>CAWUFW010017463.1:0-260468 GCA_963921515.1 Calotriton arnoldi | reverse complement strand
TTGCTCATTCCCTTCCCTCGTTCATTCGTTTTTTTATTTTACAGGTGTCAACAGTGCCAGGTACTGTGACCCTGGCTCTAACACATTATTTAATTACCAGTATGGCTCTCGTGCAATAATTGACCGTTTAATAAGGCCTCGTTGTGTGTTGGTTCTTCATCACATAGTGCCCTGACCGACACTTTTTGTATCCGTAAACCAGGCGCTGTATTGCACAACGATATTATCACCAGGGTGTCGTCTTCTCAGTACTGTGATGAAACAGGTCTCTACTTTGAATATATCGCTCTGCTCTCAGCACTGACCCTTTGATTCAGCTTCGAGGCGCTCTTGTGATAGAAGAGGGCTCCGTCTCTCATGATATTACGACACAGAGGGCCCTTTATCACGCGTTATTATATCGTCCAGTATTATAAACCAGTTCTCGTGCAAAACCTATTAGAGCCGTATCGATGTCGCACAAAATGATCATATGGCGGGCTCTCTGGTGTAAATATATAGTATGTGCGGCCATCTCGTAAAGCACTGCGACACTCAGAGCTCCTTCACATAGAGCAGTGTCATACATTACAGCTTTATCATCCACTACATTATCATGTAACATAGATAGATCCATCGTGCGCATCATAAAATAGGACTCCATCGTGCGCAATATCATCTGAAAACAGAAGTATATGTGCACAGTGGTATAAACTATTTATATTAGGCGCACTATTCCCATAAAATGAGCTCTAACATGTACAATATTATAAAACAGCGCTCCAACATGCACAATGTAATGTGCCAGAGCACTGTGTGCACAAAACTATTAGCAAAGTTCTACCATGCACAATATAATAAACCAGAGCACTGTGTGCACAACACTTTCAGCAAACTCTACCATGCACAATATTATTATAAAACAGAGCTCTAGCATGCACAGTATTATTATAAAACAAAGCTCTAGCATGCACAGTATTATTATAAAACAGAGCTCTAGCATGCACAATATTATTATAAAACAGAGCTCTAGCATGCACAATAATATTATAAAACAGAGCTCTAGCATGCACAGTATTATTATAAAACAGAGCTCTAGCATGCACAATATTATTATAAAACAGAGCTCTAGCATGCACAATATTATTATAAAACAGAGCTCTAGCATGCACATTATTATTACAAAACAGAGCTCCAACATGCACAATATAATGTACCAGAGCACTGTGTGCACAACAGCATAGTTCTACCATGCACATTTTTTATAAAACTGAGCCCTACCATACACAATACTATGCAACAGATCTTCAACATGCACAATATTATAAAACAGAGCTCTATCAAGCACAATATTCTTATAAAACAGAGCTCTTCCATACAAAATAGTATCATAAAACAGGCTCCATTCCTTCCAACATTGTGTAAAAAAACTCTGCCAAGCACACTATATGCATAAAAAGCATCATCATGCACAATATTATAAAGCAGAGCCTTAACGTACACGCTATTGTAAAGTAGAGTTATATCCTGCACAATATATAAAAAAGGATTGGCAAAGCTAATAGGTCTGGATTTAATGTGCAAACGTATGCAAATTGAACCTCTGTCTACCTATGTTACCGTATAAAAGCCAGACCTCTTGGATTTGCCAATACTTGTTTATAGGTGTATATGGAGCGCACCCGCAGACAAAGTGCAAGTCCTGACTGAAATATTTTAAAAAGCCTGCTGCTGTGAACAGAAAGGAGTGCTTACTACGCAGAAGGCACATATGAAGTCATCTGATGTGTGGATTCGCTGTACTTGTGCGATGTAATATTGTCCTTCATGCATTACATAGCGAGCCCTAGGCAGGAGGTGGTGTGATACACCAAATAGCCAATAGTAAGAGGTGAGGGAATAACTCTTTCTGGGGCGAGCCAAAGCAAGCTCCACATATATTTCACTGCATTGGCAAGAGTTAGTAAAGCAGAAAGAAAACTGTCAAGCCAGACCTAAAAAACAGGGCTCTGTAATTTACATTATTATTATAAAACAGAACTCTAACAAGCACACTGTTATGCAACTGAACTCTATTCAGGCACACTATCAATACGAAAGAGTTTTGTCAAGCACAATATTAAAAAACACACTTCTAGAAAATAATACACAAGAGTGGCACAGCTCTGTCCAGACAATATTATACAACGTATACAACGGAGTCCTATAAGGTACACTTTTATTTAAAGAAAAAAAAAAGGAGTTCTGTCAAGCACTTTGTTATCATATAAGAGAGCAGAATATTATCATAATATTATCATGAAACAGAGCTCTACCATGCACAATTTTATTAAACCGAGATCTGCCGTGCATAAAATTATAAAACATAAATGTACCACGCACAATAGAATAAAAATAGCTATATCAAACATAAGAGTAGCAAAATATTATCAAGAAACAGTGCTCTGCTGCGCATATTATTATAAAGCCGAGCACTATAATGCACAGTATCATCAGAAAAGAATATCTGCCAAGCACTGAAATAGAAGAGCTTTATCATGCAAGGAATCAAATCATAAAACATTTCTCTCTGTACCAAATACCTCAGTCGTTCTCATAAACAGAATTCTAAAACCGCTCTATCGGACACAATATTATAAAACCGGTCTCTGTCCCGCCCAGCGTTGTCTCAGCGGCTCTGCCACGATGACCCCACTTGACCTCGCGCTTGGACGCGTCACACGCACTGAGCAGGAAGCGGTTCCGGGCAGGGCTCTGCCGAGCGCAGTGCTCTCACGAGGGCTCTTTCTATGTGGCTTCACCTGGCGCACAAACGGGCCCAGTGTCTTCATCTCGGACACTGCGTTCCAAGGAAAACACCGCCAGGAAGCTGGACAGTTCTGACCTAGCACTGTATTTTTGACTCTTATGGCGTACCTTCTTTCTTTTTAAAAAATGCCCAGAGAGTGAGTTGTTTGCTATTTTTCGGTTCTCACTGTCTAGCAGCGTTTCAGTTGTGCTGCCCCATGGCATGCTGATCATTCATAGCAGCGCCAAGTTTAGTTTAGCGTCAGGACACTCTACAAATGGAAGTGTTTATTATATCACACATTATAAACGGGGCTCTACTGTGCACAATAGTGTCATACAGGGCTCAGCCATATACAGTTGTACCTTTTAACAGAGTTGTTCCTTGCACGTCGTTACCACGCGGGGTTAAAGTTTTCATTGTGTTATTATATAGGAAGCTACTGGGCACAGTTTTAACATTCAGGATTCTTCCATGGACAGTACACGCAGTACTATCTTTCGGAGGGCAAGACTTGCACAATATTGTCATAGACTGAACACACCGTGATGCAAAAGTGTTATTATATAGGTATTCTTATACACAGGTCTATCATTGCATACATATAAGGCTCCATCAGACGCAGGTTTATCACGCATGATTATTTCATAGACAGAATTATAGCATGCATGCAGGGCTCTATCTTGCACAATATAATCACATACACAATATTTTCATGTATGTATTATCACAGAGAGCGTTATCAAAGACAATATTAGCCATTGTTTAGCTCTTTTGCCCACGTGATTCTAGCCTTCACGTCATAATGAAGGAAGATGGCTCCATGTTGAAGCCCCCGGGCATTAAGGCATGGGCCAGCAAGAGGAGAGAGTTGGTGCCCAAAGGCAGTTCGAGGGGCGAGCAAAGCCTTCATGTGGATGGAGTTCACTTGTCTGTAGATGGCAATGAGTTGTTTATTAATACTCTTCTTGTTTTTGCTACACAACAGCTCTCCCCAGCTCTATAGATGAGATTGGGCTGGTGGGTGGATGGCACCAATGATCAGTTAACCATCGTTGACTGCGGCGGGGGTGTAAAACTTCATGGTTGGTGACAGGGAAGGTAGACACCTTGACATCTGACCCAAAAAGGCCAAGCAAATTCCAGATTCAGCTCTAGTTATTTTCCCAGCAGTGCTAGTGGCGCAGCAGTGTGCAGGAGAGTTGGGGTTTCGTCACTACAGCAATTACCCCCAGGCTCTCCACAGGCACTCTTTAACAGTGCGCGGGGGGATTCAGAATATTGTACTTGCACCAGGGGACCAAGATATAGCCCAGTTGCTCAGATCCATCTTCTAAAGGGGGCTAGAGGGGATCCCATTTTGGGTTGCTATGGCATGGTTTAAGGAACAACTTGCTGGTTGGTCCAAGGTGGCTCTCCTGGTATGGAGGAAGCAGCAGAGTTTGCCTTGTCAAGTACTATGACGGGCCCCTAGGGGGAATCTGAGGGCGCAGGTCAAATTTTAATGGGGATAGTGCTTTAAGGGCCATCCGGACGGTTAACCATATTTTCAGGATATTTCAGGGAGCACATTTAATGTTTAGCCTTGTATTGATATTGATGTTCAAAATATATGATATTAATATTATGGAGTGTGTCAATATTAAGAAATGCTTCGTAGCTGTCTTTTGAAAAATAAATACGGCTTGAGAATGTTTAATTGTAAAAACTAAGTCTGGTGGTCTCAGGCTGCTTTGTTGCAGGTGTCTGGTTGAGCACGGGGTTGGTTTTTGGTATTCACCCATATGTCATCCCCATTCAACCTCGGTTGGCCCCTCTGCCATGAGCAAAGGGGCTCCATGTTGGAGCCCTCAGCATTTGTGCTGGGCCTAGAGGGAGGTAGCGCCCAATGGCAGTTCTTTCCATTGAAATAAAAATTCAAACATTCGGTGGAAGCTGGGGGGCGGGTGGACTCCAAAGCCTGTGGAAACCCACCCCTGTTTGATGGGCTGCTGGCGAGCACAGGGCCGACCAGGTGTAACAGCAAGGCCTGGCGCAACCTGTATTTAAGCCAGGATGGCTGGGTCAGGGTCAAAGTCTGTGGTCTACTGGTGAACTGCTGCCGCCTCCTCAACCCCTGTCACTTGACTGCTTGAGTCATCGGCTGAAGAACAGCATCTTTGTTTTACCCACCCTTCCCTTTTTGCTAGGTTTTCTTGTTTTGTTAGGTTTCCTTGCAGGAATATGATTTCTACTGTGTATTCTCTGGGTTTTTTTCTGCACTATTGTCACATTTATGAGGAAAAATTCATAGTTGTCCACAGGCTAGGTAGAAACCTTGGCATCTTATCCTATAGGGTCAGGCTACTTCCAGATTTGGCTCTAATTATTTCCCCTAAGAGAGGCAGTGGTGTGCAGGAGTGTTGGCGTTTCAACCCTGCAGCGACTAGTCCCTGGCTCTCCGTTGCTGCTCCTTTAAGAGTTTGCTAGCGGTGATTTGGAAGAAGGTACTTGCACCAGGGATCCTAGATATGGCTCAATTGTCCAGGTTTATTTTCCATAGGGAGCCACTGGGGAACCCATTTCCGGTTGCCCTGGCATTGATTAGGGTCCAAGTTACTGGTTGGTCCAAGGGGGCTCCCCTGGTGTGGAAGGAGCAGCAGAGTTTTTTCTTGCCAAGTATAATTGATGGACGCTTGCTTCTATCAAGATCTAATGCAAAAAAAATTGTAACTATTAACATGCACTCCAAAGCTTCTTAGCATGTCACATTTGAAGACATTTTTGTGTTTATAGGGTTGTTTTAAACATGTTTATTTCACAGACGCTTGGCGCAATGTGATCGGTGCCTTTCTTACTATAGTGTGCACGTTTGTTTCGGAAGTTCAAATTACTTTTTAACAATTTTGGGAAAGGTGACACTGTTCTTGTAAGACTTGTGTGTCCCTCTCTTTTCCCATAGGCAAAAACAAGACTACGCTGACAGCAACCGTGTCCCTGTTTTGCACCCTTTTGAATCTTAATAAAATGCCAAGGAAAAAAACCTGTTAGGCTAAATGTGCCACCAATACTTGCCACAAACCAGACCTGCGCAGTGGCGTTTAAGTGCTCTTGGAAGACAGACAGACTCTTGTTTACTCCACAACTTTCCCTCACTAAGGTGCAGTCTGTCTATAAAGTACGTAGTAGATGGTCTCTCATTGGCTCTTTCCCCTTTATCTCTCACACACACTTATTCTTCTGTTTCTGTCTCCCTCTAACGCACACACATACACACTTGCTCTCTCTTTCTAATCTTCATTAGGTACAGACCGCACTTCTAGTTTCTTTCTCTCTCTTCCTCTCACATATACACACATTTTTTCTCTCTCTCTCTCTCTAAAGCGCAAGCTGTCTCTCTCTGTCAAAAGACTATTCTTTCTCTCCAAGGCCCATCACACCTCTTTCAGCCACCTTAATTTCTCTTGAGGCAGAGCGCATGATCTCTTCCTCTCCAAGGAACAAGCCATAGACTCCGTCTTTTATCTTTCGCAAATACTAGCTCTCTCTAAGGTGCTGAACACATGCTCCCTGGTCCAGCTACTTTCTTTAGAACGCGGTCCTCCTGCCTCTCAGGCATACAGTTCATTTCTTAATCACAGGGTTCATTCTCCCACGTACCACAGCACGGTCTCCAACGTACACAACACTTATTCCCTCTCTAAGTTGCTACATGTCTCTAAGCCTCGGGCACACCTTTCACCTATTCCTTGGAGAGCGCACTCCACTAATTCCAGCCACAAAATACAGGCTCCCTCGCCAACGTGCTCTAAAGGGGAAAACGTTCTAAGGTGTAAACTTCTCACTACGGTTCTGGTTGCAGGCCCCACCTCTCTAGTGTAAGACTCCGGCTCCCTTCCTAAGGTACAGGATGGAGACTCCTTCTCTCTCATGCACACATACTGTTTTCGTACAGGTACATGCTCTCTCACTCAGATGGAGACTGTCTTTGGGGTGCAGGGCGCAAGCTTTGGGCAGAGATCCTTACCACATGCTTCAGGTCAGCATAAAGCACCTAAAAGCTCAAACGGTTGTGGGACTTGAAAAGACTGCCGGGTTAACAGCAGTTACATGCATTAAGTAACGCATACACAACAACACCAAAATCTGCCTTTTTTTTTTTATTTAACAAAACCTGTGTCATAAATATGGCAAACCATGTTTAATCGGGCACCATTACTTCATTTTGAAAATGCACTTACAGGAGAGCAGGGTGTTTAAAAGACTATATGTGTGTTAAGCTCAGCGTCTAGCCTTTCAACATTCACCGGAGGACCTCCTCCACCCGCATAGGTTTCATGGTTCCAAACCTATATAGTAGGACACACACTTCTCAAATTTTCAACATTCACCTATGGCCCTTCACTTGGAATCCTGTTTCAATTACCCCCAGCCCCCAAAGTGTGAGGAACAGAGCTCAACATTTCAATATTCTCCAGTGCATGGCTACCCTTCCTCAGCTCGGGTTAAACTTGTTGAGCCTAGTTACTGTTTTTCAAGTGTCACAGCACACCATATCAACATTCGCTACAATGGACTTATTTTCCATGTTAATATCTCTGAGCCCATGCTATTAAAGCCTCAAAGCTTAACATTTCAACATTCTTTAACAATGGACTTCCTTTCCTTGGTTACAATCCCCGAGCTCATAATGCATAAATGTCAGTGCTCCACATTTCAACATTCTCTAATAATCGATTTCCTTTCCATTGTTAATGCCCCACTTCTACATGCTAACACGATGCACACAGGTGTGTGGCCACAAATTAAACGTGGCACCTCACCTACCCTGGTACCCCACACATTCCTTTTCCAATTTTAAGGGGAAGTAAGTTACAGTAGGTGTTCTGGTTATGGCTCCACACAAGTGTTAATATTCTTAACTTCACACACTCACAGTTAGTGGGAAATAGGTCTGGAGTGTGACAGTGATCCTTTCCTCAGCTCACATTAAACTTGCCTTGTTACTGCTTACTAAGCGTCACAGCTCAATATTTCAGCTATCTCTAATCTCTAATAATTCACCCCGCACCAAACTCACTAACCCTGTCCCATAGCATACAGCACCACAGTTCCCATATTTTGTTAATATACTTCAATTGTAGCCCAAATCTATCCACCCCTCTCCCTACATGATGTTCTCTTTCTCCCTCACAAATGTTCAAGGTCTCGCTATCTCCACATGCCTAGGGACCCCTTTGTTTTCCGGGCGTTCTCGCTTCCAAGTGTTCTCTCACCCTCTCAAGTGCCCAAACTTGGTAAATCTATCTCCCCATTCCCTGTGTTCTCGTACTATCTGTGTCTCCCAGTGTCTGATATTCCCATAATCCTTTTCCACTGCACACCCTGCCACATAAGTCCACTACACAAATCCATTCCACACCACACAAAATTCCACAACTAAGAATTCCAATACAAACCTCATAATTCCACTCCACACAACATACATTCAATACACTACAAACCAAAATGCATAACTAAAAGGCATTGTCATTTACAGCGTCAAAAGCTCTAACTCTAAAAAATGCGAGACCTAGTGCATTGAAAATGCTTGTTTATCTACTTTTCTCTTTCTTTTCCTTTTTTTTTTTTTTAAATCTCCCACTTTCTGTCGGTGGCATGCCATGGGCACCGCCACTGCCAGACTCGGCCTCGGGAGCAAACAGCTCCCTCCGTTACTACTGCAGTCACCAGAGGGATGTTGAAGTCCAATGATGGCTCACCGCCACGGGTCAAAGGGCACGACCTGTCTCGGGGGACAACCATACACAAATGCAAACACTCCGCACCCTCATGCAAAGTGAGTCCAGGCCCCGAGACAAGAAGACACGAGGTCCGCCGGCCACCGCATGCCCTCCACGCCGCAGCCAACCGGCCGCGAAGAAGTGCCTCCCCCCCAACTAGCATCAATAGAGGCATGTGTGTAAACAGAGAATGTTCCCATGATGGCCTCGGCTCCACGTCTTAAACGTCCGAGTTCCATACTCAGGCGCAACATGCTCTTCGGATAGGCAGCTCCTCCAAGGCAAGCCTCTGTCCACGAAAACGCGAGCCTCGGGCACACTCAAACAGCACCAACACAATAATATAGTAAATGAACTTAACTAGTAAATACACTACGCCACGGCCCCCTCCAGCTCAGCCTGCCACCTCTGCCCGCCGCCAACAGGACACCTTTCTCCGCGTCGACGACGTTCCTGTAGCCCAGGCTGTAGTCCGAGGGGACAAAGACAACGAAACCCCCCAGGGCACAGCCTTAAATAACCTGCTAGGTTTCGTTTCTGCTAAGTTTCATTTCTCCATGCCACACAATGACATCACCTGAGACAGCCAACCCCCTTCCTTGTCCAGGGGCACCGGAGGAGTCTCAGCCCCGTGGCCAGTGCTTAATTTGTAAAAAACGTAGTGCCAGGGCCCTCGACAGGAGGACATAGAGCTTGCACCATCCGTTGCCCCTGGCAGCACTGCCAATGACAGCACCAACACACTACTAATCATCACACTCTTAAAAGTGTGACAATTCATATTATTACAGGCCCCCAAAGCTATAAGAATGGCTCTGGAGGCAAATACTAATAATTGGAAATTTAAATTGAAATAATAAACAGAAGTTGTTGTGCTGGTACCTAAATTGGCAGACACCACTACCATGTGGCAGACAGTCATAACCTCCGGTGCTGGCAATTAAGTGCCGGTGCTAGAGCACCTGAAAGCACTGGCACAAATTAAGCACTGCCCGTGGCGCTACTAAGGGCGCCCTTCCCCTAGGCGCGGGGGGCGCCTGTTCATATCCTTAAAAACAATTCATCTCTGGCTGCCAGTGAGGTGCCTTGAAGTGGAAAAAATGGCCACTGCACATTTATTTAGTGAATAATAGAAACAGGGGCAGCCAAGTATGCCTAGGAGCTTATGCAATATATAATAATACATGTGACAGATCACATGCCTGCCGCCTGCAGAAACAGATGGATACATAGAGGAGAGAGAGAGAGAGAGGAGCTCAGCAGAGTGATAGATGAACGTCAAATGAGAGACAGAGGGAGCTGATTGGTAGAAACTCTATGTAATTGGGCGGAGCTAGGAAAAGTGTCAAGGAGAAGAGGTAGAAATGTGGAGTGAGGTAACCAAGTGTAATAAACAAGCACTATAATTTAAAACACAGAACAGGGAGGGTAGAACGAAGAAACAGAAAGTTAACTTTTGGTAGCGAGCTAGAGGTAGCAAGGATGGGTCTGCTCTCAGCACCCTGGTCCCTCCTGCCCTCGGGTACCTTCCTGACGATGCTGGCTCTCTTCTTCGCCGTCTTTGCGCTGCTTTATGACTTCATGAAGCGCCGGAGGAGCTGGGGCCGCTACCCACCCGGACCCACCTCCCTACCCTTTCTTGGGAACATTCTGCAGGCGGATTTAAAAAATCTCCCTAAATACTTTGCTCAGGTAAGTCTGTCGACAGAGAACCGCTTTTAGCCACTGAGTCTCGTCTGAATGTGCTGTGCAGTAAAGATTATGCACAATATAATATAATAATATATGGCATCAGGGCGATGTGAAGCGCGTTTTCCCTAGTAACCCTCGTAACTGCAGTCATTTACAGGTGTTTTCTGTCGTTAGAACGCGTCAGTAATAATGGCATTATGCCACCATGCCTTTAATAACGCATCACAAGCAAGTGGTGACGTCACAATGCCTCTGCCCAGGGTGAAGGCACAGGACCATGGCTGGCTTCCCTTAGAAGCTGTGAGGGAAGAGAGCAAGCAGCAGCCCGAATACGGCGCCTGTGCGCCCCAGCAGAATGTGTGTGAGATTAAAAAAAAACATCCCCATCTGTTGGGGGAGTGCAGAGTTTGTATACCGGTCCGCTGCCCAAAAGTGACCTCGACTCACAACCTCCGAAGGAAGGATGAAGGTTGTCCCGAATTCTGCTTTGTGGACTGACGGTGAGAAAAACCTAACGTTGCAAAAAAGGTATTCAAGGAAGAGAGAGTACAGAATGGGCAACATACAGACATCTGTGGAGGGCAGTAAAATGAAAACAAGCGGCTCCGTGTCATTTGAGACTTTGTTTGGCAGGTACTGGCTTTTTCTAAGCAATGGCAAATTGCATTCTGGGACATGTAGTTTCGTTTCATATGCTAAAAATAAGAGCAACGACTGGTCGATAGTGTATCACATGACTTATTGACATTTGTCACCTTAGGAACAAGGTTATTTGGAAAAGAAAGCGAGGTAATGAGGGAGGGATGGAGGGGTGAACGATTATAAATATATTTATGAATGAAGGACTGGAATATTTTTAATTAAGAAAGGAAAACAGAATATTGGAGACCAAGGAATAGGAAGAGAAAGTACCAATACTCTAATTAAGGGATGCGGGAGGGAAAGTAGCAAACTATGGGGGTCATTACGTTGGCGGTGAACCCGCCACAACAGGCTGTCGGTGGCGGGTTCACCGCCATCGTGAGGCCATTTTCTGCCCCCCATATTATGATGGCGGGTAGGAGCGTGGCGGTCGGAATCACCGACCCCCATGTATCCGATGGGCTCCTTGAGCCCGCCGGTGCTGCGTAGGCACTCAGAATGTAATGCATGCCGGCGGTGCCTAGCAGGCACCGCCAGTCAGATACGATGCTGGCTCCCCACTAGCCTTTCCATGGTGGTTCACCCGCCATGGAAAGGCTGGCGGGGCTGGCCATTGGGGGCCCGTTGCGGGCCCCCCTTGTGCAGGGGCAGTTGGTTTTTGCACTTGGGGGGGCATCCATGGTGCCCCCTACATTTCCCTGCACCATGTGGCATGCACCGTGTGTTGCCTACCTCGTAGTGCAGGGAAAAGCAAAACCTGCCTTTTTTCCATTGCGTCAGGTGCTACAGTCAGCAGCACCCGCGCAATGGAAAAAATGCCTTTTACGGCCGCCGTGGTGGCGGACGCATTGTAATATCATATGTGGGATCACCGCCTTATAGGCCGGTGGGCAGGCCCCAGCCCCGGAGCGATGGCGGATGGACAGAATTCCGTCCGCCATTGCAATCAGGCCCTATGTATTGCAAGTAATGTAGCCCCCCAAATAATATATTATAAGGATTTTGGACGTCAAGGTCGAATTCTGTGACCCTATAAAGGCAAGTAGTATAAGCGGATACCATTCATCACCATTCATGCCCTTAAAAGTGACAGGTCCCCCTCCGGTCCCCCGCCCCTCGCTGTGTCCCCAAAAGTGACGTGTGTCCTTAAAAGTGACATGTCCCCCCTCCCCTCGCTGTGTCCTTAAAAGTGACGCGTGTCCTTAAAAGTGACAGGCCTCAAGCCCCTGGAAATACAAGGGTGTGGCATCGCGTATGTGTCAGAGTGTGAGTATCATGAGATGTCCATCTTGTCCAAGGGGGCGGAGCTAGGGGCGGTGTTGTTTCGGGCGACACCAGAGCGCCAGAGCCCTATGACGCCTCTAAGGCATTGTTGATGTGTAGATGGTACGCCCCCTTTTAGGAGTTGTTTAGGATACATATAAGGCATCCTTAAGAGCGTTGTACAGCAAGCATCCGCCTGAAGACAAGAAGGGTCCCATAGCAAAATGAAGAGATACAGCCCTCTTGTGAAGAGCCCTATGTGGGGTGGCTCCCAACCAACTATCAGTAGATATTACCGTAGCTTACCAACGCTGGTAATGGACGAGAATGCTCAGCAAGAAACACCTAAGGATATGGGCTGCGACATTACTGGTTTTGGTAATGGCCTGTGTCGGGGGGTGCAAAAACTCAGTCTCAAGGAGTGCGTATGCAGGCTGTCTCCGGTTAAGGACACCCACAGCAAGAGTGCGGGCTCTGGTAGTGGCAGCTTGTTTGCAGGCCTCAGTTTCATGGATCTGGAGGAAGCTGAAGAGGCTGTAGCACCACCTAACACACCCGTCTATGAAACCAAGGTCCTTCAGGAGGATGCGGATGCTGCGGATGTTGTGCTGCCACCGTCGGGTACAGTCGCCGAAGATGTTGGGGCAACGCGGGACATTAGCGACTCTCAAGATTTCAGAGCCGCAGCAGAGGCCGGTGAAAATGCAGAGGTTAGTAAAAAATGTTATGCTCGGTAGTTACAAAAAATGAGGTATTTTATTTCTTCAGCTATTGGTATATCAATCTTTCTTTTTTTTTGTCCCTAGAGCGTAACACCAGCAGGATGCACCTACTTCATAATGCACTATGGTAAAGAGCCTGTAGCACCTCCTAACACCCCTGTCTACGAAGACATGGACCTTCAGGAGGATGCGGCTGCTGCGGAGGGCGTGTTGCAACAGCCCGGTACAAGCGTCGAAGATGACGGGGCATCGCAGGACATTAGCGACTCTCAGGATTTCAGAGCTGCCGCAGAGGGTTGTGAAAATATGGAGGTTAGTATGAAAATGTTATGCCACATGTATCTATATAACGATGTATTTTATTTCTTCAACTAATGGGCTGTCAATCTTTCTTTTTTTTTTAACCCTAGATAGAAGCCCCAAAAAGAGCGGCTGGAGCCTGGCGACCTGCAAAAGCGAGCAATGTAATCTTTAATTGCCTATGGTGTTCAAAACAGGCTGAAAGCTCAACGTGCCAAAACAGCGAGGGCTGCGACAAATGCGTATGTGGTTCTAAGAGCGCCGCGTGTGAAAAAGATGAAGATGAAGGATTGTCCTTCTTTGAACGGCGTGGAGTTAAGGGTTTCGCAGCGACGGTGGTACTAAACTGTGTCAAACGTGACTATTACAGTCTTTGTCATGGACACCAAATGAGCGATCCGCAGCAGGCGGCTCACGAATGTTTGTGCGAATCATACAGAGCAAGAACAATACGCTATATTTGTGGTTTGTTAGACCCGTACAAGTTGTATAAGCTGCTAAGGGTGGTGTACGGCCTGCATCCTGAAAAGAAAACTGTACACCCTGATATGTTGAGGATCTTGACATCTGCACTCAATGAGATCCAATACGCCTATGACCCGAGCGTAAAACTACCTGAAATGCAGGAGATGTGCCCGACTCTTGATAGAAAGCTGCTACAAAGACTCGTAGAAAGGCGTATGTGTAACGTGTATAAAAAAATAGTCTCAGGGGGGCTTTGGCCCCCCGAAGACTATTTACCTAAGTTCTTATGTAACGTTACAGGATAGTGTGTATTTAGAACAAACAAGCGGAATGTTACAACGCAAGGTGGTTATGTGTTAATACGTACTTATGACGTTTGCTATGAAAATGTAAAGTATCTTTTGCTTAGGTTTTGGTAGTATTGTTTATTTGGTTTTTAATAAAACGTCCTTACACAAAACAAGCGTCTTTCATTTCATTAATTGTACCGGATGCTATCATGTCGGGGGCTATGTTAAGAAAACTTTATTATGATACAAGAGGGGTTGGCAGCTTTGGAAGTGTCAAAGCCCTATACAGAAGGGCTGCAGATGAAAACGAGCCCGTGAGCAGAGACCTGGTCAAGACATGGCTATCAGGAGAGGAGGCGTATTCGCTCCATAAACCGGCCAGAAGACGTTTTAAGAGGCGTCCTACAATCGTTAATGCTCAAATAGATTATCAGTGGCAAGCTGACATAATCAGCCTTCAAGATATAGCAGAACATAACAACGGCGCTTGTTATATATTAACCGTTATAGACGTGCTGTCCAAGTACGCCTACGCAGAACCGTTAAGCGATAAAAGAGGGGTCAGCGTCACGACCGCTTTTAAAGCCATCTTCGCGAAGGGCAGGGTTCCTCAAAAACTACAAACAGACGCCGGTAAAGAATTCTTAAACAAGACATTTCAGAAATTATTAAACAAACACGGCGTTCAACATTTTGTAACACATACGGAGGTGAAAGCAGCGGTTGTAGAACGGTTTAACAGAACTTTAAAGTCTAAGATGTGGCGGTATTTTACGGCCAACAACACCTACAGATACGTGGATGTTCTACAGGCTTTTTTAGATGTATATAATGCCAGTTATCACCGGACCATCAAAACAGCACCCGCAGAGGTGACTCCTAGTAATTCTTTAGATGTTTGGCGAACGGTGTACGGGCATAATTTTGCTACAAAGGTGAAGAAACCTATTTTTAAAAAAGGCACACGAGAGGATTTCAAAATTGAAAGGTGTCTTTACGAAGGGCTACCGCCAGACTTTTAGCGACGAGATATTTATAGTGGATAATGTGGAGCTTAAAGAAGGGTTGTATATTTACAGCTTAAAGGACTACGATGGGGAAGCTGTATCGGGGGTGTTTTACAAGGAAGAGTTACAAATGGTACCTGATGATCCGAACCGTGTGTATAGGGTTGAAAAGGTTCTGAAAAGGAAAGGTAGGGGGGCTAGCAGCCAGGCATATGTCAAATGGAGGGGTTGGCCGGAGAAATTTAGAAGTTGGGTGTTGGCCAGCTCCCTGAAGGGTGTGTGAGCTAAGGACCGTCTAAAATCCTCTAATAAGATGGAGACAACACCCTTTTATATTACCTTACCATCCAACGCTTCTAAGGGCATGTTCCCCGACAACCAGATTTCTAATTATACCGTGAAACTGGCTAAGCCTGTGGACCTGAAAGGGGATTGGGAGGTGGCCCTAACAGAAATCCAATACCCTAGAACATGGAATACATTCACACAGGCCGAGGCAAAGTTTTACATAAAGCGTGAGCAGGATCCAGTGAGCATGCACGAGAGCATTCCACACGGTTACTACCCAACCGTTTTAAGTGTTGTCGATGCTGTCAACAAAGCCATAGACAGCCTCGAAGCATATCCGAATACTCATCTGTCGTTAGATAACGTCAGAAGGAAGGTATTTCTTAAAGCACCAAGCCGTACCACGACGTTTAACTGTTCCGGTAAATTAAGAAGGGTTTTAGGCACCGTGCTGCATGCGAAAAGTCCGATGGAGCAGGATCACACATGCCCCGATATTAATGGGGGTTCTATACGCTCTATGTGTATAGCGACATTGTAGAGGCACAGAGGATCGGTGATAGTTATTCGCCGTTGTTAAGATGGGTCCATGTACAGGGTGAAAATAATACGATGGTTAATATTCAATTTAACAAACCAGACTACGTTGCCGTTTCTAAAAACCATTTTGACACTATTTCAATTATGATCTACGATGATCAGTCTGAGCCGGTGGCCTTTAAATACGGGAAAGTTATTGTTAAGCTTCATTTAAGACCGAGACACGACAGCGGTTATTAAGCAGCCATCATGGTGGTCGTGAAAACATACGGGGACCCGTCTATGTACAGGGACTATTACAGAAACCAAGCCGGATATGGAGGTCCGCCGTACTTTCAAGGGTCGCCGGTTATGTATGGGGCTGGTTTAGGGGGCTTCTTCAGGATCCTGTTTAGAAGAGCTATGCCGTTCTTGAGAAGAGGCTATGAAAGTGTAAAACTGCATTATAAGACGGCTGCAACGTCATTGCCCATGATGTTGTCGGGTCTGTTACTTCGGCGGTTGCAGAGCGCATGAACAAACAGCCGCAAGAAGGAGCGGGTCTGTTGTACAAGCCGCGCGCGAGTGTTAAAAGGAAGCGCCGGTCTTCGAGACGCAGGGGTCCACCGGTCCCCTATAAAAAAAGGAGGAGTTCTTCAAAACGCCCTCAGAAAAGAAGAACTCCAAGACGGAAGAGAGCTGCGAAGAAGAGAAAACGGCTCTAAAGTCAATATTTTTTAAAACATCGTAAACTAAACCATGGCCTTCGTACACTGTGCATCTGGCGAGTGCGCCAAATCCGAGTTAGACTTGTTTACTCTAAAACCAACGCAGACAAGCATCGAAAACAGCTTCTTCATGGAGGTATCGCCTTTAGCCGCCTTGACACCGCTGGCCCCTATAGAGTTTTTTGTGTCAGGGTCCACGGATATGTATTTGGATCTCAACAACACGCTGCTGCATCTTATGTGTAAAATCGTAAAAAGCAGATGGGTCCGACATAGCAGCAGACGCTCAAGTGGCAACGATCGCTTACCCCCTAGCGACCATGTTTAATCAGGTGGACATCACCCTGGGCGATCGACTCATCACACAGAACGATAACATGTACGCCTACAGAGCCTACCTCGAGAGTATTCTAAATTACAGTAGCGATGCCCTTGACACGCAGCTTTCAGCGGGCCTCTTCTACAAGGATACCTACGGCCAGTTTGAAACCACGGTTCTGGACGGTGCCAATCATGGTTTTGTAAAAAGAGCAAGGTTTGCCGCAGGCAGTCGCAACTTTGACCTCCTGGGTCGCATACATTCAGATCTCTTCTTCCAAGATAAACTGCTTATCAATGGTATTGACCTTAAGATCAAGCTCACACGCAACAAGGACTCATTCTGTCTCATCAGCGGGGATGCGGACCAGTACAAGCTGGACATCCTGGCAGCGAGCCTGTTTGTAAAGTGAGTGAAAGTGTCCCCGAGCGTCAGATTAGCGCACGCCGACGCTTTGCAAATATCAAACGCCAAGTACGCTGTGGAAAGAGTAGCTCTGAAGGTGTTCAGCATCCCAGCAGGTACCCGGTTAACCCAGCAGCAGAATTTATTTCTGGGGCAACTACCCAAACTCATCATCATCGGGTTTGTGGACAATACATCTTTTAGCGGCACCTACGCCTTAAACCCCTTCAATTTTAGACACTACAACATCAACTACGCTGCGCTGGTCCACGAGGGCACTGTGATTCCTGCAAAACCTTACACCCCCAGTTTTATAACCTCCAACTACATCAGGGAATATCAGGGGCTGGTTTCAATAACCGGGAAGCATCTAAGGGACTGCGGTGTAGCTGTGTCAAGAGAAGGCTATGGGGCCGGGTACACGCTGTTCGCATTCGACCTGACCCCCGACATGGAAGACGGCGATCACTACAACCTTGTCAAAAACGGAAATCTAAAAGCTGAAATACGATTCAGTAATCCGTTACCGACGA
Source organism: Calotriton arnoldi (assembly GCA_963921515.1). Lineage (NCBI taxonomy): Eukaryota > Metazoa > Chordata > Amphibia > Caudata > Salamandridae > Calotriton > Calotriton arnoldi. Next base: position 242,766 of record CAWUFW010017463.1, on the reverse strand, counting down.
ATGTGAACATGGTCGTATTCTCGGTATTCGACAGCATCATTCAGGTCAACCACGCTAGACAGATTTTGTTTGACTATCTTTAAAACATTTTGTGAAATGGACACTGTGCAGATACGGTCGTTCTTAAGCAGGCATAAAGCCGCTAGGAAATACTTTTTAGGTGTTTTCCCTAGCGACGGGTTACCACCTGAAATAGGGTTAGAAAGGCCCCGCACCCTAGTCTTTAACACAGACCCTCATGATAAGAGCGGAACACACTGGGTGGGCCTGTTTATAGACAGTGACAAGGTTATATTGTTTGACAGTGCCGGTGAATTCCCAGAACATCGTATCTATACAACCCCTATATTCAAGTTTGTGAAAAAAGCAGCTGCGCGGTTGGAGTATAACAAGCTGAGGATCCAGGATTCCATAGCCATCACATGTGGGGAGCATTGTATTTATTTTATCAGTAAAATGTCTGAGGGTATGTCGTTTAGAAATTTCTTAAATCTATATTCGCGTGACCTTGTTAACAATGACAGTATAGTTGTGAAATATGTAAAAGAAAACACAGTGGTCTCGGTCAGACCTGTGAAACCAGAATATGTCGCTTGTCAAAATTGTAAGTCCGTGGGACATGTGTATGTTTAATGATGAACGTCTAAAATAAAGACATTATTTTTTTTTAAAAAGCCGGTATCCAGACTTTGTATTTCTATGCTGCCACATACAACATAATTAAAACATTTTAAAAGACAACAGAGGCATGTTGTAAAGTTATAAAAAGTGTTTTATTACAAACATCTATGCAGGGGTGTATTACAGCGACACCCCAAGCTCAAGAAACATAAGAAGAAGAAAAATCAGACGCTGCTATACGCGTAATAGACACATTTTATTAAAAAGCAATAAAAAGTCTGAAGAAACATCAGGGTGTAAGCCAGGTACTTGGTTTGAAAATTGTCCTTTTTCGCGGTACAACCACCGTTGCAGGGGTACTCCAGGAGGGGGATAGCAGGGGCGTGTCAGAGCCTGTTGGTGATGGGTGTACGGGGGCCTTCAGATTTTCAAGCAAACGACGGTGCTCGTTATTACCCACGAGCGTGGAAGGGATGTTGAGTTCAGCAGCGGCTCGCAGAAACGCTTCCCAACCACGCGGTGCATTTTGAGGCGTTATGATTTTGGGGTGCGTGAGACCTTTGACTAGATCGTACATGTGTGACCCTGCAACCGGCTGTCCCTTGTAGAGAAATTCGCCTCGTTCATTCCAGGATGTCAGGTCTTTAGAAGTTGCAAGTTTACTCATCAGCATTTGCGCTGCCCCCCTGTGTCTTTGACTTATATTTTTTAAGAGATCGGCAACAAAGTCATCAGAGGGTGATGCATGGTCCTGTGATGGTTGCAGGGGCTGAGGGCCATTTGGAGGGGCAGCTGGTTGTTCAGAGTCCGGGGAGTATAGAGTCCGCTTATTTTTCTCGGTATTCCATTGGTTGTAGTAACTTAAAAAGTTTTTAAGGGTGCTGGTGTAAAGGTTTGCCTTGTCATAGGGGTTTAGATCGGTTCTGTTCAAAATGTCTTTAATTTCAGCATCCAGACGCAGAGTCTCATTTCGGCGTATATCCCAGGCGTTGTCCTTTGAAGAGCCCAGCTGGTCCATTTGCTGCCTCGGAACCAAATACATCTTGGTAGCATGCTCCATTACTGTCCCGAGAGGAGGCTCGTAATTATGGGTATAGCTATGCCCAGCAAAGAGCCTATAAAACCTCCAGACTGTTTCACCAGTTTCTTCTTGGTAATGAGTGAGGCCCTTTTATTACTGAGCTTCTTGATAAGAGACCTCTTCTTCTTCAGAACCTGTAACTGACTCTTTGATATAGGGACGTTGCCTTTTAGGGTATTTAGGGCAATTTCAGAAATGGCAGACACTAAGTCTTCAGAAGCAGCGCACAGGATGGCCTTTCGGTGCTGGGGACTGGCTGTAACAAGCATTTTCAGGAGAGCTAAATTGCGACGTAGACGGGCCGACATGGTCAACACCTTGTATTATAAGGGTTTGGATTGTAAATGTCTCTAAAAGTCATCAGCGCTGCTTTTTATAGGCACGGGCCTTGGGCTTAGGGGTGTAAGCGACGGGTAGATCAGGGGCAAATATATCAGCCTTCAGTCTATAGTCTTCTAGAGTTTCATTTTTTAAGTCGACCAACAGATAGCCGTGGGGTTTTGCTGTAGCATCGTTAAAGGCCTCCATGAAGAAGTGTGTGTTTCCTGGGTACATCTGTTTAGCTATGACTGATATTTGTTGTTTGTCCCGGGGTTTTTAAATAAAACAAGGTATGAAGCGTTGAGAGCTATAGACCTGCTGTTCTTGCCCTTGTAAAACAAGTTCTGCACAATGTAGCAGATGCTTAGATTACGATGATGCGAATATTGAGTAAAAGCTCTCTCTAACTCCGGATGATCCCCACCTTCACGCATAAGGTCATCGACAATTATCAGGTTTACAAGGGACGGTGGCAGTAACTCATCATCGTTGAGATTATCTGGTATGCCTTCTATAAATCTGATATGGGGGAAACGACTGGCCAGGTCTGTATAAAGAGCTTGCCAGCATGAATAAAGCCATACAATGTTATTAGGGGTTTGGGATAAAACAGCGGCAGCATTTTCTAAGAGCTTTTTTATAAAGTAGCTCTTACCACAGTTTGAGGGCCCTGCTAACACGCATGCGAATGGATGTTGTAATCTGGTGTCCATGGTGCGGGTCTGTATCTCTAATGAGGCTAATAACCATACGGCAGTGTTTTATAGTCGGCAGTCAGGACCCTTTTATCAAAAACAACGCGTAATGTCTTATGTAAGGGCTGGGTTGTAATTTCCCACTTCTTTTTGGACCTGACTATACACGGCTGGTTCACAACTATGGTTTTAGCATTTTCACATTTGTCGGAGGCAGCGTATTCGTGCACCAGATTCTTCAGACTATCAAAATTGATTTTTAGGGTGTTGCTGACATTTAAGGTTATGCCTTTGACCTTCATACACACTTTGTTCTTGTTTGTGCGGTAGGAGTAGGTTTTAGGTCCGGATGACGCGTATTCTATTATATGCTCATCCTTATCGAGTTCGCTGGTCAAATTACCCGGATAATCCCCAAGAGGAGGGTCTTCATCCCCTGGTTTACTCAGAAAAATCACTGAGTCGGTATCGTGATACAAGCAACGGTCCTGTAGTTTGTCCATAACCTTGTAAAGTTCTAGCCGGGCATGGGCGGTGGTGAAGCACGCTATGAAGATGTTGATGTTGTTACACGTTGTGGGGTACGCTTTTGTGTATTTCCAACACACAGCTGCGGTCTCGTCATCGATAAACCCGCAGCTGGACACCTCGTAACATGGGGCAAACAGGTACTTAAACAGCTCATCAGGATCGGTTATTAAGGTCGTATTTGACAGGTTTGTACGCTGTGCGAATTTTCCCCATAAGGAGTTGAGGCAGAGCTTGGCTAACTGTCGGCGGGCAGGGTTGACCTCTATCAACTGGGGTCGTAAATGGATACCTTCGTGAGCGTAGTAGTCATCGATGTATTTCTGCTTTGCATCCTGACTAGTACACCATTCGGGATACCCTGAGGCCTCCTGCTTGTCTCTGAGAAACATATTAATGTATGGGGCAAAGAGGCGTGTCGTGGTCCTCTGAAAATGCCATACCTCATGTATCCTACCGAGCCTGTAACCTTTCTCTAAGGCCGCTTCTACCTCGATGCTGCACCAGGTCCCTGTGAGCATCCTTTGTTCATCGGTGTGTCTACAATTGTCAACCTCTTTAAGCACCGCACATGTGCGACAGAGGGGGAACATCAGTTTACCATCGACTCGGTACGGTAACACCGGAAAGTAAAGCTGTCGTGGAGGATAGATTTCACATTTGACTAGCCCAAAGTATTCGGATATGGGTTTAAAATCTCTATATATGATGGTGGGGTGTCCTAAGGGGTATACCTTCATTTTGTTCACAAAAGGGTACAGACTGGTGAAATCATAGTAGTGTATTTTCTCACCCTCACCCACGGCCCTGTACAGTTGTATGGCATTTGTACGACCCCCGAATAAGGCATCGCGGGGCTCCAGGGGTTCTGGTAAATCACGACTCTGAAGGAAAGAGCAGAGCGCTGTGTCGGTTGTTAACATCTCTAGCCACTCATGCTCCCAAAGAACCCTCATAGCAAAGCCACATTTTTCAACATACTGCGCCTTCAACAGTGTACGTCTGTGCAAGTGTTCAAATTTGACACCCATCAGTCTGTTAAACTCATGGGGTTTGTAACACTGGGGGCAGCCGTGGTAAAAGCAGCCATTGTAATCAAAGGCCGTCAGCACCCCCTTAATTACAGAGTACCCATCCAGATAATAGGGACCCACACGGTATTCACCACCCTGTAAGGCGTGTTGAATATGTACGTCTTCCTTCTCAGAAACGTACATGAGCCACCGGATCGAGGGGTTGAATATCGTTTCTGTTTGCCATTATAGAGGTCTACCGGTACTAGAGCAATACTTTTTGGTCTTAAAAACATATGCTTGTAGATGGACATACACATGGAGGCCAATGTGATGTTTTGAAAAGGGTCTATGTATTCGACAGCCTTCGGCATTTCAGGTGTATTGGGTTTCAAGACCCTGACTTTCTTTGCCATTTGAGGCTTCTTGGGTTTCATGATCCTGACCTTCTTTGTCGCTTGAGGCTTCTTGGGTTTCAGGATACTGACTTTCTTAGTCATTTCCACCACAACGTCTCTGAAGAGGTTGCACACTTGGCGTAGGATCATTACATCAGCCTGACAATAAGCTTTCAACTCTGTTTGAAAATGAAACTCCTTTTCACGGTTTTCAGAGTACCATTCTAGAAAGCTCTCCTTCTCGGATGGCATCATATATTCAACCCGGTAGCTGTCAGGAGGTGGCATGGGGCCCACATAATTCTGGTTTGCCCAGGTGTTAAAAAAGTGTGGAAAATAACCTTTACAACCGGGGAATCCAAAGGCTTTTGGTAGCTTGCTCAGTTTCATAGGTAGGAAATTCAGGGTGTCTATAAACCTTATTTGTAACCGAGCGGCTGTTAACAACATCAGCTTGGACCCCTGAGTGATGAGTTCTACTTGGACCTTTTCACGAATCATATTTTGTAAAATAAAGAATGAGTCGTATGCTTTTGAGTTGTGGGCCAACATGGTATACCCTTTGAATTTGGTTTGAATGAAAGTGTTAAGGAAATCACCAACACACGTTCTGCCTTCAAACTCCCAGCTGTCGTCGGAAGTTAGATGGTGTGCGTAAATATAGTTAGGTTGGTGTACTCCCGTCTCTTGTGTGCACTCTATATCAAACACTATGTATGCTTCGGTTTTGGTCTGGGGTCTGCCTTTAACCATGTAGCACTGATGGTTGGTACCCGCCTCAAAAGACGTCTGACACCTGGGGCATTTCATACCTCGGCATTTGTGATCTGTCGCCACATACCGACCACACTCATAGCAATCCATTTTAGGGATGCATTTAACAGCTTTCTTATGGGTGCTCAAACAGTCTTGAGAGCGACAAAACATCTTACAGGTGCGACACCTCACCTTCAGGGCAGCGTCTACGACGCAACCGTCCCTCTGGCACATCTTACAATGCATTTCACACTGATGACGGTCCTTACTGATGTATATGTGGTCACAATGTGTGCACACGTACTTGACACCCAGAAAACTTTTAAGGTTCAAGATACCGTAAAAGTGATTTTCGTGGTGAAGGACATATACGGTCTTGTTTCTCACACGGTCCCCTGTTGTAAAGTACTTCCAAGAGCCGCTGTGATAAAGAACTTTCACCGTCACGGAGAAATAGTTCTCAAAAAGACCTATGTCGCCAAAGCCGACCATGCGGTCTGGTGGTATTTCAAGAACCTCGTGGGCTTCAGCCGCTCTAGACATGATGGCCGCGTCGGTGGTGTTGTTCCCCATCAACAAACCTACGATGCTGGCCGCCAGACAGATATTGGATGTGTCGTTGTTAAAGTCGAGCAGCCACCGCTGTTTCTTACCAATTATCTGACTGTATAGCACACTCTTTAATGGTCTTGAAACACCCCCTCACGACCCCGTACAATGAGGGCTATGACACGGAAAGTACCGTAGGCGACTAGTTCAGCCTTGCTCTGTAAAAGCCTCGAAAGGTTTTCTAAAAATTCCACGGCGTCAAACACATCTCGGGACCTCCGTTTGGTGAACAAAGGACTGTCAAAACCCTGCCCCTGGAAGCGTAGTTGGAAAAAATCATTAGGCCCCACATCGCGTAACAACCTCTCTATGAGCGTTTGCACCGCCTGATGTATAGCTAAAACACCGTGATCGGACGACCTTATCTGGTGGAGGTTGGTAAACCTAAACTCCTCGTAGTGCTCGGTGGCATTAAATCTCTCTACATCACGCCTGTAGCTTCTAATGCTCTCTAAATAGACGACCTCTGAATCCTCATCTTGAGGGATTTGACTTGTTGGGGAGCTTACTGCCGTATCATTTTGGGGGTTCTGGTTTAGTAGGGTCTCTGGGGGTCTTTTAAGCACACGTGTAGCACATATTCGGGCTTTCTTTAATTTACTTATTAAAAGCCGTCGCTGCTTGGCGCTATTAGCCCACTTTTGTTTTTTACGGGACCAGGCTTTTCTAGGTAACCGGCCCCCGCCTATCTGAACAGTATGGGATGTGTCTATGCGCGCTGTACTCCTGGAGGCCTCTGCTACATACCCACCCCTCAGCCCCTCTGTGTGTTCCGGGTGGCGAAGTGTTGGCGCTCTACCGCCATCATCATTCAATTGCCCTCCCCAGGACCGCTCCCTCCTACACTTACGTATTGAGGGGTGGATGGCATCGGGGTATGACTCTGACTGCATGGTTCCATGTACTTTTTACGCTGGAGTATGCGTAAGAAGCGCAGGGACTTTGTCAGTACTGTTTGGACCTTGCTGCTATATTTTGATGTGTGTGCTTTTTTATTAGAACAGCTAGCATGGGGTTTCTTTAGGGTATGGCGCTGTCCTAGTCACGCCTGTATACGCCCTATGTCTGATCCCGCTTCCTGGCACGTATTGAGGATCAGCCTTTTACACATGCCAACTCTTTGCAGTATCCTCTGCTGTGCCTCCACCATGGACCTGTCGCCGCTACCCCCCAACCCCATTTTTAAGGTTGCGGTTTTCGCCTGGCGCTTTAGCTTTCTGACAGCCATTTGTATATCTTTTACATGCGCATCTAGTACCGGATTTGGGTCTACAGCGGCGTATTGTGGTGGGTTAGGTATGAATACGGTGTTTGGCTGTATAACAGCCTTTAACACCACAGGGGCCTCTAATGGGCCATCAACCCCAACACCATTCTGTAACTGAGGGCCTGGGGGGATCATAGAAATAGGATCCCAGTGCGAACACCCCGGGGCATTTGGGAAAGGAGCCTCACTAAATGTCACCCCTGTACTATGAATTGACCAGTCGTCCCACCCTGTACTGTCAGTGTTGTATGTTGTCGGGGGTGTTGCGGAGCTTACACTGGACGCGGGGCTGGTTGGGTCGTAAGCTCCCTGTGGGGTGATAGGGGACATAAGGTCCGGGGAGTGTAAATGACTGTCGAAATAGTCGAGGGTGGTAACGGCTAAGGTATTGTCAGGGCCGGGGATGGGTGAATGTGTAACAGGGGTCTGCAAAACCCCCTTGTATGTGCTAGAAGGCCCCTCGGGCGCTGCTTCTGAGGGTTTATCAAGCTTGTCTACCATACTTGCCAGTGTACTGAGACAACTTTTGCTGCTGGTATACGAGCCTCCTAAGGGCTGCCCCTTTCCAGACCGGTGACCCCTAAACCCTTCAGTAACGCCTATAGAAGGTTTTGAGGTCTGTTCTACGGGGCATTCCTCTACAGACATCGCTAATTTATTTGAAACTATAGAGGTCGTCATAGGATGGGAAGGGTCCTGTGGTGTAGCAGGTTTGTTTAAGGATCCTTCCAATGTTTCTACTTGTAACGCCTGTACCCCTTGCTTATTCTTAAGATAACTTCTTGAAAGCTTGTTGACTTTAGGGGTTTGAGTTTGTAACATAGCTTCCACAACAGGCTTCACAGCCGGGAGGCCCAAAGAGAGCGCTGGGGTAGATGGATCGTTCCCCTGCTTAGCAACATTTTTTAATGCTAGATCTAAAGGTGTAGCTAGGGTCTCAGGGACCACCCGTTTCATGCGGAGGTCTAAAGGGGCTGCTTGGGGTTCCAGGACCAAAGGCGGCTTCTTGAGGTTTAAAGGGCATGTCTGTGGTTCTGCGACCATTTGCTTCTTCTTAAGTGTGGGCTTGTTTGAGCTTAGAGTTCCTTTTGAGGCTTTGAGAGGGTTCAGATACACATCGGACACGTCGGTTCTCTGTTGCATGTGGGTGTAGTATGTGTAGATCTTATTCTGGCGTACACGCCTACTCACTCCTTTTGCCGCAGACCCGGTGTTCAGAACGGTCTTTGTTATATCCCTCAGTGGTTTTGTAGACCTCTTAGACTTATGCGTATCTTCGCCGTGGCTCTTTTGAACGGTTCCTAGAATGTAACATAAAAAAATATATATTAGAAACAATAAGGAACATAAGATGCTTACAATACCCATAGTAGTACATATGGTACTACATGGCGGTGCACCCCTTTGTTTGAGAGAATACAACCCAGAGAGTTCTTTTTTCACACCCTTTTGTATAAAACACACCTTTTAGATGTCTTTTCACAGATCGTTTCTTTGCCACAGGGCCTTCTTTAGATGTTGAAGATTTCCTTTCCACAGGTCTTTCTTTTGGGCGCTGCGCCGGCTCTTGCACAATCACTGCTCCCGTGTGTGACTCCATGGACCCTGTGAAGAAAAAAATAATCAGATTTACAGTATACAGATGGCCTTAGTAGCCCCCTCTACGGCGCGTTCCTGTAGTTCACAACTACGGCTTTTGGGGTCTAGACACCCCATGGTTTAGACCTTTTAAAGAAGCAGCGCCTTTCTGATTTACCTGTAAGAACGGGGCTATCCTGTACACATGGCGATGCGTCTTGACCACCCAGGGGACATTCTATATCATCAAGAATCCATTGTAGTTCGGGATCCAGACCTATAAAACAACCCATACACGAGAACACCATTAGAAACACCTAACTTCTAAGATATATGTGAACAAAACTACGCGGAACTATACACCTCAAAACACATGTACCTGTCTGTAGGGCTAGCATTTCAGAGTCTGTTAGGATTAATTCCGGCATGTCCTGCGTCTGGATAAATAGAAACGATTGTTTTAAAACTACACTTCATAAACATAATATTACAAGTTCATACATTCACCTTAGAAAGCGCCAATACACAACGCAGAGAGACATGCACCCTTACACAGCGTCTACATAAAACAGTACCTCGGAATACAGGCCCCTGATTATGGGTGTACAAACTGTAGACATGACCCCAGCTAAACATCATGGTTAAAGTTTGGGATAACATAAATATCTAAATTGAAAACAAAACTCAGCCATTTATTTTACCCTGGAAGCAGATGCACCAATAATATAGGCAGCTGGTACCTTTAGAATAAATAAGCCCTTAAAACTAGGGGCTGCCATTTGCGTTTAAAAAAAAAAAATTTAAAAAAAACACACACACACACACACTTTTTGCATGAAATGCTTATGGCAAGGTATCCAGATTTATATATATTACACAATAAGTCCCAGCAGCAGGTCTATTGGTTTTGGCAGGGGTTGGTAACTGCATAAAGGGGGCCTGTCGGTTTTGTCACTGATTGTTAGTTGCATAAGATAAATAAGCAGCAACTAAGGCGTGTGTATAATATTGAAAAAGATTCCTTTTAAAGCCCTGGTGACACCACGACCAGGCTGCTGTCTTGTTGCACATCGATAGGAGGCAGTCCCCATGGGGGGAATACCTACCGGGAGCTTCCCCTCCGTGTTTCAAGGAAGACCCTCCCCAACCGTGATGTCATCACAGAGGGGAGGAGCTTCCTTCGTGAAACCTGGAGGGGAAGCTCCTGGCAGCCATGATACTGCCACCCTTGCAACCCTCGTGGTGGACCCTGAAAACGCCACCTACAACGGACCCCAGAGCAGCGCCGGTTGTAAGAGGGCTCTGGGGCCTTATTTAATTACTTTTTTTATTTTTTACAACGGGGCCTCAAGCCCCGTACACCCAGGCGCCATCCCTACCCCCACCGCCAACACCACAAACAGCCCGGAGCCCCGCATGAAGCACAGCGGAGCTCCGGGACCTTTATTTTTTTTTTTTAAAGCGAGGCCTAGCGCACACCGACGCCATCCTTGCCCCCACCGCAGCCCGCACGAGAGCCCCGGAGCAGCGCCCTTTGCAAGCGGGCTCCGGGACCTTTTTTTTAAAAAAACGATGCCTACCGCCACGACGCACACAGACGGCATCCTTGCCCCCACCCCAGCCCGCACAAGAACCCCGGAGCAGCGCCCTTTGCAAGCGGGCTCCGATGGTTTATTTTTTTAACAAACGGGGCCTCGCGCCCTGTGCACCCAGGTGCCATTGGTGCCCCCAGCCACAACGACGCCAGCACCCCGGAGCAGCGCCCAGTGCAAGCGGGCTCCGGGGGTTTAATTTTTTAATAAACGGGGCCTACCGCACAACGGCGCCATCTGAACCGCCCCAGCCCCGCACAATACCCCCGGACCCGCGCCCTTTGCAAGCGGGCTCCGGGGCCTTTAATATAAACAACGGGGCCTAACGCCCCGGACCCATCCATGCCCCCCAACCACCACAGCAGTACCAACAGCCCCCGGAGCTCCGCCTGGAACACCGCGGTCTCCGGGGTCTTTATTATTTTTTAAAACTGGGGCCTATCGCCCCAGCGCACCATGGCGCCTTCGGAGCCCCCCACCCCCCACCAGCAACAGCACCCCCGGAGCCCCGCAAGGCTCATAGCGGGCTCCGGGGTTTTAATTTTTTTTTAAACGGGGCCTACCGCCCCAGCGCACCCTGGCGCCTTCGGAGCCCCCCACCGGTAACAGCACCCCCCGGAGCCCCGCGAGGCTCATAGCAGGCTCCGGGGTTTTAATTTTTTTTAAAACGGGGCCTACCGACCCTGCGCACCCTGGGGCCTTCGGAGCCCCCCACCAGCAACAGCACCCCCGGAGCACCGCGAGGCTCATAGCGGGCTCCGGGGTTTTAATTTTTTTTTAAACGGGGCCTACCGCCCCAGCACACCCATGCGCCACCGGAGCCCCCCCTCCCCACCCCCCCCCCCCCAACAACCCCAGCACCCCCGGAGCCACGCATGGCGCATAGCGGGCTCTGGGGTTTTAATTTTTTTTTTAAACGGGATCTCGCGCCCCTGCGAACACGGGCGCCATCGGTACCACCACCCCCCCAGCAACACAAGAACCACGGTGCCCCGCATGGAGCCAGCGGGCTCCGTGGCATTTAATTTTGAAAAACGGTGCCTCGAGACCCCCACAGAGCCCTTGGTAAGAAGGGATATGGGGTACTTTTATTTTTATTAAATTCAGGGGTCGCGAGCCCCACGCCATACCGGCTCCACATCCCAGGACCCTCCCTGACCATCAAGGGCTCTGGGGCTGCCGTAATACACAGGCCCCATGCCATAACCACCGAGCAGTGCCTCCCAGGCGACAGCCACACCACAGCCCCAACAACACTGCAGCCATTAGGGGACCAGGACCCCGCGCTGACTTGCGGCATTTTTGGGCCTCGCATCTAATGGGCCTAGATAGCTCTCAACAAGCCCCTCGCCATCAGAGACACAAGGACCGACCCACGGGTGAGTACTTAAACAGTTTTTATTTATTGTTAAAATTGTTTGGGGGTTAATTTTATGGTCTCTGCGACCTCTAAAGCACGTATGTAACATTGTAAAAATACTTCTAGGCATAGTTAAACTTTAAAATTACACCTATATTTTACAACACGCATTATTCGCCTTAAGCAGCCTGCCCCAATACCTCCTTAACCCCTACTTAAGACAGCGTAAACACCTTCATGCCTGGCGCTAAACACCCTTAAAAATGCAATGCTGCTCATTTATATACATGCATCAACATATTAAATAAGCCCATACACTCTTAAGCCTGTAACACAGCCCCTTATTTACGTACCTCCATTAATGTGTAGCAGGCCGCGTCGATCTGGGAGAAGCTGGTCTGGTCCATTGTTGGCTTTAAACTTCAGGGATGATGGGTCTGTGCAGCAAAGGTCGCTCCTAATGGGTTTTTGAATGGCTGATTGTGTCGGGGCTCTAAAGTATGGTTTTTATACCTGGCAGGGCATGATAATTGGAAGGAGGCCCCTTTACGGAGGGGAGTGTTTAGAAGCTTGTAGTACGTGTCATTATTGGTAATAGAGCATTGTAGTGAGGGTCAATATTGGGACCGTTTTCTGACCATCGCACGGCTTTGTTAGATGGCTCTTTGACCTGTGACATCTGATAATTAAACCTAGGGCCTGTTGGGGGGGATGCGTTCCTGGGAAGGATGGTCGGATGTTTTATAAAGAACCCCTGTACTATACAATTTAAGATGCGTGGGAAGCTTAGGACTGGCTGATTAGTTTTGCCTGTTCTCAACGGTGCTCTGGCAGGGTAACTGGCTTTTTGTTCTTGTGTTTTCACGTTGTGACTTGGGAGCCTAATGGATAGTTTTCTGCCCCCAGCTACGACGGGGATGCATTTCAAACTGCAGCATCTGCTTCTAAAGAAAGACCCTTTTTAAAAATACTCTGCACCGTAAACCCTTCTGTTAGACAGCCCCAGATATCCCGGGGCTGGTGGGGGCTTAGGTATGCCTGCTCAGACGCCAACTGCCAACACAGCAGCCCTCGGTTTTAAACACACACACACACGTCACTTTTGGAGACACACATGTCACTTTTAAGGACATGGCGAAGGGATGGGGGACCTGTCACTTTTAAGGACACACGTCACTTTTAAGGACACAGCGAGGGCTTGAGGCCTGTCACTTTTAAGTACACGCGTCACTTTTAAGGACACAGCGAGGGGAGGGGGGACATGTCACTTTTAAGGACACACGTCACTTTTGGGGACACAGCGAGGGGCGGGGGACCGGAGGGGGACCTGTCACTTTTAAGGGCATGAATGGTGATGAATGGTATCCGCTTATACTACTAAGGCACTCTGCCTTCGACCTCGTGCCTCTACTTGGGCGCAGAACGTAACAGTGAACTGCATTACCGCTATCTCATGTGATTGGGGATACTTTATTCCATGTATTACTATTAGTTCTAAAAGTTGTTGTGACTGTGTGGACACTTGGTGACGAGCAGACATGCGTGCACACATACACAAGTGCCTGCAGATATGCAAATAAGTAACATGTAACAGTAACTAACTATGCACCAGAGGGATTTTAAAGGCGAGTCATGCTCATTGACAGGGCGTCAAGCGCTTAGACTTAGAGCATTGCTCGGGGCCCCATGAGGATGCATTGGGCATGTAAACGATTTTGTGAAAGTTGTCACATCATGCCCTTAGGATTTCGCTTACAGAACGTTTTCTCTGAAAAGAGGTAAATGAAGCATGAAACATTTATAGCTAGCCAGTGGTGCTACAACCATTTTATTGGTCTGGCTAGAGATAGTTTTAATTTTTGCCCGAATTGATGCACAGGACCAGTTCCTCCTCCTCTGATGCTAAGCTGTGAATTTCTCATGCAGTTCTACTGAGCCGACCCCCCCCCCTCGTTTAATTAGTTCTTCCAAAGTGTCATTCTTTTTTGTCAGGTTAATGCAAACCATTGCAATAGCACATTAACCACCAAACTTAGAGAAAGGTTTGTCCTCGAACCTATTCTAGTTCAGGGCGTTTATTTTTAATTCATGAAAACATCCCAAAAACACCGTGCAGGTAGACCCACCCTTATTCAGTATTAGGCAGGGGAACACTGCACACACAATACCTCTGAAACATAACAATAAAATCTCAACTCCACATGAATACTTACACTGCTCAAAAATATGTTTATATATGATGTTCTCCTAACTGTAAAATCATCATCTTAATACAAAATCCACTCGGCAGTAATTGGTTTAATGTTAAATGGTCTTTCTAGAATTTTGCTCTCTGGTCACATGGTCTCTTGTGGCCATCGCTCATAAAACTCCAAAGCAATGTGTCTTTTGTGAATCTGCCGAGACTAGTTTAGAATCGGAGTTGCTGTCCTCTGTCTAAATAGGATTGCCCTAAGTGGTTATTCAGACCGACAGTAAACCTCATGCAGTGTCGGTGGCTTTACTGGAAAGGTTTTTTTTTGCATCCATGTGCCTACTTTTATTTTAGTGCAGCAGAAGTATATATTAAGGGGCAGATTTACAAGCCCCTTGCGCCATTTTTGCGTAATTTTTAACATGGGAATAATGACGCAAAAGTGGCGCAAGGGGCTTGTAAATCTGCCCCCAAATGCATAGTAACAGTCTGGTGTGTACTTTGGCAGACAGGGTACTGGTGTCTCCACCACAAACCTGACGGAGTACTCTGACCGTCAAACTGTCCATCGCCTGCTGTATTTTGAAGCAGGTGGACTGTCAGGTTTCTGACGTCACTGAACCCCCTTTAGAGTCCGCCATTCGAAAGCTTGCACCGACACCCTGGCGGAGTAGGGACTGTCATGGACTGTCATGTAAGAATATCAGACCGTCCCCCCTACTTAGGGAGAACGGACTGCTTTTTTTTTCTTTTCTTGAACAGAACAAAAATACCCATGACCCCCACACTCCGCGAGAAATCTCCCAGTGTGTCACGGTTATTAATATTTTGTTTTTCAAAAACAAGATCCCTCTTCATGAGTTTGTTGTTGAAAAACAAAAAAAGTTGATGGCAGGGGCGTAGCGTAGTCAGTATGATTGGGGGAGCAGCGGGGTGAACTTCAGTTTTCCCAACAATCACGCTGGGACAACTTTTAGGAAACACATTATATAAGAAGCAAGACGTAGGAGGGCTTGGGGCAGTGGAAAGAGAGAGGAGTGGGGATTGTTAGAGGTACATAAAACGCAACCTTTTTCAAGCTCAACATTTTGTAAGGCCTTCAAACCCTAGATGAGTGTGTGTCAGTGTGGGCACTTAAAAATCCCAGGTATAATCCAACAGGCACGTCACATTACCCAATTGACAGGATACATTCTTAGGGGGGTGTAACACCCCAACCACCCCCCCCCCTCTTGTAAATACCCCTCTGTTTGATGGAGAAGGCCAGCTGAAACATGGCACCCGCTCTCTAAACTGTCTGTGGCAGCAGATTCTGTGAAGGCACAGAGATCACCGCAGGGCTGGCTCATAAGACGGTGGGGGGTCAGAGTGGCAGAGTAATGGCCTTTGTCATTCTTAAGGATGGTGAGCCACTGGGCCAACTGGAAATCAGGCCCTAGGACATCATGTAAATAAAATAATGTTCTGAAAACAATATTAATAATAACTGCAACTAACATATATTTCAAATATTACCACTAGTATCTGTAGTAGGAACGTGGTACGCAGAGGTTCACATTGATTTACATTTCCTCGTAGAAAAACGTATTACCATTAAAAGTTATCACTTTGTAAAAACCTCCCTACAGCATGAAATGTTCTCTTTCTACAAATGCCATATCATTTTACAAAAGGGCGCTTGGCACACACAACCCTCAATGACATGCCTCCACTGCAATCGGCAATAACATTGTCCTAACCAATAAAGGTCAAGGTTTTACATGTAACGGTGCTAGTTGCGCAGTGACCTTTGCATAAACAATGCAAGCACCAAGAGTAAAAAATTAACATTCTGCACCAGTCAGTAAGTGCCCATGTCAGTCCATGACTGGAGCAAAATTCCTAAACAACACTTGTTAGAAACGGGCGACCACTAATTGGCAGAGGTATGTACCTTGACTAAGTAGAGACCCTTCCTTCTAGTCAGGTAAAGGGGACACCCTTCAAAAAATAACCCCATAAATATCCCCTGGTCTCCCCCTTGGTAGTTTGGCACGAGCAGTCAGGCCTATCTCAGAGGCAATGTGTAAAGCATTTACACATAACACACAGTAATACAGTGAAAACACTACAAAAGGACACCACACCAGTTTTAGAAAAATAGTCAAGCCAAGACAGAAGCAGCCACTGCAGGCCAACACAGCAAAGCACATAGCAAAATTACCCTTTGAAATTGGTACAAACAAAGTTCCAATGTCATACATAAACTAGTTCTGCCTGGATCAGGCCTGGTTCACTCCAGGAGGGATAGAAAGCTTTGTGGAAGGCAGCCACAGTCCATTCAGGTGCAGGTGAAAACTCCTCCCACTACTCTAAATGCAGCCAGGTCTATTCAGCCTGGCTATGAGTCACCCAGGAAAGACAGGACGCACCTCAACACCCCCTCCGTGTCTGTCTACTGTGAATGCACACCCCCAGCTCCTGTCGCTCTGAACCCAGACGGTGAATTCACAAATAGCAGAGGCACACAGGATGGTTTAGCAAGAAAATACCCACTTTCTGAAAGTGGCATTTTCAAACACACAATATAAAAATCATCTTTTCTAAAATATGTATCAGCCTTTGCGCATGGACTGCCTAGATTTTTCACCCTTTTTTTGTGGAGTTTTATATAGCGTGAACTTGACCCGAAGGTATCAGGTATCAGAGTGCTTTACAAGAGCACCAGTTGCGTTACAGATGGACACATTCATTTTTGTTAGGCACGGTGAAATTAAGTGATTTGCCCAGAATCACAGGATGTCTGGACACTAGTTTTGATGGTTTCTTTTTTAACTCTTGCACTTTACCCCTGTTAAGCAGGAGTAAAGAGCCTGTGTTTCCCCATTAAGCATGGTTTAATTGGTCCTACTCTTTTTTGACACATATTTCTTGCCTATAAGCCCCTAGAATATGGTGTAGAAATGAACGCAGGGCTTGGAAGTTAAATTCCCCCTTTGGACAGCAGCACCTACTGTTCCTTCTGCAGAGTGGGCCTACAAACCATGGCCTCAACCCTACCATTGTAGCCTGATCACTGCAGTGTAAAATCCACAGTGCGACCTGTCAAAATAACCCTTTTTAACACGTCCTTTTAAATATTAGTCATCCCTATTGTGGCTTGCCGCCCACAAGGTAGGGTGCATGGTATTTAAAAGTGGGACATGTTGAAAATTAATGTCAGCATGTGCCTACAGTGACAAGGCCTCCAAAGCTATTTTCACAATGACATGCCTGGCTATCCTATACAAAAAACCAGAGTACAGATTAAAATAATAATATTCCTATCTTGGGTTTGGGACCAACTAGAAAAATAAGAAAACGACAAATTAAGGGAAAGTAACTTTTAGAAAATTACTATTACTCCTGACTGAAGCTGCTGGTGACTAATTTGCATTAGCTCTCCAGAAGCTACTTATTCTGTACTTAGTAATTAAGGAGGTGTGGAATTTCTTCCATGAGCCACACAATAAACCACTTTGATTGACACGTTGACCTAAATGGGCAGGGATAATTCCTCTCAGCTCACCTCACCATTTGAGGTGGAGGCTACAGCCCCTCCTGTTGGCACAACAGTCTCAAATCCTGCCTGAAAAGCCTGTATGAGGCACATGTAATATTTTGTACCCTTGAAGGGGATCAACCATGACCAGATCATAATTCTTGTGCATCTGTCTGGTTGATGGAGAACCTTGCTTCTTTGTCTTACTAGACTTCTGCCTCATGTTTTTGTGGGCCCAGGACCTGCTTCAAACTGAATGTTAGTGTTAGATGTCGAAGGACACTAGTAATTACCCAAGTACACTCCCCTACAGGCCCCTAACTCTTAGAGCCCAAGTTTAGTGTGGCTAAAGACTTTGGTCACTTTGGAATTGTCCTGACACATTACATTTTGGGCCTGTTTGCAGTAAGGCAAATAAGAGGTACTGAAAAGTAGGTAGTCCAGAGCCTAGGAACTTTTACCTCATTGGTTGGGGAGTGCCCAAGACTCACCCCCACCCACTAGCTAGTGCCTATCATAAATGTGGCACCCCAAGGCACTTTCCTTAAAACACTTTCTGTACCTGCAGAAGATTAGAAGAGGACTGGACCTGCTGTCTGCAAACTGAGAGAAACCCCAAAGGACTGGACCTGCTCCCTTTTGTACTGAGGACAAAGAAGTGGACTCAAAGTGACCGTTGGCTGGCCTCCTGTGTGGCTACAGAAACCCAACAAGCTGAAAGCAGGTCTTTTCCCTGAAGTGCCTATGTGACCAGAGGAAACTGGACCTTGACTGGACTTTGCTGTTGACTTCTGTCTGACACCCTGAAAGTCTCTAAGTGCCTTCTCCCGAGGGCCTGGAGGCCTTAGCAGTGTACGCATGTGGTTGTTTGGGCACCTGAAGAAATTTTGGAAACTTTTCAAAACTTTTCCTTCACAGTTCCAAAGTTTCAGTGGGACCCACTGGATAGGTATCTTATCTGCAGTGGCACATCATCGGATTGAAATTCATAGTCATTCCGAACTGAGATCTCTGCACTTCTGAAAAACAGTCCTATCCGGAATTAGGCCTTAAAACATTTTCAGCAATAAGTCTCAAAAGTTCCAGTACCTCAGCAGGACCAACCTGCTTCAGATATCAGGCATTCAGTTCTAAAGCAGTGGCTACAGTTTCAGAGATGTCCAGCCCGGGGAGGATTTTGTCCCAGAATAGTGATAAAGCCCCTTTCTAAAAAGTGGGACTTAGAAACGTTTTTGAATTTTTCGACTTCAAGACTTACTTGGTGCATCCGACTAACGCTCCACCGTAGTCGGCCTCAAATCGCACCTAGGTTCTAGTCTACAGCAAACATTGGCTACCACTGGTAATTTGCCCTTTTTGCAGCTTTTTCATGTAAAACTTAAATTCATGTCTCAGGTTCCCCTTATAGTACGTTTGCCATTTTTGTGTCATTCTTTTTATTACATTTTACTCTGTTTTTGTAATTTTGTTGGAGATTTTTATTGCTTGGTGTTTTGACTTTATTACTGTTTTGGTACTGCATAAATACTTTACTCATTACCCTAAATTAAGTCTGCTTCTCTGTGACATAGCTACCATGGGTTAAGCTCAGGTTAATTTAGTGACTTTGAGGGTTCATCCCGACAAGAAGTGTTATTACACTTTGAGGTAGGACGCTATCCACCCCAAATAATAATCCACTTTCTTACAATGACGTATCAGCCACCCCATCACTCTTTTGACCTTGTGGTCTTAATTTCCTGTGTTATACCTGTCTTTCTCTTCCTTCTTCTAGACCAATTGATGCTACTTCATCATTCTGAACTTATTGCTCCTTCTCTTTTTCTCACCCTACTTTTAACATTTTTCAGGCCTCCAGGGGGTTTGATGCTGTTGTACTGAATATGGTGCTGATACCTTCATTGTGTATCATAACGAATACCTAAACTCATTGCCTCCTAAATCTTTGGGACCATTACATATGTCCCTCTGAATCTTGCAAGGAAAAGATTATTTTCTTTGTGGTTACTAACTGGGGTATAATTCTCAGTCTGGCGAGCCTTCACCCTACTATAACGCTAAATGCTTAAATCTACCGGAATATGTAATACCATACCTCCCTGAACTGGGGAAGGTGAGGTTGCAAAATAATTAGTAATATTAAACATACACCAAGTTACCTTTAATTTAACAGGTACATTCATGTGATGCCTGAGCCATATGTACTAGAATTGCCCCAACCGTATGCACAGCTATGTACTCCAGCTTCAGAGAACCTGCAAGAGAAATAAGCAGACAATCCAAGGCGCTTCAGAGCTCTGACCATAATGCAAACATGACAGGTAATCATTTTCAGGAAACTATACATTTTGATTCTCAGCTAACCCAAGCACACTTTGGGAGTACATTCGTATAGTGTGCTCGCTATTAAATACAGACTGTTGGGTGCCCTTGGTGCTCACGCTGGCAGTATCCCTGAGGTTCTCAATTTCTAACACTGGCGTCCCTCTGGGCACAGAGAGCAGCAGATGGATTTAGAAACTGTCTATATTGTCTGAGCTCACCTAGGTCATCACTCACTGTCTACCCAAACCTCAGAAAGCCTTACATACAGAGTATTCACTTCTCAAATTTGTCAGCCTCAAAGTTCTGATTTTCAAGAACAAGTGACATTTTCTATGTATCAGCATTCTTAGTATTGTGTCATGCGTAAGCCTTTGGGTTCAGGAAGCTTTGCTTGTTGCTGAGGTTTGTGGTTAACCAGGCTATATCAGACAATAGCTTCCTGTACAGGCTGTTGGCATTGTTACCAGGAACCCCGATGTTCAAGTTTAACTTGGAATTGAGAATAAATGCTGTTTACAAAATGGATGTTCCTGTTCCTAGCTACTTATTTTATTGATAGGGCTGTGGACCAACATTGGTGCAAGAACTTTCATGTGATACATTCAAGTGTTTATAACAATGGTTCCTGCCTAGGACTTGCCTGTGGTCAGTCAGGCAGTACCCAATGGGCTGGTCTGACAGATCAGTGTGTAGGCCGTTTTTTGATTAGGAATTTTTGGTCTGGTTATATGGCCAGGTGGAACAGTTTTTATTGTTGATTTCCCTGATATTACCACAAGTATTGCCTGAAGAAAATCCAAATGAATGTAGTCTCCCATACTTACAACACACCATGTAGCCTTGTGCCTTTACAAGTTACAAAATGGCCTATACTCAAATGTGGACCAATATTTTAGCTACCTGGTTCGCTAATGGAGGCCTCTTTTATTTTGGTCCTTGGGCATACATTTGTCCCAGTCTTACCCTGTTCTTGGCTGCAGTCTTCCTAGGTTGGAACTTGTTAAGCCTTAGGAATTGGGGGGCATATTTATCATAAGGTTGCATTGCTTTTGCACCACGCAGTAAGGTACAAAAGTGACACATCCCATTGGAGAGTTCTGCTGGTGGGTGGAGTTTGCCGGCGCACCTGTTCGCATTGCAATGGGAACGTGGAGTGCGTTCTCGCATTCAAAATCACGCGCGAACGGCACCACGCAGTTGAAGCAGGGTCTATTTTTTATCATAGGGTACCCCAGGCCCGTTGTGCCCACACCTGAAGTATGAACCCCTTACATAGGCCCTGCCAGCCTAATTTGTAGGCTGTGTTAAATTGACCTGAGGGTCCGGTTTTACCATATAACAAATGCCCTGGGCCATCCTTGTCATTCAGTCAGTATGAACCCCTACGTAGGCCCTGCGGTCTTTCTGTAGGCCTTTTGTTAAGTTGACCAGAGTTCCGCCATTTTTCTGAACAGCAGGCTCTATGCCTGTCTGACTAAAAATCTCAGCCAGCTTCTCTCTGCGAGGCACACTGCTCCAAACTGGATAGCCCCCACCCTACCCGTGTGCGCAAAGTTCACTGTCTCTTCCTCCGTCCTGTCGACATATAGCACACCACATCCTGGGTCTGAACATGAGAATAAAGAAGTTCCCACCACAAGAACGTCAGACCGGGGTGATGAATGTGGCAACCAGGACATTGCTATATATTTTATTCCTTACATTACATATTTTCTGCTTGCCCTATGCAATTTACGACTGAGCGCTTGGTCTGAGAACATAACCTTTCACCTAGTCTATGTTCCACATTTAGCAGAATAAGCACCACACGTCTGATAAATGTGCGGCCCGTGGCTTAATTTGACGTAGATAGGACTGACGTTGCACTAAGCACTTCTGCTTCAGATCCCAGCCTTGAAGGGTATAAAAAGAGAGCCCACGGAGTTCTCGGTGGACTACCCCACCCGTCTGTTGGTAGATGGCAGGCGGGTGTGGGTGCTCCCCAAGAGCTCTTGTTTTTTGTTTTATTAAGATACAATTTAACTTGCCAATATAATTGCTGTATCTGCTATTTTGTCTCTAAATTGGTGTTTTCTTATTGAGGATTTAATGCTTATATTACATTTGCAAGGCTGCTTTCTTTTAGGTTTAAACATGAGTATTCTCTGCATTTTAGATCAAATGTGTTTTGCATTCTGAGAACATTTTCCTTGATTTAAATTATGTTTTTCATAGTGCATTTATAAATGTGTCTTTGAGGTTTTCTGAAGTGTCTCTCTTCAAACGATTTCAATGCCTTCTGAGTCCTATTGAGAATTAGATAAAAGTGCCTTCTGTTTGGTAAGACTCTCTATGAATGCGAGGTCACTATATTTTGTATTCTGTATTTTAAATGCCTTTTTCTTGAAGTTGCACCTTCTAAATAAATCTGTTAAACCTTTTGGTTTTGTTTCCATGGCTCACACATCTGTTTCCTTCATTTTAGTATGAGCGTTCCTGCGCACCCTGCCTCAAGTTAAGCTGCCCTTTTGTCCCTAAATCACTCCCTCGAACAGCTGGCAAGGGTGCCCCCTAGCCCCCCCCAAACCCCCTAAAACGCTCCCCCCAACATCTTGGTGCCGTGACTCGGATGGCAGCTCCAGCTGACAGGAGACCACTGGGACCCCGGACGCAGACCACCCTTCGTGCCTCTTACCTGACTGAACCACAGAGAACAGCACTCGGGTAAGTTATTTTTGCTGCCTGATGTGCTGTCTTTCTGGGAGCAGCGGGTAAGGGCGACCGTGGGACATCTGTGTTCCTTGTTTCAGGTGTCCTGTCTAACTGGTCTCGCTTATTAAAAGAACATTCCCAAGCTAGAGGAAACGTGTGCGTAGGGGACTGAGCCAAAGGGTGACGTTAGGAAGTTGTTTGAATTATGTGTTTTTCCTTTTATAAATAGACATACGTTGTTACTGTGCCTCTCTGGAAGCAGGGAGGACCTCTGTCTAGTTACAAGGACTGACAGGGAAGGGAAGATTGCGTCTGGCATCTTTCAGTGTTTAATTGTGGGTTTGTTATAAATAGAGATAAGTTGGTATTCGTGCCTCTCTGAAAGAAGGGAGGACCTCGGTCTAGTTATAAGGATTGGCAGGGAAGGGAGGATTGCGTCTGGAATCTTTCAGTGGTCATCTTTGTTTTATCATGCCCCTCTGATGAAAATCAAAGGGACTCTCATTCAATAGTCATGAGAAAGAAGACGAATTCCGTGCCTGCCTAGCTAACAGATACACGGTTTCCTCTTGTGTTAACAAGTTTTACGGTTTCCTCTTGTGTAAAAGAGAAGAGAGTGGTTTCCCGGGATGTATTAGATATTGTATTTTCGCTAGCTAGAAGCATTTTTGTGTTTTCCTTTTTTGTGAAGCAGTAAGACAGAAAGCGCTTTTATCGCCCTCAAGTGGCCAGAAAATACGCAATTGTTGTTTAAAAGTTCCAAACAATAGATCATATGCATTGTTTTCTTTTTAAAGCACATGTACAAAATGTT
The DNA here is from genome assembly GCA_963921515.1 of Calotriton arnoldi. Classification (NCBI taxonomy): domain Eukaryota; kingdom Metazoa; phylum Chordata; class Amphibia; order Caudata; family Salamandridae; genus Calotriton; species Calotriton arnoldi. The sequence goes on along the minus strand of CAWUFW010017463.1, from coordinate 219,403 downwards.
CGTTAAATGCTATGCATCTTTAGGACTGTGTGTTATTCGCTAGTGTTTACCTATGTATATAGGGTTTTGTTCTTTTTGCATTGACTAAGTGTTGCAGCAAAACGTTTTGTGATCATTGTATTGGAGGCCACTGCCTGGTGCAGTGGCTGATCCATTAGTGAGACTAAAATAATTAGGTGCATATTGATTGTCCTGTTGATTCCTTTTGATTATATATGCATATATTGTTTGTATGAGCACATTTGTCACTTTTAAGTTGACTGGCCTTATACCAACTCAGTCATTAAAGGGTAAAGGCCCGCTAGGTAGGGTGTTGCTGTGGTCTGTAAAACACCTGACACTAGCCTTACAGACCGCCGCTAGTTATTGATGCTGTGGTCTGTAGTAGTACAGACCCCGCTAGGAAGAAGTAAGTGCACATTTTGGGAAATACTAGGAGTCACCTTCACACCAACAACTGAAGTAAGAGTATCTGCATTACCATTTGTAGAATTACGTTCCCCAGGATCAGCCAATACCCCCTGCCCCTCCGTGCCCCTGTGGCGCTGTACCACATTTAATTAGCACAAGTCACTTTCAGATAACTGACCACGTAATGCACAACAAACATACACCGAATTGTTGAAATAGTTCCTCACATTTATATTTTGAAGTATGTACTTGGCGACAGGAGGTTGCGGCTGGCGTCTCCCACTTTGTGCCGCAAATACGTGTGTATGGGACTGCGTCTGGCAGCTCACATTTGTTTTGAATTTTGATTACCTATTTGGTGTAAATTGTATTGTTTGAACGTTTTTTTCTGCAAGGAATGGGAGGCATCTTATCGCATTGAGATTAACAGTGTCTTTTTTCAACTGCGTGCTTCCAAAAGGGGAACTATTTTCCTTCATCACATCGCCTTGTGGGTTCCTCTCTCGGGCCTGGCAGCAGCCAACACCTTTCAACTTCTTTCTCTTCATTGTAAAAAGTGTCCTTTGTTCTCCGCCTTTTTTAGTTACATGCAGTGTACTCTAATAGCTATACTCTATTTCCTTCTCTCGGTCTGCATTTTGCGTCTCTCCCTCTCTTGTCTGGATTATGGGCCTTTCTTCTCTCTTTCTCTCACAGTGGTATCACAGGATTTCACTACTGATTAGCGAGATCTTATATATGGGTGTACTTCTCTCTTATGCACTGCAGTGAGAAGTGAGCAGCGGGAACATCTGGGTACGTGCCAAGCACGCCCACTTTAACTGAGACAGGTTCAATTTGAGACTGCGCAACTGGTTCGCGGTGCATCAGGTGGATACTGTGTCTGGCTTCCAAGTAGCTGCCTTCACGATTCTTAGTTACATCTTTTTTGGCACGGTTTTAAATGGGCACCCACATTTCGCTCATTACTGCCTGAATAGAGTAAATTCGGTGCCTGAACAGTCACACCTCAAGCTTCACACCTCACCTTTCAGGCGTGCTTGGACGCTTAGTAATGGATCCTCCCACTTGAATATTCAGTCAAGTGGTAGAAATATGGGGAGGAAGGCTTTTGCATGCATTTCTCGCCGCAACACACAGCCACCTTTTTACGTTTTCTGGTTGCTATTACGCCCTAGACTTGGCCCAGCGTCAAATGATAGACAAGCCACACAAAAGAAAGAAGTGACATAATAAGGTGAGGTCAAGGACTGCCATCCCTTACCGCCCAGAGCACAATGATAGAAGCTGTAATACCAGGTAAAATGGAGCTATTCCCTTTGATATTTTTGGATCCTCATTCAATTCAACATGCCCTACGACATCTAGATTATTGACAACAATAGAACAATGAACAAAGATTGTAAAAATGAGTAAAGTGCCTTGCCGGTAATATAAACATATATCCTTCTTTATTGGAAATAGATCTTTACAAAATAATGTTCGATGGCCCACAATGTTACAAGAGTAAAAATGCCATCAATATAAGTAATATAGTTTCCTGGCAGAAAAGAAAATACTTTCAGTTTCAAATGCATATGAATATCTCTCTATTTAGAGGACCAATTATAATTCATAAAATAAGTTTTCATTATAGACCTGATGAATATCTTTAGGCATCCATACTTCAATGAACAAAATGCAGGGGCCTACCTGGTCAGCTAGATGCTAGATTCACATTGAAGATTACACCAAATACTGCAGTACTAAGCAACTAAGTACAGAATAATTTACTCCTACCTGCGTGCAAACTCAGCAGCAGCCCAGGCAGTAAAAGGTGCCATCTCTCCACGCACAAGCAATAGCCTGAACACTAGGGCGGATCCGGGAAGTACTGCCACAGAGCGCACACAGTTGGAGTTAGCTAATAGAAAAGATTTTGAAATTGTGTCTCGTGGCCAAGGAAGTTAGTGACACTAGCCTTAGAGCAACGTAAATGTCAGAGCAGATGGTGAACCTTAGACAGAAGATTGGAATTAGCAAGTTAAGACTGATCTCTTCCGATTTCTTGTGCACAAAGAGGAGAGATAAAATGATGGAGTGGAATGCACGCTAGCTACACCCATGGTTTGACTTCATGGTCACACGTCAAATGCTGCGGGGTCTGATCAGCCCTTCATCATTCTGAGGTGGATGAAATGAGTACCATTGAGTTGGGGAACAATGAAGATCTGCTGTTTAGCGTCAAAATACCATTCTGAGTGAACGTGCGCTTTACAGGAAAGCCATGTTATTTTAAAATAAGCTATATATATTTTGCATATTACAATTAAAGACAACACATGTTTTTTTGAAGTTACGAGGTATTGAAGGGTTAAAGGATTTCTCTTGGGCTGCCGTTATATTAACACTGGCCGCAGAGTCTGGGCGTAGAGCCAGGCAGGAAAGAAGCTTCCTGTGGTTGGCAACGGACATGAGATTTAGATGAAAGATATGTATGTGTAAGAATACGTTGGGCTGTGGAAGTGAACAAGCGAAATAAGTTGCCTAGAATCACACAATTTGGTAACGGGGAAGCCGAGATTAAATAAATAAATACAGTGTTTGAGGTTTCAAGTTGTGCAGTTTAGTGACGGAATATGTCTGTGTGTATGTGAGAGGAGGTAAGGAATAAGTTGTGGGATATGCACAGCTGTGTGCAGCCTTCAACATATGAAACAACCAGAGATTCGTAGGAATAGATTACCACAGGTAGCCACCACACCAACTTCCTTCACACAGGCCCCAGTGCTAGGAAAATACAAAAGAATAAATAATACGTGCCGATATAAAGTAGATTTCAATGTTAAAGGACGGTATGCATGGAGTAAGCAATGGTCAGTATCGCAATATTGTCAGAATAATAGGTGTGGATTTAAAGAGGCCTTTTAAAAGTACAGTTGCAGCCTTTAGAGGTGGTTGCATATATTATGCAGTTCGAATACCATGAGTTTTTGTCTCCCTTATAAGTTTTTATCTCCTGGGAAATATTAGAGTACAATGTTTTGGCTCTTCTTTGTTTTTCGGGGTTAATTGATGTTTCGAGATTTTGCAACATTATTATTATTAGGGTCTTCCCTGCGTCTCCAAGAAGTGTATTGGATTTCCTGTCTTCGGGATGTTTGCATAGATAAGCTCAATGTTATTGTTTTCATCACCTCTTGTTTGGTTAGAAATAAAATTTAAATAGGAAAGACTTGTCATGCCACAGGCTCAGGCCTACTACATTTTCCCACATGTTTGTGATGACAGCTGGACCATGTGTCCATTATGATATTAAAGCAGCAACAACTTTCAGCAAAGCCAGAAGAGGACTGCTTAAAAATAAAATAGGCAAAATAAGCGCCACAATTGAGGGAAATAAATAAATAAATAATTTAAAGAAAGCAAAAATAGTTTATTGCCCAAGAATCACTCTGTTTTCACTCACAAATATTACAATGTTCTGACAACAACCTAACGCCCCATATACTTCTCACTGAACAATTAATATATGTATAAGTCACATCAACTAGACCTAACAGTGACATTCAAATTATGAAAGAAGACATATATTTGTACAAGTTAACACGCACTACGAAGTTTCTGTCTACTCAAGCATTCAGGTGGAAGAAGAAGGGCCCCATCATTCCTGAGCTCCGACCTATCAGTCCTGGAACACAGATTTTATTGTGTTTCCATTGACTGTCCAAAGAGGAAGATGACTGTGAACAGCCGCAACAGGAACACTGCCATCTTCACAAGCAGATGTATATATAGAATGGAACTAAGTATATTGCGTTCTTGAAGGGTTTTGACTATTTGAATGGCACAAGGAGAAGTGCTGTTTTATATGTGTATCTAAAAGAAATAATGTGTATGTATATTAATGTTTTTCATTCCTAGGTTCTTCAGAGTTGGAGAGAATATTGTTGTAACAAATTACATTGTACGGTGGAATGTGCTAAAATGCATTCTAATGCAGTGCATTCGCCAGGGACTACAAAGGATAGGAGTAATAGGAAAGGTAGTAATGTTGTGTTTATATTATGTTTATGTATTGATCATTAGTAATGAGTATATGCCAATACAGAAGGAGAGTGTGCATTGAATAACAGTGCTTCGTATTATGATGTTTCAAGGATACAATGTGTACAGATTTAATATGTCTTTTAATATATAGGTGCAATCTTTCAGGGTGTTTGAAAACAGGTTTCAAGGTATAAGGGATTGGCACAAAGGGGTGTGGAATTTAGTGAAATATCTACTTGTCCATGGGACAGGATGCTTCTTAAATATAATTGTCCTGTAACAAAATCCACTTGTCCCTTTTGTGCCATGTTATGCAGCGACAAATTATGGCAGCAATCTCATTATATAAGAGCTCTGAAATAGCCTCTATGATTATGCTAGGGCTCCTTCCATAGTAGGCTTTGAATACTAACAATTCCCTTATGTGGCCACGTTTCCGCAGATCTCCATACTGGGGCTGAAGGTAATGGTACGCAACAGTTCTGGCTCACAGAAAAAGTGGCTGGAGGAAAAGTGAACTTGCAATAACTCAGATTTTCGCTTGGGCAAATGTACACCTGCATGTTTGCTCATGCTTAAATGCAGTTCACAAATATTTACTGGGAGTACTATTTCTTGGCCTACTTCTGTAGTCTTGTGAATTCACAAAAGTTGTATATCTGCACATAATCCAAGGACATGGGTGCACTTTATTTAATAATTGGGCCCCTAATTAGGTCTGGCGTTAACAACGACCGTTTATGTTTAATAAAATGTTGTCCCTCTCTCTCTTGGCTAGCTTCACTGTGAGTGACTTCATTCTGTTCTTTCACAAGGAGCATATCGACACACAGTTGTTTTATTCAGTGCCAGGAACTACTGTGCAATGTGTGATTTTTGAGACCAAAACAATTTTTGCTTTTGCCAATGTTTGTTATAATGGTGAGGGCCCAGCAGCTCCCACACCAATGAGGTTTCACAAACATATTGCCAAAACAAGTTGTGCACTGACAAAGCCAAAAGGCTGACCAACCATTTCAGCCCTACTGGCTTTACCAATGCTTGTTTATTTTTATGTTGCAAAGAAATGGTACCTACCATATTCCAGTAGTTTAGCGAAATGGTTTTGCATTTTCTTTTTTTTTTTTTAGAACATTTTATTTTGAAAGCAAAGAATTATCAGTCTTGCTTTCCAGCTTCTGCAAATATTTGCATCTAATAGGAGAGTATTCGGAGAGCAGTATACATAGCCTCACATTGCTAAATATTGAAAACGTGTGTACACATTTTTATACTCTAACCACTGTCAGTAGTGCAGTCTGAGCTTACAACATTTACTTAGAGCGCTCACCCTAATAATAAAGCCTTTGCATTAATGAACAATAAATACAAGTTTGAACAGCATTAACACATGGACACAAATATTACCTTTATTGCAGACTATGCCTTTCCCTGATCCATAATGTGGTACTGTAAACTGGCAGCCAAAGGGTTTGTGCTGTAGGGGGTTGGGCCTACTTGTCCCAAGGACAAAATACGCATGAAAACTTGTTGCCCTTGACCTCAAACAATATGTCCTGGGCGTGGGGCTATAGGAATTCCACATCCCTGGGCATAGTTTGACAACTATGAGTCTTTTGATTCCTAAAGGTGTTACTGTGACAGAGATTTTCATCTGCGTTTGCTGTTGGGACAAGCTATAGTACAATGTTTTAATTCTTCTTTTGCTTCTGGAGATAATAAATTTCTTTTTAAAGTCTTGTACAGGGACGCCAATATAATTTTTAGGTTCTTTCCTTCATTTGGAGTTCCCTCCTTACCTCAGCTGGCCAACAAATGCAGCGTGCACCATTAATAGCTCAACTATTGCAAGACATGTTACAAAGTTTCAATTGTAGAATGTGCTGCACATACCTCCTCCAAGGACTATGTATCAATTGGTAAATCATTTATTGATGCAGATGTACAAAAAGGAATAGCATTAACTGGTTGTGAGTACACAATGGTTCAGATTGCTTCTACTACACATGATATCATGATATAACGATAAAGGATAATAATATGTACTATGGCCCTAACTATATTATCGAAAGGGCTGGGTGGAAGAAAAGGAAGAAGGGAACAGGGGAGGATGTATGAAAAAAAAAGAAAAGGAATACGGATAGGCCCAAATGGAAAGATATGTTTACCAACAATAATGCTTGCTCCCATGGCCCGTCTTTTTCATGGTTCATCACTTGTAGGACGTGATGGGAAGATCAGACTGTTTTCCTAATGCTGTATTTCCACTACCCCAGGCCACTTCATTTCCCCACATTAAATGGACTTCATCAGCAAGCCCCCTACTCAAACTACAAGGACGTGTTGGTTATTGTGTGCATGATCGGCAAATGGACTGAGGCATGCCAATACAGGAACAGCAATACACAAACTCTTGCCAAATGCCTCCTGAAAGAGTTCATACCGCGCTTTAAAGTACCTATGCTTTTGGGTTCTGACAATGGACCGGCGTTCATCTCACATGTGATTGAGGGGTTGTGCAAGGGGCAAGGAGCCACACAGAAACTACATGTGTTCCACAGAAACCACCAAGTGGGAATGGTATCCCAAGCCCATCCTGAAGGGTTGCACATGCTACACAGCAGTGAAAGGAAGAGTGTGTAAAGCGGGCCCCAAGGATACATCACCTAAAGAACGTCTGGAACATCGATGCCCCAACCCCTCAGTCTACAAGTTGTGACAACGAGACATCTTTACTTTCTTCATCACTTTGTTTTCTTCATATTGAAAGTGCCTAAGTAATAGAAGTGCTTGTAACCTCTCAAATTACTTGACGACAGGCACCAACGGTTACTTTTTCTGTTTACAGGTATCATCTCTGAGGCTCTACATTATTCCACAGCAGACTTTTTTGAAAAGAGTAAAAGTACAGCAGAAGATAAGACATTCTTCCAACTAGTCACACTAGCCACACGTACCAACGATTGGAACAATGCCTCAAGACTTGCTCAAGACTTTCAGAACAATTAGAGAAAATGATCATAGGTGCTACTAGCAGCATTGACCCCCATTGCTATAATGACTACGCCCCTTATAGTGAATTGTGATCACAGTGTTATACCTGAGATACTGCTTAAATGAAACAGAGAAGTTGTACCAAATTGAATAAATAGCCATTGATAAAGACGGGACAGGGGGACAGTTGACAGGGCAGGATATTATGTTTGCACACACCGGTCTACAGACACAGAAAACAGCATGTCAACTTTGTCAGGCCTGAAGGAGTCTATATGACGTTAAGGAAGATACAAGACAGCCAATGTTCCAATGAATGACACCCCTGGGATACACCTACTAGGAGGAGGGCCTGAAAAGATTGCTGTAAGAATTTTGTTCAGTAAATGAACAAGAGGAGGGAATGAAGCAGGGTCTATTTTTTATCATAGGGTACCCCAGGCCCGTTGTGCCCACACCTGAAGTATGAACCCCTTACATAGGCCCTGCCAGCCTAATTTGTAGGCTGTGTTAAATTGACCTGAGGGTCCGGTTTTACCATATAACAAATGCCCTGGGCCATCCTTGTCACTCAGTCAGTATGAACCCCTACGTAGGCCCTGCGGTCTTTCTGTAGGCCTTTTGTTAAGTTGACCAGAGTTCCGCCATTTTTCTGAACAGCAGGCTCTATGCCTGTCTGACTAAAAATCTCAGCCAGCTTCTTCTCTGCGAGGCACACTGCTCCAAACTGGATAGCCCCCACCCTACCCGTGTGCGCAAAGTTCACTGTCTCTTCCTCCGTCCTGTCGACATATAGCACACCACATCCTGGGTCTGAACATGAGAATAAAGAAGTTCCCACCACAAGAACGTCAGACCGGGGTGATGAATGTGGCAACCAGGACATTGCTATATATTTTATTCCTTACATTACATATTTTCTGCTTGCCCTATGCAATTTACGACGAGCGCTTGGTCTGAGAACATAACCTTTCACCTAGTCTATGTTCCACATTTAGCAGAATAAGCACCACACGTCTGATAAATGTGCGACCCGTGGCTTAATTTGACGTAGATAGGACTGACGTTGCACTAAGCACTTCTGCTTCAGATCCCAGCCTTGAAGGGTATAAAAGAGAGCCCACGGAGTTCTCGGTGGACTACCCCACCCGTCTGTTGGTAGATGGCAGGCGGGTGTGGGTGCTCCCCAAGAGCTCTTGTTTTTTGTTTTATTAAGATACAATTTAACTTGCCAATATAATTGCTGTATATGCTATTTTGTCTCTAAATTGGTGTTTTCTTATTGAGAATGTAATGCTTATATTACATTTGCAAGGCTGCTTTCTTTTAGGTTTAAACGTGAGTATTCTCTGCATTTTAGATCAAATGTGTTTTGCATTCTGAGAACATTTTCCTTGATTTAAATTATGTTTTTCATAGTGCATTTATAAATGTGTCTTTGAGGTTTTCTGAAGTGTCTCTCTTCAAACGATTTCAATGCCTTCTGAGTCCTATTGAGAATTAGATAAAAGTGCCTTCTGTTTGGTAAGACTCTCTATGAATGCGAGGTCACTATATTTTGTATTCTGTATTTTAAATGCCTTTTTCTTGAAGTTGCACCTTCTAAATAAATCTGTTAAACCTTTTGGCTTGGTTTCCATGGCTCACACATCTGTTTCCTTCATTTTAGTATGAGCGTTCCTGCGCACCCTGCCTCAAGTTAAGCTGCCCTTTTGTCCCTAAATCACTCCCTCGAACAGCTGGCAAGGGTGCCCCCTAGCCCCCCCCCCCTAGTCCCCTAAAAGGCTCCCCCAACGCAGTTCTCATTTGCGTTCTCACATTCCAAATCACACGTGAACGGCACCACACGGTTCGCATTGGGGCTGCCATCGTTTTTCTGCTCTCTGTCATGATGCTGGGTCTAAAATGTAATCTCTCTTTCATCTGTGTAATCTTTCCCCTTGAAAACCAATGTACCTCTCATTTTTATTTTTATATTAGTGTGTGTCTTTGTGTTTGTGTATTTTATGTTTTTGGGAAATTATTTTGGTGTTTTTCGTGCCTTTTGTATATTTCCCTTACTTTCTTATTTTTTTTTCTTTCCCTCCCCTTCCTTTTTCCTCTTTTTTTTCAAACTCACCCAGTGCCATGGCAGAGGCAGGGCAGCTACGTTGCGGGCAGCACCTCCGCCCAGGTGATCTTTGGTGAGGAGGAGGTGGCAGCACTGTTTTTTTTTCTTCAGCGCTACCTCCCCTCCATGCTGGCAGCAGGCGGCCGGCCGGGTAGCGGATACCACCTGTGGGAGCATGGGAGGTGCTGGGGGAGGGTGCGCCGGTGCCTGTGGTGCACCAGCCAGGTTCTGTGCACGTCCAGCACCTGATGAACCACTGGGCTGATTTCCTGGGCCGGGAGCAGGACCTACTCGACCTGCTAGGCGTTCAGATTCCGGGGCTCAGTGAGTATTAATAATATATTTGTTGTGTTTGTGTTCTACAATACAAAAAAAAATTACCGAATAGCATGCTGCTCACACTCAAAGGTAGGTTAGGTTTAGTTTACTTTGGAATATAATTGAGTGATCCAGTTTCTAGTTTCTGCTAGGCAGGTGCTCAGCGCTACCAAATCGTACTCATCATTGGCGCTCACTTTGGCTGATTAATGAAGAAGCCATTGCAGACTGTTCTGTCACTATAATGAATAAGTGATATTAGTGAGTAGCGCGTTCTCTCTGTGACTTTGTTTATGTAGCTCATACAGTTCCAAGCTATTTCACAGCGAAGTGTAGTATGCATCTATGCATTGCAAAAAAGGGAGACTGATCTACGAAAAATGGGAATAGAATCAAAGATCATTCACTGCAATGCATTAGTCACAAATGTAGTTTTTGTTAAGGAAATTTGGAATAAGGATTTCAGGATTAGTATGGGTAACTCAGCGAAAGTCGATAGACTCAAAACTAGTACAATAGGCGATCTGTTTAAGAAAAGTACAATGTGACTGTGTTTGCTTGTCATAAACATTTTGTGGAGATTAACTGAATCACTAATCTATTTTTGTATCTTCTTCATTTCTTACCTCAGCACCCAAGAGCAAGAAGAGGGACCTTCAGGAGAAAGGTCAGGCAGTATCTGGACAGCCGGCACTGACCACCAGCACCACTGCGGGGGCTCTGCCTACCCCAGCAAGTCCTATTAATTATTATTATTATTTCCCTAATGTTAGGTTTTATGATTGTTGTGGGCTTAGGTTACAATCTTGGGGTATTGGAATGTTGGTGCTGGGTTCCAGGATGGGAGTTGCTGCCTGGAGGCTGGTGCTGCTGGTGAGAAATAAAGTTTCTCTGACAACTTTACCTGCCGTCTTCCTTCCACGTGGCAACGAGGATGGGATATGAACCCACTCATGCAAAGCACAATTAATTCAATTTTTGTTTAATTCATGTAATCCCTGCATTATCTTTTTTTCCTTATATTATATGGTTTTGTTTTTGGTAGCTGACTTTTTCCGGTCTCTTCTCTAGTTTCTAGTTCACATATCTTCTGCTTTGTTGGTAATCTTTCCCTCTCTTCTATATATCTTGTGATACTGTAAGACTAAGAATAACACATTTTGGTACTCTACTGTCTAACGTGAAGATAGCAGGCCCAAGGAAGCTAGTATTATAAATAATATTCACCATGTATGTTTGTTTAGAGAAGGCCGTCTTTTTCTTGCTCATGTTCTAACAGTTGAGTGTACAAGAGAGTGACCATGGACATCATGAACCACCCCCTCCAATGTAGTGTGCTGTTGTCTCATTCATGTATACAGCATTCCAGCAGTTTCCCATGACAGTGCAGCATGGCTGGAAAAAAAGTATGAGGTCTCACTCCCATTGCATTTGCCAACCAACATTATATGCCTTTCATTGACCATTATTCCACCCCTGGCTTGTCTAACTCTAAAAGCAGCAGCAGGGACGGGCACTGGTAAGTCACATAATTTTTCGCAATTACTATACTCACTAGCTTGTACCAGGGCGTCATCAACACTTGACCCCACCCAGCTTTACCAGCTGCAGTGGTGGTTGAGTTATTATAGCCTCTTCTATTTGCAACTGAACTCACCAAAAGCTCACATAATGAGCATTGATGGCTTGAGGGAATCATGAAGGAATGGAAGGTTAAAAGAAAGGAAATGCTGTATGAGTGAAAGGGTGGGCGGGTGAAAGAAGGGTGCGTGGGTGGGTAAAGGGATTGCTGTGCAAAAGGTTGGTTAGACGAAAGGGTGGATAACTGAAAGGATGGATAATGGATTGGAAATTTTGGTGAAAGACTGGATGAGAGAAAGTAAAGCTTAATCATGGTGGCTATGGATGAATTAGAATGAAAGGATGAATGAATATTTGGATTGTTTGGATAAATAAGCAAGGCAGCTCTTCTCATGAAGAACATGTTGTTCACCTACTTTGCTTACTCTGTTTATGTAGGGTTATCAAATTTATGGTTCAAAGTGGAGGGTATTCTTTTTTTATTCCACTCCCTTGACTCGCTGTATTTGTTAAGTGAGCCAGATGTATCCTACTCATCATTCATCACCCTACGAGTCAATTTGTGACTGCAGTTTTGGCCGAGCAATGTGTGTCTGCTTCAGTTAATGCAGCATTTACAATATTTTCAATGCATTGCAAACCGAATGCACAAGGTGTGTTGTTTGCCTTCACCCACTTAGTCACCTCTTAGTACTTCACTCCTTTATTTTTTCCTTAGTTCTTTCGTCCAAGCCACCAAATTGGAAAATCCATTCTTGGCATGTGCCACATTTCATGTTATAACCATGTGAAGTGAAGTGATTCCAGAATAACATGGCCGACGTTCGGACGCGCGCAGCGGGTGCGCCACTAGCGTGCCAAAGGCAAGCCCGTCTGTGCCCGGCTGAGGCCTGCCCGGGCCAGGGGCCAGACTCCCTGCTCGTTTCAATTGCCAGCGCAGACAATTTTCTTCCAGCATTCTTAAGAACCCCCCCCCGATGCAGAGGGAATGCATTGGCGCCCTACAGGTAGGGGGGAATAAGGTGCAGTGTAATCACTGCAGTTTTTCCGTTACACCGAGCATGAGTAATGAAATGAAGCAGCAAGTGAGCATTAACAATAAAAGTATGCTTTTTAAAGGTACAATGCTGAATTGCAGTTCCTTACCTAAGCACAAACGAGATCTTTGACATGTTAAGTGACCGGGCACCAGATGCACTTTTTCAAACTGAAACGTGGCTTAGTGAAAATTCTGTTCTGGATATTCTTGATGCCTTGCCTCCCGGTTATGGGATTGCGAGATGTGACCGCCCGTGTCAGAGAGGTGGTGCCATTGCAATTATTTTTAAACTCTCTTGGAAATGCACTCTAGAAGGGAGTGATCTCCCTGATTGTGAAGCTGCACAATTCTCCATAAATCTATCGAGCAACTCATCTTTAGTTGGTCTCCTTATTTACCGCCTCCCCAGGACCAGCCACTAATTTCATATCTAATTTAATGAATTTACTTCCTATCTAGCCCTGCGGCACAACCAACTGATAATACTTGGAGACCTCAATCTGCATTTAGAAGCGGACGACTGTCAGATTGCCTCATCTCTAATCAAAGATTTTGAAACACTTCAGCTATCCCAATTAATAGTCACCCCACCCACGAAAAAGGTCACATACTAGACCCCTTTTTTTCAAATGACCCTTCTATTCAGGTTTAGAATTCTTTCAGATTACCCTGGACTGACCACTTTTTGGTCCCTTTTTCCTTCCCTCTCAGTCTTTCTCCCATGACCCCGGCAGCCCCCCTATTCTTTCAAGGATATGGGCCAATGTCTCCTCTGATAATCTTATTTCCGCTCTATTGGCTAGAAATCCTGAAATGTATTTGGAGGATGACGTGAATCATGCAACCTTTAACTTTGATTCATGGTTAACCAGGGCAATTGATAATATTGCGCCTCTATCTCCAAGACGCAATTTCAGATCATCTTCCCCTGCACCCTCGTATAACGAACATCTTACAACTACTAAAAAACTTTGTAGACATCTTGAACGTGAATGGAGGAAAGAATATAATACAACTAGCCGTGCATGTCTTAAGGAAGCCCTGAAACAATATCATAAGCTCATTAGAGCAGCAAGTAAAGAATATTATGCCCAGAAAATAGACTCAGCTAGCAACCCAACCAAAGAATTATTCTCTTTATTAAAAATGCTTACATCTCCAGAACAAGTCTCGGACAATACAATGCCCTTTTCTGAATTCTCCGACAATATCACTAGACTCTATGAAGCCTTTTATGAAACAGCACAAAAAGAAAATAATCTATGGACTAGAGAACATCCTGGTGGCTTGGTTGGACTCGACATCCCTTCTAAGACAGAGTTGAACTACGTCTTTCTATCCATCAAATCGGGCTACCCTCTGGACCCGACACCACCTAAAATCTTACATCTAGGGATGCCTGCTATTACACATTTATGGGAGCTCATTACTATATCGATCAATTCATGCACAGTGCCAGGTCATGGAAGCATGCTATGGTAATTCCTATTAGGAAATATCTTTCTTTGTATCCTTCTATTTTAGAAAATCTTAGACCCATCTCTTTGCTCCCGTTCTGGGCAAAAATACTTGAAAAACACGTTAGCTACTGCTTAACCAATTTTCTAGAATCTAAGGAGATATTACATCCCACTCAATCTGGCTTCAGTGCGTAGTACTCCACGGAGTCAGCCCTCCTCTTATCGGAGGAAGCCCTCAGACAGAATGCTGCCAAAGACCAGACCTCTGCCGTCATACTACTTGATCTAAGCACTGCCTTTGATACAGTATCCCACTTTATCCTTATTCAAAGGAATGTGGGACAAGTGGTAAGGCGCTCAAATGGCTCATATCCTTTCTCCAGGACCGCTTCCTTTCAAGTCACCTTAAAATCATGAGTCTCGGACATTTTCTGCTCAACTAAAGGAGTTCCCCAGGGCTCAATTTTGAGCCCTACACTGTTCAATGTTTACATGAGATTACTTGCTGATATTATGAAAAAATACAATGTCCAAGTGATGTTGTATGCTGACGACACCCAATTTATAGAGAATCTATCTGAACCTAACTCTATCTCTGCAGATCTTTTTAAATCCTACTTATCGGATGTCATCACACGGATGACAAACAGTTGTTTAAAATTGAATGCTAACAAAACATAACTTTTGTTAGTAGGTAAAACTCGCTCGATATGGACATCTGCCTGGTGGCCCGCTGCCTTGGGTGAACCACCTTTACTGAAACAAAATGTGAAGAACTTAGGAGTATTGTTTAATACGAAACTTTCCTTCGAAGATCAAATCAGAAAAACGGCTGAGAAATGCTTTGGCACCCTTAAGACCCTCAGGAAAATTCTAGATAAAATTCCTTCTAAATCTCGAAAAACGATTGTACATGCTCTCATCACTTCCCAGCTGGATTATGGAAATATACTATATCTTGGAGCCACTAAAGGAAGTCTCAAGTCACTGCTGTGAGTTCAAAATGCTGCAGCGAGGCTTGTACTGAATCTCTCCAAGAGATCTTCAGCTTCTGGTGCTCTCAACCAACTACATTGACTCCCTGAGAATTGGTTTTAAAGACCTGTGCTTCTGCCGTTGAATACTGAATAAACAAAGCCCCAACTATTTACATCCTCTGATTCAAGCATATATACCGGGCCTGAATCTCAGATCCTCTGAAGCAAAACTTGCTAGAGTCCCCAAGATCAGGAAAGCCAGGATAGGAGATAGGGCCTTCTCCTATCTGGCTGCAAAAATGTGGAACTCACTCCCGTATGATCTGAGAGCCTCTCCCTCAGAAACGGTGTTCAGAAGCAAACTTAAAACATGGCTGTTCCGTTACCCGATCTAACCTCTTCTCCGCCAATTTTCTTTTCTTTTCTCGGCTCTGATTCATTTTCTTTCCTCCTCCTTTCCTCTAGTATGCGTCTGGTCCAGCACGGGCACACACCGTTGTGGTGTAACCAAGCGCTTTACAAATCACTTTATTATTATTATAGTTATATATTTCATGCTTACCCATAACAGATTCATTTTACACCTGTTCAGATTTTTCCCTTTCAACTTGTAGAGTGACTGAATAAGCCAAAGATGACGAATCAATGATCAGTGTAGTGGCCCCTCTAGTCTATATCAGAAAAGCTCTACCCTGCCTGTCTAATCCCTCTACACTACCCCCTGCAGTAGAGTAAGTTAAGTACCCTTTCCGTGCTTACTGGCCAGTGAATGAATTTGTTGGAAATAATATGTGGTGGTAGGCGAGGCCACAAGGTACAGTGGGACTAATGTGCCAAATACAATCTATATAGCCCGTTCATTTCCTGTAGTGCAGTCCATCATTTTTCCCAATGTCTACTTACGGCAGACAGGATAATGTTAACATCCTTATTTCACATGTGAGGTGTGTGACGTAATATCTTATTTATTATTCATCTGCCTCTTTGGAGTCCAGGTAGAAAGAGAAATGCATTTAGAGAAGAGCAGGGCCATTGAATTGTAATAGATAATTGTCAACTACAGCTGCCACAGCTGCAAACAGTAGCAAACTACCCGACGCGCTGGCTCGCAATGAGTATCGCTCTATTATTTTAGCAACTTGTACTCCATAGTGCACAATGTCATACTCATTAATGAGGTAATTTATTTTTCCACTCAAAGTGCCTTTTTATAGTTACTTGAAGCCTTTTAAAAGAAAAAAAAAACAAATAACATTTTTTTTTTATCCGGTGCTATTCTGTCTTAATACTTTTCTGCCACACAGTCAGTGCTTTTTGAGCAAGGCATGTGTGGGTAAAACAAATTTGGCCTTGTGACTCTCCTAATCATAATCACATCAAATTCGAATGGCCCTAGGGGACCAGCAATGTACTGCTACTGTGCCACCCAATAATTTAAAAGAATTGTTTGCCCAAATTATTATTTACAATTTGTCTTTTTGTTTTTCTCAAAATAGTTGCTCCTGCTGGTCCACCTGTAGGACCCAATAGGCAGGAGATAGCGGGCCGTCTGCGGCAGCAGAGGCTGGAGTGTATCTAGCAAGAGTACCAGTGGCTGGTGGTCCTGGAAGAGGAGGAAACAAACGCCTCTCAGCCGGGCCCTAGTGCAACCGATCCCCCTCAGCCTCCCAGCCATCCCATCGCTGGCGCCGACCACCAACTTCCACCAACTGCTGCCACATCCTCCCACAGTGACAACACCAGACCATTGCTGCGCCGCATCCTGCAGGGGCTGGACTCCATCAAGTGCCGGCGCACCACAATGGAGCAGAGCCTGGACCAGCTTCAGACTGACATCTACAATGCTCTCTTCTAGTCCTTCTTAAAGAAAAATTTTTGGTGGGAGGGACTTGTTTGTTGGTGGTGGGTGGAGAAGGTGGAAAGGGAGTTGGGACCGGGTTTGACTTTCTTTGGATATTTTTAATTTTGGAACATTGGGAATTGGGTCTGTTTTGTTTGGGGTGGGCATGTTGTGTGGGTGAAGAGGGTGGGTTGCTTTGTAAAAAAAAATAAAGGGGGAGACTATTTCATTTCATCTAAATTTATGCCTGAAGTAGTTTGTTTTACTATTACTTTGCACTACTGCCGTCCGCTTTTACGCAGCCTGTTTATGTGCTTGTAAGAGAGAGTGTAGTGTTTGTTATAGAGTTATACTTCTCTAACTATCTTGACCATTAGGGGGGATGCTGTCATGACCTATATTGTCTGCAACCTAGATAAACAATAGTAGCAGTTAGTTACTTACCTACTAAGTTAACTAGTTCACTTCACTCCATACTAGTTGTCTTACCTGAACATAGATGACGCAATAACAGGGAAGGCATCACAACTTCACAAGTAAGGTCCCACTTCAGTTCCATCCAGGTAAGCTCCAACTTTTGGATTAATCTGAATGATTGATAATCCATCATAGGCAACTAAATGAAAATAAAAAGACTGAGTTTGTGGGTTATATTTTATCAAAGCTTTATAAAGAACTCACACCTGAGTACTACACAACAAGAATTCCTGATAGTGCTAAAAAAAAATAGCAATACTAGTAAGTTTTTGGCTAATGGGGAGCTAGTAGTATTTACAAAATACTCAAGTTATAAAAAAAAATGGACTCAAAGTCTGGAGTCGGCAAGCTTAGGTTAGGTGTTTACGGTTATGCAACACAAGGCCTGAATGATGAAGCTGAAGACTGATGTTCTTCATTCTATATGTAAAATATAGATCACTTTTCATGTGCGGGTGGGTAAATGGGGCCATTGTAGGCTATTGCTTAGAAGACCCTACAGTAAGTTGGTGTTGCTTTCATCACATTCCGCCCCACCAAGTGGGTGATCCATTGATTGGTGTAAATTAAGCCACACCTCAATAAATCACACAGCCCGGGGGAAGAGGGTTAGGGGTTTGATGACTGGATGGGAAGAGGGACTTGGAGAAAGGTTTGGCAAAGTCAAACACCACACAAGGACAACATTCATCTGGGCACTGAGCAGCAAATCGTTCGTCATCAATCTGTTGTGGAAGGAAACAAAGGAATGAGTATGACAGAGTACAGATAAATGCATTGCACACAGTCCTTCTGCCACCCAAGACCCAAGTTATCGGATATCTAAATGTTCTGTCTTCTAGGTTGGGGAGTGAACCCACCCACCCAGTTCTCCAAATATGATTGTTAAAAGAAAAATATAATGTATGGCAAAATTAGGTGGTGCATCTGCATTCTACTCAGGAATGTCCACTCTTGGATGCCTGTCTGGACTGGTCCAGTAGGTAAACAGGATTGTTGTTGAGCTTAGCTTTTGCCTTTTGTTGGTGTGGTCTTAAATGTGAATTTCAGGTCTCTGAGGAGGATGAAGGAGCTGGAGTTGAGGATGGGGGTCGCGATGAAGTCTTCAATGGCGTAGATCTAGTTGGTTCATAGTCATAGTGGTCTGTAGATGAGGGTACCACTCAGGGTGAATTTGGCTGTGATATGGAGTTTGAAAGACAGGTGTTCAATGGTGTTGGGGATTGTGTCCGACGAGATGGTGTAGTTGAGGGTATCCTTGAAGACAATGACTACTCTGCTGCCGGGCGAATCAAAACAGATTTCTCTTCAAATAATCAGTAATATTGATAGTGGTCAAGGTGTGAATCGTAAATCTCTCACATTGCCCTAAATATTCTAGTTTGCAACTCCCTGTGTGTTTTATGCAAACACTTTAAGGAAATCACACAGTAAATAAGTTGTGTTCTGTGGTCATTCACCAGGCACATACAAATCAAAATGTAATTGATTTACAGACAACAACATGTAAAATGCATATGTGAGTGCCATGACATGTTGATTAGCATCAAGAGTCTATGGAGCAAATGAGAAGGAGAAATTGGTTACATTTGAATGGATCATGTGCATTGTAAGGGACTGTAAGGCTCAGCTGAGCTCTATGATTGCACAGTTCTGCAGTTGTTCCACCCTAAGCTGATATATGCACTCTTACACAAAGTTAAGAGAAGAGGAGGCAGCCTCAGAGACAGGATACATTTTTTTGCTTGATAATCCGCATCTCTATTAATATCAGAAAGTAAGCCATGTAAGCCCTGTAAACTTTGTCTATTTATTTCTCTAATGCACCACAACGCTTGTTTTGATGAGTATGCAATTTTAGCATTATGGAGCATAAAAAAGGGTAGTAAAGCAACTTATTTTTCCTTTTGATCAATACAGAGGGTTCTAAGATAAACATGATTACACTTAGGGAGTTGATGTCTGCGAGCTGGGTATCTGTGATTTATTATATGCCATTTAATGCATTTGTGTCCTTATTTGGAAGATCTTGCATACATGAAGTACAGTGATAGTGTTGAAAGGGTACATTGAACCTGTTTATTTTGCTAATGGACCAGTAATCTTCCCGTGAAAGGGCCTGGCACTTTCATTTGACTGTATGTGCTACATCATCATACCTATTGAAGCATAATTTGAAAAAGTCCCAATTTCCCACTAATTACTTTTATTTGAGCAAGCCCTCCACAAAGTTCAATCAGTGACATGGGAGTAGTTCTTTAAAGGAGCTAATTAAGTTTGCATATCTGATGAAATGGCAAGCCCTAAGCATTGAGTCTGATGGATGGTGTCATTTAGAAACATGAAATCGCATGAATGCCTGCAGACTGGGAACATTTATATGAACCTCACATTTGCCAAGGTTTGGTTCCCAGGTACTGTGAGAGATACATATGCATTCCAACCAGAATGCATACTCTGACATCACATAGGAATCAATAAAGGCAGGTAAACAAATCGCTCTATGTTTTATAACCAAGAGACTAGGCACTATTTCAGGTTTGTGTAAAAATGGTAAGTTTTAGCAATCATTACTCTACCACCAATTCCCAAAACCTTCTTTTTCTCCACTGTGTCAGTACCGGAGACGAGGATTAGACTTAACTTTCCTTGTTTTATTCACCAGCAGCCATTTAAAGTATGTAACAGCAACAACTACATTTTCCATCAGTCAATGGGAATAAAACAAAACAGATCCTCCAATCAGAACAGTGTCAGTCCTTCAACAGTCCCGTAGACGACTCTATCCTCCTCTTTCTTTGCTGCTCCAGCAGCCTCCAGATAGGTGCCTTTTTTCTCGCTCCATTTTTTCATACACTAATTATTTACTGTTCTTAGACTGCTTTTGTCTTGCTGCACTTAGATGCCTCTTTAACTGTGCCACCACTGTACTGTTGGTGTCCAGTACGTCTTTTTGCCAGTGCGACCGTGGGAACGATCCTCGCTCCTTCACGGTCACTTTGAAGTTAGTCAGGCTCTCCCCACGGTCTTCCGACTGCAAAGAATAACAAGCATTGGCATAGCCAATAGGTCTCGCCTTTGGGACCTTATAAGTATTTAGTTATGCAGCACAATATCCTTACTGCAACAACATTAACTGTTGCATGGCTAAAAACTTATAAGGTCCCAAAGGCGAGACCTATTGGCTATGCCAATGCTTTTTTTTGTCTGTTGCGGAGATATTTATTTATATCTAGTCACACTTGCGACTTCATACTTTTGAGTATAAAGTTGAATTTTAAAGTAAAATTCTTCCATGCAGCTGGTCACATCCTGCAGTCAGTTGTAGTTTAAAGACTGTTG
The DNA here is from genome assembly GCA_963921515.1 of Calotriton arnoldi. Lineage (NCBI taxonomy): Eukaryota > Metazoa > Chordata > Amphibia > Caudata > Salamandridae > Calotriton > Calotriton arnoldi. The sequence goes on along the minus strand of CAWUFW010017463.1, from coordinate 198,825 downwards.
CTAATAAGGCTGAGTTCGGAAAACATGACCAATACCTTTAAACTTAACCACAGGCTACACTGTGTGGGTGGAGCCGCTCGGCGCGTATGTCCTTCCAAAACCGCAAACTTACCGCTCTGGTACATTATGTGTCCACGTGAAAGCAGCGACACATCATCATTTTAAAACCAGGCTGGCCTTAGTTGTGCTTTGGGAAGTGGCGTGTATGTGCACTCCGCATCTCAAAAAGAAAAGATGTCCCAGGTCTTTCCTTTGCATTCTGGTACTTGTAGTCCTAGATTTAGAACGAGAAACTTAAAACTCCGGGTAGAAGAATGTAAAGAAAAGTCAGAACCAGACATGCTGCAGAGTGGTGTAACACAGAACTTTTAAAGGTGGCCAAACTGATTAACACAGAGAGCAAATTGAGATTGATTGCGGAAGTCGTCAGGCGAGTTGGCTCGCACACTCGGAGACAACATCCCTTCCCGCTCACCAGTCCCAGGGTGAACAGATGGCTCCACTTTCCCCTCCTGGGCTTTCCTTTACAGAGCAGCATGGGGCCTGCTAGCGCAATTGGTTCAACTGAGCCAATTTAAGACAACCTCAGGAATGCATCACGCTTCGCGGAATGAAAAGGCCAGGGCTGGCAACAGTCTGTCCCGGATGCAGGGATTCATCTGGTCGCGTAGTTGTGACTGATTGCGATTTCTGTAATCTGCATCTTCAGCACAGCGTCACGGACGTGGGTGATCAGGCCGGAAAGACCAACTAGTGCTTAATTTGAGCCAGTGGTTGGAGGTGGGGCACACCGGCACTAATTTTTGGGAACCTGCAGTTATTTTCTCCCTCATTAGACTTTGACACGTGGCATGAGACAGAAAAGCACACAAGGGGAAAGAAGGTGGAAGAGAACGAGGGAAAACAATGAGAAAGGTAGAAATCAGGATAAGAAATAACCTGCAAGATTGAGCTAAAGGGGGCAGAAAGTGTTTGGGTGGCTCATAGAGGTGTGAGGTGGAAACATCGTCTTGGTACTCTGCAAGCTGACATTCAATAGCGGCGCATGTGAACTTAAAACTTTGGGCCCAGCACTTATTCTCTTATAAATTACACTGCACATGCACAGCCCGCGGTCACAACCGCGCCTTCTGTCTTGATGTCATCAAGGACGCATTGCTGTTGTTTTGCGATTTCATTTGACAGATCTTTGTGTTCAAGCTCGCGAAGGCAGCAATGACTACATCTCCCAGAATGCATTAGGTTGTTAAAACGAAAAGCCAGGACTACAGTATCCTCAGTGACAGGGAGTAATCTGTTAGTCTTGCAGCAAACTACTTTCCTGGGACAAAGTTGCTACCCCTGAGCACAGACCTCGTGTCACTCGGACATTTAGAGGTCAGTTTGACCAGCCACTGGCACAAAGCAGCATCTAGTGCGGAGAGCGTGACCCTGTCACTCAGACGTGAAACTTATCTGTGTACGTTTAGGGCAGCTTCGGGACACAAGAGGGCATAAGGGAAGCAACCCCAACCCCAAGGGGCGCAATCCGTTAAACCGGACTGCTTGGCTATCTGATGATATGCTGGCTGCTTAATCCCTTCTGCGCATGTTTATAGTGTGTTGCTATTTAAATCAGGATTGATTTAATTTGTTCTATTTTACGTTTATTTTAACTGTTTTTCATCATTTATTTGACTGCACTCACTACCCTTGTAGTCACTCGATACCAAAGTTTGCGTGACCCCATTTCCCTGAAGTCATCTCATTCACTAAGTCTTACTAAACTCGAGACTGGAGAGACGCGAGAGGTCTGATCTGCCCCTGTCACAGGGCCTCACCAAGCTTCCCAACATAACTTTCAAAAGGAAGACGTTGAGTCAGAACAGGGGCAGGACTTTTATTTACGAAACATGGATTCTGCCCACGCATGTCAACAGTGGAAAAACACAAGAAACTTTAAGAAGACCTAATCTGTTTATTATTTCGACTGCTAAAACAAGAATAACAAGAAAACAGAGGAAGACTTTTAGAAGACAGCAAGGGGGGGAAACGGGTATCGGCTAGTTGAGGGTTTGGTGGTCACAGAGTGACGAGATCTGTGGTGGGGGAGGGAATTGAAGCCGCGGAGAGAGGCATCGCAAACGCGCGCCGCACATGCACTCAAGCTCTAGGCCGGCCATGGCAGCATCTGGTAGCATCTTTAGGTCTCGCTGAGCCAGCGCATGCGCTGTCTGGCGAGACATTTAGTGAGTGGGTTTCAGAAATGCGACCACTAGCTTTTGCTTGTGGCCTCAAAGCTTGTGTTACACGCGCGGGCACGCGCAGCCGCAGCTCGTGGCTCTTTGTCATGCCTCATTATTTCCATTTCTGCGCGCGCGCGACAACTCCCGGGCTTCGCCATCTGCCTTTCCGTCATGCTTCATTATTTCCTTTTTGCGCGCGCGCGCGCACACAACTCCCGGGCTTCGCCATCTGCCATTCCGTCATGCCTCATTATTTCTTTTTTGCGTGCGCACGCGCGCGCGCGACACAACTCCCGGCTTTCGCCATCTGCCTTTCCGTCATGCCTCATTATTTCTTTTGCACGCGCTCGCGCACACAACTCCCCGGCCTTGTGTTTTGAACTTTCAGCGCGCCACTCGCGGACGCTGCATTCCTTTTTTTAAAACTTTCAGCGCGCCACTTGCTGGACGCTGTACCGCTGTTACGGGCCGAGTCAGGGAGAAGTTTGCCATACAAAATGGAACGTACAGCTGCTGGACACTACCCGCCGCCTTCTGCCACAGTGCCTTGAGCCCATACAGGCTGCCTGGACAGCCACCACCGCCTGGAATCACCTCCTCCTTCACTAACACACCCACTAGTCTGACTTGGGCTCCACCTCGCTCAACAGAAGTAAGTAGCCCTAGGTGCCGGATTGCGACGTCATATCGTACAGCAACGGAGAGAGAAGGCGGAAGTAGTGAGCCCAGCACAGCTGAAGGCGCGTTCTGAAAATTGATTCGTACACGTTGCTGCTTGTTGTCTCCGCCTGAAATGGTAGTTTTCACTGGCAGCGCTGTTGTAGGTAAACAGTTTCGGTTAGCCTGCTGCTTTTAGATTATCCGGAAGTCTGCTTTCACTCTCTTTCTTGCCTAGGAGGGCATCAGCCAACTTGAGTCCAAGCACTGTTATCCCTGAAGCTTTGAGTGACGAGGCGTCCGGAGGACAAGCCGTGGCTCTTTGGAACAGTCAATAATCTGCTGGAGACCCATCCATGGGCGGCGCATTTAGAGTACACACTGTCCTACCTTGTCAAAAGCCTCAGGTACACTTCTAGTTTCTAGATAGTTCAGTTGTGTCTTACAGTATATATGACAACATTTCGGACATCCCGAGAAGACTTTCCAGCACCAAGCCGGAATTTTCTATTTCCTTATTGACTCTGCTGAAGTTGCAGATGTATCTGAACTGAGGAGTATACAAAGTTGGAAACCGTCAATTTAGCGACAACTCAAGGGATTTCCTAGTAGGGCACTCGGTATGTGTAGTAGTATCAATCCCATAGTTGCTACTTTACTGCGCAGAGAGCACAGTGTATCGCTTTGCAACCCGGATTAAGCGACGATCCTCCCGAGACCGGATTTCACAATTCTGTTACTTTGATTGGTTAGGCACAGTTTACTGGCACTGGAGTACAGGTTTAGCCTGGAACCAGGTTTGAGTCTCGGCATCTGCTCAACAACCTGGATTCTGGTCGAATCACCACATCTCACTCTGCCTAAAACATTAAAAATAAATAATTAATGTGTCCTTCTATAATGTAACTGGTGCTCGTGTAAAGCGCCCCAGTAACATTCAGGTGCAGTTTGCATGTGAAAAACAGGTTTTATTTTTTTATTTATTTGATTAAAACAATGGTTGGTATAGCAGGGTGGTTCTACAGTGTACACGAGCTAGTGAAAAACGTCCCTTCAAATCATGAAGCAACAACACTTGAAAGTGCTTTCACAGTTGACTGTCTTTTTCGCGTAATATCATGAATTGGTAATTGCATTACCGAAATGGATAATCATAACGTAAGTGGAAATTTTCAGTTAAATGGAGTAAAAACATACAAAAGAAGTGCTTTGTGCATTTAAAGCTGCAATGTTAGCACCCGTTTTTTTCCTCGTGCTGACAAACACTGCTTCTCCCTTGCGTAGAATAGCATTACCGCACTGGCTAAGCCGTGCTTCACTTACTTTAAATTACACTACTTTTTTAGTCAATTTACTGCACTTTTAGCACAATTTGTAAAACTTCCGAGTTTCTCCAATTACGGATCTTTGTGAAATGAAATAAACCAAGGTGGATCTTTTAAAATATGTTTCTGATATTAAGTATTAGTCCCTTATTAATGAAACGTTAAATGATTTTACTTAATTGAACTCTGAGTAAAAACGTTCGTGTCACAGAAAAGGTTATAGTTCAAATTAAAAAGCGAAGGGCATAGTTCTTCTGCCTCACACAACACACACCGTTGCACATGCTAATCTCTTTGAAGGTTTGCTTTGCACGCTTTTAATCACTCAGAGGTCAAAGTGACTGGCCAGTGATTCGCATCCCTCCGCTGGGGGCTGTTTACGGTATCTCAGAAAGTCCAGCAGTCATGCCTGCCACAATGCACGTTCATCCACTGGAAATTAAATGAGCCAGCTGATTCTTGGCGGGCCGCATTTTAACCTACTTTGAACCTTGAAAGGCATCATTCAAAGCCTCTTCATTTATTTTTATTTTTTGAAAAATAGATGACCGCTTTGCGCTGGCTTACATTTTTGGTAGAGGCTTTAAACTGAAGCTTTGCTCATTGTCACTTGTGTGTCACTGACAGGTTCCTCTAAAACTTTCCTAAAGTTATTCGGGGTCAGATGGGTTTTAAGTGACTAATAATGATTTAGAAGTATTTAGTTATGCAGCACAATATTTGGCCTTCCAGACTACAGCGAGTATTTAACCTTCTGTTCCCTCTCCCTGTTGCTTATCCGCTTGTTTCCTCCCATCGTGCAAGTGAACCCAAAATGGCAAACGCCACTAACCATGCTTACACCATCTGCAAAGCGTGAAACCTAGAAACTGCCCTGCAGGTGTCTAGAAGCAGGCGTTGCGTTACACCTAAGTCGGGAAATGTAGTTTGTGTGGTTTTATGCTCTGTGATGCAAAATATAATTTCTGGCTTGCACACACGATTTTGTCTCCCATTATTTTCAGGAATTGTCACTTCACAGCGGTTTTCAGTATAGCCATGCAAATGAGATCAACACGTGACATTATGCTGAATGGAATGTTAAACTATTTTTTTGTTTGTTTTTTAAAACAGACTTTATTTGCTTTTCAATATATACATTCATTTTCATGCACATTATTTCTCTCACTTTTTAGCACATTACTTATTCATCTTTGCATATGCTAGCCAGCATCTATCTCTTCATCATGTCTTTAGCTCTTTTATGAACATTCCCAACAAAACTCCCTGTCCCGTTCCCCTACTGCAGGGTACATTAACTATACAGCTGTGCGGGTGACACATCTCTGGTAGATCTGTAGCTCTTGTCCCTCTCGCTGCATTCAGTCCCTAGTAGCTATTGCATGTCAGAGTGCCAAATACCAAGGCTGTGTCGTCTTGATTTCACCTCTTGCCTCTTTTAATACACAACCAGACACTCCCTGTCCCTTTATCTCAGTCTTGCGGCCCCTGCTTACTCCCATTTTAACGTTTTTTTCCTTCTTTCTTTTCCCTTTGCGTGCTTTTGAACTCTCTTGCTCTGGGTCAAAGTCTGATGAGGAAAATAAGTGCTGGTCTCCAAAAATGAGTCCTGGTGGGCACCACTTGAAACCATCAGCTTAAATTAGTCACTGCCTTAAATGCTGCAAAGTTATTTACATAGGTATGTTATTCGCTCTATATACATTGAATGACACCTAGAGAAACAGCATTGGCATAGCCATAGGTCTCGCCTTGGGACTTTATAAGTGTTTAGCCATGCAACAGTTGTTGTTGCACCAAGGATATTGTGCTGCATAACTAAATACTTATAAGGTCCCAAAAGCGAGACCTAGTTGGCTATGCCAATGACGTGCTGGGTCTCGCCCTGAAGCCAGCGCTTGCGCTGGTCTGGGCGAGACATTTTGTAAGTGGGCTTTTAGAAATGCGACCACTTTTTTGGGCTTGCCTAGAGAGCATGCGGGTACGCGCACAGTAACGCGCATTCCTCGCATGCTCCAGGCGCCATATGTCTTTCCTCTCACTTGCTCCTCCCCTCCCCCACCACAGAGCACTTTCGGGGCCGCGCGGCCGTGTCACTTTCACGGCCGCGCGTCACTTGCTCTCCCGCTTCCTTCCCCTCCCCACCACAGAGCGCGCCCCGCACGGCCGCGCGGCCAATGCTTGTTTATCCCACCGCGATGCGTGACGTGCCTACTTGACTGTATTCAAAGATTTTTTTACTGTACTTTTTGTCTAACGCGATATCCTGCCTGCGCTTTGGAAGCTTTCGTGGAGGAAGCAGTTTGAATTCACGCTGGGCTTGCACGTATGATATGAAAATGTCTTGCTTAAAGCGCAAGGGCGGATTTCAGTCACAACTGTACTAGATTTCTTTAAGCAGCAATCAGTACTTGGGTCACCATAAGACCTCCTGTCACCAAAACACAACTTTTGCAAACAAGATCTTTCCTTTTAGAAAGCATTAATTTCAGGCGCGTTCCTCCAGTTGTCTTATTTGAACTTTGCCAAGAAGACATCTTCCAGAAAGCACTGGTTGACCGACACCAGGGTGTCCCGAATCATGTTTAATCCTTGAATTGAGCAATAAACGCCTGGTTATCTTTACTTCTTGCGAAAACAAAACATCTCTTGCTTGTGGTGGCTTATCCGAGTCCCTAATCCAGCAATTAAGAGTGGACTATTTGCAACAGCGAGGGCCTCGCACGCTAATGCCAAATCCGTAAATGAACGCGCTTTCAATCTGACCATTTGTTAAATGTGCAACAAAACCTTTTTGAAGTCAGTAGACCAGCCAAAGAATTGTGCTCCTGAGGTCATTGTAAGACAAACATTGGCACACACATTGCTGTCCCAGAATCCCACTGGTTCCTCTCAGAAAGGACACAACCAGGCTTGCCAAGTGAAATACATGTTACATTTTCGTGGTCCTTCGTCCGTTTCAGGTCTGGTATCGTGTGACTGATGATTTCATACCGTATGATACTGGTTCGTCTGAAGTAGGTTAGAACTGGACCCATGTGACAGAGAGGGATGTCTTACGAAACTTTTCTTAGAACGCCTAATTTTTCCAATCAGAAAGTAGCTGCTGGCGTGAGCAATCATCTTCAATCCTGAAAAATACCACATCTCATAACTCTTAAGTTTTGTCTCTTTCTTGCTCTCTATTTACATCTGTTTCTCTTCTGAGTTTCTCCTCTGTCTATGATATGTTTCTTCTTTTTAATTTTGTTTTCTCACAAATCCCTCACTTCTCCTGTGTCCTGCTTGCCAATCACAATCTGTTTTCCTCACTCTTGACACCTCTGATTTCCTTTTCCATTTCGATTTGTCCAGCTTTCTCTTTGCTTATCTGAAATTTCTGCCTTATGCGCATTTCTGTTTTCCACTGTCCTGCTTTGTCTCGCAGCTGATTTATTTTCTTATATCTGGAAGTTTAATTCTACATGTGTATCTTTCTTTCCTCTTTGTCTTCTTACATCACTTGCTCTCTCTCTCGCTCTCACAGCCTTTCTTTTTCTATCTCTTACCTCAATTTTTCACTCAGCAAACCAGCATTCTTCCTTTTTGTTTTCTCTACCTCTTTTTCCAGGTCACCATTTCTCTCTTGTTCACATTCCTTTTGTGTGTGTCTGTTCTTTCTCTCTTTCACCTCTTGTCTTTTTCTTTGCTAGCACACTCTTTCTGTCTCAAACCTATCTCCATCTATTGCTTTCTCATACCTCCTAATCTCTCTCTCACATCTCTGCATTCTTTTCTTTCTCAGAGTCTCTGTTTTTCACTCTTGCATCCCCTTTTTTTACTCTTTCTTCTTCACCCTCTCGTCTTTATTTTTATATATTTATTTCTTACTCTGTTGCTCTGTCTCTCTTGCTCAATCTTCGATATTACCATTCCACTGTTCCCCTTGTTCAGCTTTGTTACATTGTTTTCTCCGTGGCCTTCTTTATCTGTTTTTGTTTTAACCCATTTTCTCACTTGCAGTCTGACAGTCCCTCCTATGTCTAGGACTTCCTTAGCCTCGTATCTCCTCACATTTCCATTGCTCCTTTCCCTTGTCTTGCTTTGCCTGTCACAGTTTCTCTTCCTCACTCCTTTAACTCCCTGCTTTATTTCCTTTCTGTGTCCCTTTCTATCTTTTTACTTTTTCTTTGTTTTTGTTCTCACAATTTTGGCCTTTTCCACACACTGTTTTTCATTGCTCTGTCTACTTTTGTGTCCTAGGTGATTTTTTTCTCTCAAGCCTGGATCTCTCTTGCTCGCTTTCTTTCCTATGTATGACGTCTCCATCCCCAGCTCCCCGTTTTCTATACCTGTCATGCTCTCTCTCTTTCCTTCACTGCGTATCCTCTTGCTCTATGTCTTTCAACTCATATTGTTCTCTTTTTAGGTCTCGCTGAGCCAGCGCATGCGCTGCTCTGCGAGAAATTTAGTGAGTGGCTTTTGAAAGTGCTACCACAGGCTATTCCTGGCCCTCAAGCTTGCGTTCACGCCGAGCAGCCGCCATGTGGGTTTCTGTCAAGGCTCATTAAGCCTTGCGTGCCTCTCTCCGCCTTGTTTGCTTGCGCCTTCAATTCCCTCCCACTCCCCCTCCCCCACCACAGATCGCGCCACCTGCTGGCCTCCACTACCCCCCCCACCCCCTCCCCCCGCCTCTATACTGCAGCATGCCACTCTCTCCTTTTCCCTGTTAAACTTTTTGCTTCTTTATTCTTCTTTCTATCTTTATTTCTGTTTTTTCTTTCATACACTTTCTCCTCATACAGCTTTTCCTTCTCTCTAATGACTCACGTTCTTTCTCTTCCACAAATCCATAAACCAGTCAAATAGATACTGTTTTTCAAATTCATAAACATGATATTCATATCCGGTTCCATTAAACAACGCTGGGGAAATTCTAATTTCATATTTTTTTAGATGTAAGCTTAAGAGCAAACGTGCTTAACCTACGTGCAGGAAAATTATACAGTTTCATCAATTTTCACTCCAAATACATTTCCCGCTTTTTGCCACTGACTCGAGTCCGTACTCCTTTCCACTACTCTCACCCATTTGTAGCAGCTGCCGTAAAGGCACTTTAGGAGCTGGAAGCTGCGCCAGGGCTTGCAGCCAGAACATGATTCCCAGTGCCTTCCAATACCACGCTGCATTCCCAGCAGTGACACTGACCTTGTCCCAAAACGCTGGAGACATTTCAATCTCTCTGTTCACTGAGTCGACACGCTGCGCATTGTGTTTAATGATGCACAGCATTTAATGCACTGGAGGGAAGGCTGTTACGACGGCTTGACAGCCACCGAGCTCAACAAACTCACTTTTTTTTTTTATTCAATATTTACATTTCATATAATTTGAAGTGTGTGCTGTGTGCACCTTTTATTAAACACTGTAGGTAAAATAATTGCACATTTTCATAAAAGAGCGATGAGTGATTCGATAGAAACTTGCCTCCACGCCCTCACGTTATGATTTCCTAAAGTGACAGCTGAGACATTAGTCATCTTTCAAATCCTTGAATCTGACAGAATAGTCACATCTGAGAAGGGGACAGGCTTCTGTCCCGGGCCTTTGATGGCTTCAGATTACTGTTCAGAGGCTCGGAATATGCTTCATGCTAAGACTCTTATTTCCATAGAGAATGCCACGGTATCAACATTAAGCGATGCTGTTTAAAGATAGGCTTGTCACTTTAATTGATCTTGAGTCACTGCTTCCACTGTCAGAGCTGTCTGTCTACTTACCCATAATCCTCATCACTTTGATTGACTCTCTGAATCAGGGGCTTCGCCTTCCCGAAGTCGTACTGGGAAATTGGAAGGACACGTTCAGTGGCGCTAATCTTCATGGGAGATCGAAGCCTCGGGCCATGGGGCTTGGTTTCTTGAGAGCTAAACTGTGACCATCCACCAGGATGCTGGTCCTGCACAATACTTTCTATAGTGAAGAATATGTTGTATTGATTTATCCAATTATTCGCCTCACACCCGACTGTTGGTGGTGCACGGTGCCCTTAGACGATTTCAAACTACCTGTCTCTTAAGGTTACCCTTTATCCTCTGAGTACGCTTTTGACTAATGGTGCCTTATGCAAGTGTTGCTTTACTCTGTCGTCATACACATCTTGTGTGCTTGTACGCTGGTTATTTGTAAACGCCCATTGGGCTCAAAGGGCTTCAGCCCGGGCTGAGTCAGCTTCCCGGGCACACACACAGCCGCACCCTAGTACTTCACAGGTCTGTAAGACCATTTGCCTGTTAATGAGGCTTTGTTGTGTTTTTCACGCCTTCCTAGAGCCCCTCCATCCCCATTCGGCCTATTGCTGGGAGAATTAGCCCCCCACACATTTTTTCTTAGCTGCATTCTTTCCTTGGATCATGTTACTAATGACAGCGCAGTCGCTTGGCTTTCACTTTGCGGTCGCGTTTTTTGTTTGTTTTTGTTTCTAAGTTTTAAGTTGCATTCTAGTGGGCTATTTCAAGTTGCATATAACAGCGCCACCTACACGGCCGCATGTCTCTGGTCGCTCATAGCTGATTCACTCACTCAAGGGCAACTTTCAGGAAACAACAGTGAATATAGTTGGGAAAAAGTGTCAGTTTTCAAGACTGTAATACACCTTTCGAGTCAACATTCCTTTAGAATATACCTGCCAAGGACTCCTTTCACAAGCTGGAAAGAGAAACTGACGGATCAAAATCTACAACGAGGTGGAAGCTCAAATTCCTTCTCCAGCTGGTAACAAGCACTTTAAGTTCTCTATTTTTATTTATTTGCGATGCAGCCTCTTGGTTTTTGTCGGCATTTTCAGATGGATTTACACAGCGCAATTAAAATACTAGGAAATCTAGTTGTTTCGTATCTGTAACCACCTCTCTTGTGCGCGCGCTTGTATGCGCTCGTATATGGCAATTGTTAACACGTAGTTGAAAATACCACCATTAGGACACACTCATTGTTTGCTGGCTAAGCCTTCTTTCCTCATCGAACTCCTTACAAAACAAGCATTTGCAATGCAATAGGTCTCACATTTTCTGCAAGTTTGACCTATTGACATTGCAAATAACAATGCCTTTTATTTTTGTTTTTAAACATAAATAAATAAGCATTGGCATAGCCATTGAGGTCTCAGCCTTTGGGACCTTATAAGTGTTTAGTTAACCAGCACAATATCCTTGGTGCAACAACATCAACTGTTGCATAGCTAAACACTTATAAGGTCCCAAAGGCGAGACCTATTGGCTATGCCAATGCTTGTTTTACTCCCGCCATCTGTCTCCTTCTGTCACAGGTCATTTAAGTTGCTTGTTTTATTTCCTGTGCTTTCCCCCTCTGCCTCCGTCCGATCACTTTCACTTCCGTTTGAATCCAAATGTAATTACCATGGTGTGCAAACTTTTTCGAGTTGCATCAAAATAGTCTGTGTACCTTCAGTCCTTTGCCTGATAAATTAGAAATTGTAAGCCCTGTATGAATTTCTAAGGAAACTACACCAGTGCCATCCTTCTAAACTAAGCATTCAAAATTCTGCCCACAAACCACACTCCTGAGCGAGCTCTGTCCTTTCGTTACTTTGGCCAACGTATGCTATGCCTGCCTTCATTAGTCTGCTTTCTTTGCATATCGAGGAGGGGCCTTCAGTTTAATGGGCTTATTCCATTCAGCTTTGGAATTCGGGCTGGTCCTATAGTGTAATTGTATGCAGCTTCTGCTGCAAATTGGCCAGCTTGGCAACATCAGTTAGCAAACTTCAATTTCAAAGCAATGTTAACTGAAATAGCCAGAGGCCAAAGTGGGCCATCCAATAACCCAACCCTGTAGTGCGCATAAACCCGAATGACACTGCGGACCAATGGTTTAGGATGTCTCGCAGAATATTAGGCGTATTGTCATTTTCAGAAAAATCAAAACTTATTGCCGTACTTAAAAATATAGATTGATTCCCAAGGACACAACTTCATCTGAAGCTTTATATACGTTTATGCTCAATAAAGCTGCTGCTCCTTTTAAAAGGTGGCGTCTTATTTACATAATTGAGTCGAGATCATAATATTCTCTCATGTGTACTTCCAACTTCCTGGTAGGCGTTCCTGGCAATCCCTTGCTTCATTCAGTAGACGGAGGACCACGTGGTACTACTGTGCTACATCTGCTCTCAAGCGAATTCCTTTGCACAGGTCCCTGTAGTATATATTTACACCACCTTTTGCCTCGAAAGCCATCTATGGATGTGTAGCAGCCTGCCTCTCCCGGCGCTATAAATGTTACTCTGCGTGTGCCAAGAATATGTTTATTTAACAAGTATTTTTATTAAACTTTTGTCAACAAAATATAACATACATTGTGACTGGTCCAGAATTACATAATATTTTCAGGAGCATCTTCTCAACTGACCATGTGTCAAAATAAGGTGACAAAGGGAGAGGGTATATGGATTGGAGCTGGGGAACCGGGGCACTGTTGGAAGTGAGACCTTAATAGGGCTGAACCCCTCGGACAAGAAGAAGTGACGGCCCACAGGGGGCGGTGGAGGGCGGTATCGGTAGGGCTCAGGCAGGGAAGAGGAGAGGAGAGAGAGCCAAATACTGAGAGATGTGCCCTGTGGCTCACGGGGGTAGGGTGCCATCTCGGTGTAAGAGAGAGGAAGTGGCCGAGGAGGGTATCCCACGTGGGGAAGTGGGGTTTTTACGGATATGCTGAATCTCGTCAAAGCGCAGTGCCTCGCTCTCGGCTCTTCCCCATTGCTGCACATCTTCATGCCGTGATGCCAGTCCGGGAGGCTGGGGAGATCGCCATTTAAGGGTGATACCCCGCTTAGCGAGAAGTGAGGCTAAACTTGCGAAGCGCGCCCTGACTACCATGCACTTACCCTGCTTAAAAATATCTCGGGAACAGGCCTCCCAGGGTGTTATGTCCGGATGTTCCGTCACCTCGTGGGGTGTGATGTGGACTGTCTGCCAATAAGGAGAGTGCGGGACAGGACCATACAATGTGCTGGAGGTCTGCTGAGAACTCCTGGCAGTGCAGGCCTCCTAGATGTGGTGTGTGTGTGTGTGTGGCGGGGGGTAAGGGGGTGTAGTGTGAGGTATGCTGCCTGGAGTATGTTGAATTGTGTGCTCTGAAACCGGGCATTGTGGGAGGCCTTGTGCGGGGATTTGAGTGCTCTGTCCCATTCTGAGCTGTGGAGCGCACAGCTCAGCGCCTTTATCTGTGTCTCATTTGTCTCCGAGGGAGAGCAGTGGGGTCCTGTGTGATCCCTCTTGGTCTTGGTCCGATAAAGCCATGTGATAAGTCGTCGTCACATCCCCACGGTGGGTAAAGTCTGTATAACGAGTGTGTGGAGGCGCGGTGTCTATTATGGACCCTTGAGTGCGGAGGTCGTGCCTTATCCGACGATCCTGTAGGAATGGACTGCTGGGGAGGGCGAAGTCATCGACCAAGGGGTCGATGGTTAGAAGCTGGCCATCGGCGAACAGGGTGCCTGGAGTAGTAAGGGAGCAATTATGCCAGGTGTTCGCTACGTGGTCGTGACAAGAAAGGGCTTTAACGTAAAATGTGTAATGCAGGAACTAAACCAAGCCATCTCAAAGCCTTCTCTTTAGCCTGGCCCTGGCGAAAATATAAATTTTTCTGTTCCGGATGAGTCGTGAGATGAAGGGAGCAAAATTATTTGAGCATAGAGGGTTTGAATGTGATGGCGAAAGGCACACAGGGCGGCGTGAGCAAGAGAACACGTGCCCTTCTACGGAGTGCTCAAAGAAAAAGCAACAAGCGCGGCAGGAGGCGCGCGCTGCAGCAGGGGGAGTAGGGGGGCTGCGCGATTCACTTGCGAAGCGATAATTGCTACCATATGGCGCCAGCTGCTCGCTCCCGCAAGTGAACGCTAAACGTGCACGCGTTGCCATTGAAGGCAATGGAACGCGTGCACGTTTTTGGCTGAAAAGCCGAATCGATTGCAAAGGTCTTTTTGCCTATCCAGCGCATGCGCGCTGCGAGGCGAGACCTAAAAAGGCTCTCCATGTGTCTGACCCCCTCCCAGCCCCCAACAGTCCAGTACGTCGCTTTCACCTCATCTCTGCAGCGGTGAAGCGAGTCCGGTCACTTGTGTAATATGGGGAAGATTAAGCTGCCTGATGTCTGGGCTTTGAAAGGAAAGTCGCTGCCTGGAACATAACACCCACCCTACGGGTAGAACATATATCAGGCGATTGGAACTCACCCAGGCGGTGATTTCAGTTCCCTTCAGATTGAACAGGGGGTGCTGGTCCCAAGGCCTTCTCTGCCTTTTGTCTTTATTATTGCCTGGTCTTCCCAGACCAATTAACCCCTGATACCACCCCAACCTTATCCTTCTGTCATAATGGAGAAATATGGGAATTACTTTGAGGAAGAAGAGGTCACATATTTTCCCATTGATGATCACTTTTGTCTAATAATGGACATTTCCAATTTTAGGGCTGTGTCCCAGGTGGTGGTGTCCCTGGAGAAAAGACTCCAAGGGTTGCAGGCTCAATTCCCCAGACTCCTTGAACAAAGGGAAGAACTTGCTGGGCCTCAGGCCCCCATACCTCCAGGGCAACCCACACCAGTTCTTGACAGTAAGCGCTCAGGGAATACTGGGTTGAATATGGACGCACTTACTCGACTCAAGAAGGCGTTTATTGAATCCCAGCCTTTCACCTCTGGTCCTCAGTCAGATACTTTAGGGGGCTCCTCCTTCTCTGCTCCAACTCCTAATCTTGGGGATGGGGATGATTCACCCAATGCATCTGATGGGGATGGAGACTCCGGCCGGCCTTGGAGACTGTCCGGTGACCGTTCTCCAGTAGGGGATGATAACTTCGGGGATGCCCCTTCTGGGAATTCGTATATGCCTGATCCCACGGACCTCTTGCATCTGCGTTCCATGGAGTGGTCTCCAGCCCCTAAAGTGGCAACATACATTGCGGGACGGTTGCAAAAACCGTTGGACATAGAAGTCCGAAATTGTCTCTGTACTGAATGCCTCAGACCTACTTTGGAGGGCAGAGTAGCCTTCACGCCAGAGATCGACCCCAAGATGGTGACCTTCTTTATGAAGTTTGTGAGGGAACCCAAGAAGGATATAGACTGTTCTTGGTGATCTTTTGGAACTATTGGATGCTGTCGGACCTGTGTCCAAGATTTTGGACATGTCCAAGGATGCAAAGGTGTCCAGGTCCCTGATTGCTGCTGAGGTTCTGTCCAACTGGGCTCAGAGGGCCATAATTTTGTTGGGGAAAGCAAATTGTGCAATCTCCATTGAGCGATGCAGGTCCCTATTGATCAAGATCGATCCCAAGCAAGGGGAACTCTCGACTTTGGAGGCAAGTCCTATAGCTGAGGGCAATCTGTTTGGGGATCCATTTATTAAAAAATTACACAAATTCATGAATATGTTTTTTTGCCGGAGCTGGTCATGGTAGAGAGCGCTCTTCCGGCCGAGCTTCTTACCAGCCCTCTTCCAGAGGTGGTGAATATCGCCGAGGACAGTGGCAGGATCAAGCAAAATTTGGCGCCTTCTACTCCACCAGAACTTACCCCAGACGCAGGGAGAGGCAAAAGGAAGGGGCCCACAAGGTGAGTGTACAAGACTCCAAGGAAATAAGATTGGGAGGCAGGTTGGGGGACTTCTCCTACAACTGGCGCAACCTCACCACAAATGCATGGGTACTTCAAACCATCCGAGGGTTCCAGATAAAAGTTTCTGGTTCATCAACTCAACAGGTTTGCCCCGTACCCCTGACTTTCTCTCCAGACCAGTCAGCACTAGCAGATGCAGAGACTCTCCCACTGTTGGACACAGGGGCCATTGTCCATACCAATCTTCATCCCCATGAGTTTCTCAGCAACCTCTTTCTCGTAGAGAAGAGGGATGTGGGGTATCGTCTGGTTATCAACCTGAGGGAATTCAACGAGTGGTTGATATACCAGCACTTCAAGATGGAGGGTATCCATCTCTTCAGGAATCTCTTGCAGTCTCAGGATTGGATGGTCCGCTTGAACCTCAAGGATGCCTAAGATACAATCCTGATTTTTTCTCCCCACAGACGATTCCTCTGATTTCAATGGAGATCCAGTTCACCTTCCTTCCTTTTGGTCTGTCATCCACTCCGTGGTGTTTCACCAAGGTTCTGAAACCAGTGATCGAACATCTGGGGGCTCAAATGAGTCAGGTTAATTGTCTACCTCGACGATATTTTAATCATGAATCAGTGTCCCACAAGTCTCTCCAAGCATCTCCAGATGTCCATAGAACTGTTGGTGTCTCTGGACTTTGTGATCAACGAGGACAAGTCATCCTTGATTCCCTCTCAATCCACTCAATTCCTGGGTTTTGTGGTAGACTCCGTCACAGCCACCCTCAGTCTCCCTTCTGGCAAACTGACCAAAATCAAACACAAACTCAGACTAACTCTGTCCAAATCTATGATTACCCTACACCACTGAGCCGGCATTGTGGGCCTTCTCTCATCGTCAATACAGGAGATATTTCCAGGCCCTTTACACTACAGAGCCTGGCTGAAGATATCTCATCTACGTAGAGACCTCAACTACTTCCAATCCCTTCGCCTATCAGAGGAAGCGAAGAAGAAATTCCAATGGTGAATCTCCCAAATGGCCACATGGAATGGCCAGGCTATCTTCGGATCCCAACCCGACCTGGAGATAGAATCTGACGCCAGTGGTTTGGGTTCGGGAGCTCGCTGTGGGGAGTTTTCCACAGGAGGAAAATGGTCATCCGCCGAACAAACCCTCCACACAAACTTCCTGGGAATTAATGGCAGGCTCTTTTGCAGTGAAGTGCTGGACACAAGACAAGGCTCACTGATGTGTCCTCCTAAAGATGGACAATGTGACTGCAGTTCGGTGCGTCAACCACCTCGGGGCACGAAATCAAGGGTGCTGTCGGATCTGGAATGAGCCCTGTGGAATTATTGTCTGACCAATCACATATCTCTCTCAGCAAAACATCTTCTGGGACAATCCCATCAAGTGGCGGATTGGCGCACTCGCGATTGGCAGGACACCAGTCTTTGGAAACCTCACCAGAGGTGTTCCAAGCTCTCCAACAGAAGTGGGGTCCTTTCATGATCGTCCTGTTTGCCTCATGACTGGATCACCAGTTGGAGAGGTACTGCAGTTGGAGACCAGACCACAATGCGGTTTCGACCAATGCTTTTCTCCAAGACTAGAGCATGGAGAAGGGCTACGCCTTTCCACTGTTTGCAATGATTATGCGACAGTCCACTCAGGTGCTTCGACAGAGCGACTTGGTCCTGATCACCCCAATATGGAGATCTCAAGTTTGGTTTCCAGTTCTGATGGAACTTTCTTGGGATTTTCCAATCCCTCTACCCCTGTTTCAGGATTTTCTCAAGGATCCCCAATGGAACCGTCACCGTCTGGTGCTCTCACAGACTCTCTGTCTCATGGCATGGCAAATTACAGGGAACAACGGAAAGTCCTGGAAATTTCTTCAAAGGCTGCAGCCTTGCTTGCCAGAACCTGGGCAGATAGCACACATAAGCGATACCACTCTTCCTGGTCCCGATGAATTCGTTGGTGTCATCAACGGCAGATTGATCCCATGGGGCAGACATTGTCTATATTTTGAATTTCCTATCGTATCTGGCTTCCGAGGGTTTAGCTTACTGTTTGATCAACACCTTTAGATCGCCCATCTCAGCTGGCCAGTTTCGTGGATGGACATTCAGTGGGAGAGCATCTCCTCATCTGTAAACTTCTTAGAGGGATTAGATTGCCTATTCCTCCAGAACTTACTTGTGGGATGTTAATAAAGTCTTCCAATTATTTAAATCCTGGCTTTCAAACAAATACTTTTCAAGAAAACAGATGCTGGTGAAACTAGCTACCCTGCTATGTTTGACTTCCTGTTGCAGAGTGTCAGATGTGAGAGTGCTGGACTTGGCAGGTAGAGTATTTCCCTAGAAGGGGTGGTTTTTCATGTTTCTAGATGTACAAAATGTCATTCTTAGATTGTGTCATACCCAGCTTTCCCCGATGTTCCTGGGTTGTGTGTGGTTAAAGCATTGATAGCTTACGAATCTATGACAGAAAATATACGTCCTCAGGGTGAACAGCAACTGCTTATTGCGCTTACAATGCCTCACAAAGCTGTTTCTTCCCCTACCATTTCCAGATGGGTTTTGCATGAAGCGCGAATTGATGTATCTAAGTTTGGAGCTCACTCTGTGCAGGAGGTTATGGCTTCCAAAGCTTTCATGTTTAGGAGCTCATTTGGAGGACATCCTTAATGTAGCAGGTTGATCCTCGGACTCTGCTTTTAAAAGGTTTTATTTTAAACCGGTTATGCATCTGGCATCTCTAGTGGTGGAGAAGCTTTAAACTAGCCTAATCCTTTCTCCGGTCCTGACATAGAATTAAATATTTCATAGCTATCATAAAGCAAAGTTTTAATTCTATTAAGAACTCAGAGGCGAGAATTAGCCCACCCTTATTTGATTGAATTCCAATCTGCCCACCCAAGGGTCATTTCATTGCCTGTGGATTTGGCGCATGTCATGATTATGTTTCACTTTATATTATGGAAAACGTTTGCCTTTACACTTTGCTGAACATTGGCCTATTATGTTATGATATTGTTTTCTTTGGCTTTATCCTTTGCTCTTTCATTACCTTACATCAATTATCTGTCTTCTCATGGATGGATGCAAATAATTCTGGAAGGATTCGGCTGTGCTTGCAGAAAGAAAGAGGAGGATAGAGCATCTACAGGGATTGTTGAAGTACTGACGCTGTTCTGATTGGAGGATCTGTTTTGTTTTATTCCCATGGACTTATGGGAAATGTAGTTCTTGCTGTTACATACTTTGAATAACTGCTGGTGAATAAAGCAAGGAAAGTTAAGCCTAATCCTCGTCTCTGAGTCCTTAATAGAATTGAAACTTTCCTTTACGATAGCTAGGAAATCTTTAATTCACCTCCCCTACTCTCAACAAATCTCTTCATTGTGTTTTGGATGGTCTTGGCATATTGATCTCACTACCACACTTAAAGACCTTGTTGCCAATGTGTCAAGCACAACAAGATGATGGACGGAGTGTTGAAACCTTTCAACCACTCGCCCCCAGTCAAGAGATCTGGGTTGAATCCATTTTTCTTTTGCTCACTATACCACCCCAGTTTGGACCCGCCATATGAAAATCAGTCTTGACCCTGCTCCTCATGGGAACAGCCCAGCTCGAACTGTCAGGCCAGATCCTCCCTGGACCGGAAACAAGCATCCTACGACTGGTTTAGCGGTATCACCCCTCATATGCGAGGCTAGCTTGAATGCAGTGGCACAGTAAGCAAGGGACCCACATCAGGACATACCCTATGCCTTGTTGTCTATACCCTTGTTGCCAATGTGCCCAGTACAATCACCAGAACAACCTCTGTACCACAAAGCATATAACACCTCACCTGACAGAGTCTACAGAACTCTATCCCTAAGGACCCTCTCAAAGAAGATGGTCAGACAATGACAAAAGACCCCGGTGAGGCATCAGCACCAAAATCAGTTTCTAAAACATAGCAGCCTCAATATCCCTGACAGCAAAAACCAGAGGAATCCTTAGATCTATAACAAAAAACAACAAGTGGAGCAGTCATATGGCACTATATTGCCACCGATGACACACCCACTTTGGACATCCAAGTCACCAAAGTGATCAACTGATCCCTAGAAATACAGCAACCCAAAGCATTGGGTCAAAGCTCCATGTTCCCAACTCTTGCAGTACCTACATCAACACCAAGTATCAAGACGATAAAATCTTGTGGAAACCACACAACCTTTTGGTCGCCCCAACAAATATTGGTAATGTATCTTCATTAATGCTTGTCCCTTAAAGAAGAATGGAGCAGAAAAAAACTACGGAGTGCAGGCTGAAGCCTCATTTTTTCGCAAAAATTGTGAATGGAAGTTAATGCTTCAGTCATTCCTCATGAAATTGACCAAAGAAGAAGTGCGGTGGAGGATTAGCTGTAGCATGAAAGCCTATCTAGTGACTATTATGATCAAAGATTACTTAACACCAGAGTGCAAATAATTACTGATTTACTGTTCAGCACTCACAAATCCTACTACCTTATTCCTTCTAATCTAATGACCAATGCCACACAAAGCATCATTCACCGAGGCCCTTCAGGACCCTATATCAGATATCATATTTGGCAACCCTAATCAATGTGTCCTAGAGAACCCCAACACAAATTCTGACCTGTTATTGTAAGCATTGGGTCTCCGCCCTCCCCATTTTCCAGTGCCTGATGAGTGTCAGTCAGACTAAGCAAAGATCAACCTCACAGACAATCATGTGACGGTGAAACTGCAGGTTGCTTTATGCACTGATGCACAGGAGCCATCTAGTCAATGTTTGTAGAACTAAAGTTCTTACAGCCCTGAGGGCCAATACATCATCAGCAAGGCAAAGCCTAGAAAGATCTGCCCCTGATGAAGAGGGGCTATGATAAATTCAGCTTTGGGTGCTTTAAATTTAAGCCCTGAAGATCCCATGGCTGATGACCAATCAGTGAAGTCTCACACTCGTCACATAATTGGGTGGTATCAGCAACTCTTACTGACCCACTCCACTCTATGATGAGTTAGGAAATGTTCCCCTTTTCAATGGCTGATTCCTGACAAGATTAGCCAATGATACGAGGCAACATGATTTTCAGGTTTCTGATGAGGTTACCTGAAGCCTCCAGCTCTCTACCAGGCTTTCCTGATTCCAACTTCTTGCCACCCCCTTGTGCTACCTTCCATGTGGAGTCTCATCAAAACCGTCATCCACCAAGTAAGTAGTTCATTGAATGTTTGGTGCATGTGCATATATACTAAATTAATGTGCGTGTATGGGCACACGTGTGTTTATGAATAGGAGAGTGTAGGTATGTGCATGTGGTTGTGAATGTGTGGGGTGGGTGGGCGGATGTCCATGTATGTGCTTGTTAATGGGGTTAAATGAGTATGTGTGTGTTTGTGTGCTTGTGAAGTGGGTCTGAGCGTGTTTGAGTATGCATGTGTGTGAGTGTCTGCTTGCGTTGTAAAACCCTCTCAGTTACCCAACTGCCACTGCTCAGCACCTGGTTTGGCAAATCTGTACTCGACAACACCTCTGGGATTCTCAGTAATCTTGAAAAAATCAACTGCCAACACCACGTCACAGGGGAAGCACATGATACAGGGCATACCTTCGATACAATATTGGGGTCACAGGATCCTATTTCAGTTACCTCAGTGAACAGAGCATAGTCCATTTCATGGAGAACACACCATACAATTTACACCAACTTAACTTAAAACTATCAGCGGTGCCATCATTACCAACTACAACTAACAACACGAGGACAGCTTCCCTTTCTGAATCAGTTGCAACACCTTAGGGTGTCAGTAACTTTAAACGGTTAGGAACAACAAGTGTAGTTGCAAACCACTGATACAACCCGCTAAATATGACAATGAAGAGGAATTTTCCTTTGACTCCTCTTCCTATTTACTAACTGGAATAAATTGCAAAATCCCTTTGCAAATTGGAAAGGCTTTTCCGATTTACTAAAGGGGTTTAGAACATAGCCAAACACCATTCACTGGTCACACACCCTATGATTCGGACAATTGCAGCGTTTGTGACTAAAATGGTTTCATTCATCGGGACCATAGTTCCTTATGGAGATAGCTAACCCTAATCCATTTGCCTTCAAATGGGTCAAATGCAAATTAAAACCTTCAGTAGCCACAAAAAGCCTTCTGGTAAGAACTCCTTAACCTATAATTTAAAAGTTGAAGAGAATGTAAGTTTAAATTAATCAACAAAAATAGTAATTTCAAAAAAGGCCCATTAAGAAGCAGGAATGAACCAATCATTTTTATTAGGGTACCTCAGCGCGAGGCTAGTCAGAATCTGAAAAGGTTGGGTTCAATCAATCAATCAATCAGGGAATTGTAAGCACGCTACTCACCCGTGAGGGTCTCAAGGCGCTGAGGGGGGGGTCCGCAGATCTGTTTAGCCGAAGAGCCAGGTCTTGAGGGTCTTCCTGAAGGTGTTCAGGGAGGGGGCGCGTCTGATGTCTGCGGGTAGCTCATTCCAGGTCTTGGCTGCAATGTGAGAGAAGGATCTTCCGCCTGCTCTGGCTCTGTGGATGTGCTGGGTTTCGGCCAGAGCGAGGTTGGAAGATCGGAGGTTTCTTTTGGGTACGTGGAAGTTGATTCTGTCGTTGAGGTATTTGGGTCCGTTGTTGTGTAGGCATTTGTAGGCTTGACTGAGGATTTTGAAAGTGACTCTTTTCTCCACGGGGAGCCAGTGGAGACTTTGTAGCTGTTGGCTGATGTGTTCGTGTCGGGGGATGCCGAGGACGAGTCTGGCGGCGGTGTTCTGTATTGTTTGGAGTTTGCGGAGTCGGGACTTGTTGATGCCGGCGTAGAGTGCGTTTCCTTAGTCCAGTCTGATGGTGATGAGTCCATGGGTGACTGTCTTCCTTGACTCAGGGGGGATCCACTTGAAGGTCTTGCGGAGGATGCGGAGGGTGTTGAAGCAGCTGGAGGTGACGGCGTTGACCTGTCGGTTCATGGTGAGTGATGAGTCGAGTACGATGCCAAGGTTCTTGGCATGGTCTGAGGGGGTAGGTGGGCTTCCAAGGGCGGTCGGCCACCAGGTGCTGTCCCATGCAGAAGGGGTGATACCGAGGACGAGGACTTCTGTCTTCTCGGTGTTGAGCTTCAGGCAGCTGTTGGTCATCCAGACTGCGACATCTTGCATTCCTTTCTGGAAGTTGAGTTTGGCAGTGGTGGGGTCTTTGGTGAGGGAGAGGATGAGCTGGGTGTCGTCGAGCGTAGGATATGATGTTGAGGCCGTGTTGTCGGACGATGGCTGTGAGGGGGGCCATGTAGATGTTGGAAGAGAGTGGGGCTCAGTGATGAACCCTGTGGGACTCCGCAGGTGATTTTCGTGGGGTCGGAGAGGAAGGGTGGGAGTCTGATCCTTTGGCTTCTTCCGGTGAGGAATGATCGGATCCAGTCCAGGGCTGTTCCTTGTATGCCTGCGTCGTGGTAGTCTGGTGACTAGTGTGCGGTGGGAGACGGTGTCGAAGGCCGCTGATAGGTCGAGTAGGATGAGGGCTGCGGTGTGGCCTTGGTCCAGGAGGGTGCGGATGTCGCCTGTGGCGGCGAGTAGGGCGGTCTCTGTGCTGTGGTTGCTCGAACTGGATTGGAACAGGTCGAGGACGGCATTCTCTTCAATGAATTGTGTCAGTTTCCTGTTGACTGTTTTCTGCAACTTTGGCTGCGAAGGGGAGGAGCGAGATGGGCCGATAGTTCTTGGAGGTCGGTGGGATCAGCTGTGGGCTTCTTGAGCAGGGGTCTGACTTCTGCACGCTTCCAGTCATCTGGGAAGGTGCCTGTTTTGAAGGTGGTGTTGATGGTGCGTTGTAGTTCGGGTGCGATGGCGGCCGCGGCTCTGTGGTAGATGTGAGGAGGGCAGGGGTCGGTGGGGGCCCCCGAGTGGATGCTTTTCATGGTCGAGGCGGTGTCTTTGGCCGTGATCAGTGTCCAGTTGGAGATGGTGGGCTGGCTGGTGTTTCTGGGAGGCGGGGGGCCGTCTGTGGCACCTGGTGGATGGTCGATGAAATTGTCGTAGAGGTTTTTGATCTTGAGGTGGAAATAGGTTCCAAGCTTGTCGCAGATGTCTTGGGATGGGGTGATGTCTGTGGCTTCGCTGCGTGTGTTGGTGAATTCCTGAATGACACTGAAAAGTTCCTTGGAGTTGGTGGAGTTGGCCAGGATTTTGTTGTGATGAAGTTCCTCTTGGTGGCTCTGATCTGGTTATGGTAGTCCTTCATGGCGTCTTTGTAGGTGGTGTGGTTTTCGGTTGTCTTGGTGTTTCTCCAGTTCTTCTCCAGGCTGCCTGCAGGTGCGTCCTGGCTTCTTGGAGAGCGGTGGTGAACCAGGCGGCTTTCCTGGGGCGTTGTCTGTCGGGGCTGCGTAGCGGGGCGAGCCTCGCCTGCGCAGTTGAAGATCCAGGTGTGGAGTTCTCTGGCTGCGTTGTTTGCGTCTATTGCGTTGGGTGCCCAGGTGTGGTTGTCTCGGGTGAGGGTGGAGTTAAGTTCGCTCGCCGGGTAACCTTGCTCCAGTTCCTTAGAGGTGGGCGTGGGGCTGGTTTGGGTGCCTTGGGTTTGTTGATGGCGAAGTGTACGCAGTGGTGGTCAGTCCATGGCGGCTGCGTTGTGTGGCTGAATTGGACGCTGTTTCCTGCCGCGAAGATGGAGCCGAGGGTGTGTCCTGCTCTGTGGGTCGGTGTGTTGACGAGTTGTTTAAGTCCGATGCTGGGGAGGTTGTCACGAAGGATAGTGGAGTTGGGGTCGCTGGGGTTGTCGAGGTGGAAGTTCAGGTCTCCAATGAGTATGTAGTTTGCCAAGGCGATGGCGTGGGGTGCGATGAAGTCGGTGATGGTGGTGGCAAAGGGTGTTCGGGGGCCGGGGGGTCTGTAGATGAGGGTTCCTCGGAGTGTGGCTTTGGGGGTGGTCTGGATCTGGAAGTGCAGGTGTTCGGCGGAGGGGAAGGTTTTGCTGGAGGTGGTGAGGTGGAGGGTGCTCTTGTGGGCGATGGCGAGGCCCCCTCCTGGGTGGTTGGGGCGGTCTTTCCTCTGGATCTTGTATCAGTCTGGGATGGCGGTGCTGATGTCGGGGGCGGAGGATGCGTTGGTCCAGGTCTCTGTGAAGAAGGCGATGTCGGGCGAGAGAGAGTCGAGTAGGTTCCAGATTTCCATGGCATGTTTGTGTACAGAGCGTACGTTGAGGAGGATGCATTTTAGGGTGTCCCCAGTGCTGGCGTCGGAGGTGTTGGAGGCCGGGGTGGCGGTGAGGGTCTGGCGGCAGTGGAGGCAGGAGAACTGGCCGTGGGTCGTGTTCCGGCGAGGCCTGCTGGCATTCTCTAAGTCTTCCAGGGTTGAGTGCGAGGAGGGTGGTGGTGTCGTAGCAGTGGGTAGTGGGAGGTCCAGGGTTCCTGGCGCTGGCCGCGGTCGGGTCGCAGACGGGCTTGCCTTGGCGCACCTTCGTACCCGCCGGCGGCGCACCCACTGCGCGCCACCGTTGAAGTTGGGTTGAAGTTGGGTTGAAGTTAGTTACCTTGCCATACAATGTTTCTCTGCAGTGATATTCCAGGCATTTAATGTGTCTTCTTTCAGGGATTTTCAGGATAGGTCTCCGGTGACCCTATCTATTTACTGCAAAAAACACTTGGGTTAACTCGACAGGTGAAACACAGTCCCCACTGTATTATCACACCCCACTTGACTTGGATGTAGTTCACTCCTAACTGGAACTCGAGTCCAAACTTTTGCTCTCCCACCCCACATCTTCATTACATTAAGGAGTTTACATCATAACTGTTTGACAGTATGGTATGTTACAACTTGCTGCTTTCACTGTCCTTGCATATTCGCTTTCCAGAGCGCACGTACACCCTATAGATGTCCATGCCTTACAAATGCTTTTACAGGTAAATAGAAAGAAAGTGTCATCAGCATCAGAGCTAATATGGGACATTAGTTCCTCATGAAAATCTGGGGCCCCTTGGGACAGGTTGCCTGTCACAATGTGAGATCTTACTCCCTTCTCTATTGTTCTGACATGATCTTGATAAAGCGTGATTCTTATCTTATCTTACCATCACTAAGAATCCTCTAGTCGCCAGAATCTTTTTACCTGCTGAATAGTGTGAAGGGAAGAAAATCCAATCCAGTTATGCAACAATTTAGAATTCAGTTTACCTTAAAGACCACTGACTCGAATTCAATTTTGTGGGTTTATTACAGCCAAGAATAACTGCACATGCAAGCACCTCAACACGAGGTTAAAGAAATAGATGGGCACTAATACAAACATCATCCTGCGCAGGAGTCTCATCCGACTCAGAATAAGAAGAATAGTTAGCTCCAGAAGTATTAAACAAACAATAACTGCTCCAATCTCTATATTATTCTTCATTTACCTAAATAAGCGTAAAACATTAAACTGTCCCTACTCTACCACTAAGGTGACATACCTACTTAACTAATTTCCCAGGCAAGAGTAAAAGGAAAAGGTGTCAGCTGTGAAGACTTCCTAAGAAGTGCACTCACTTAGTATTTCGAGCTCGTTCTAAGATGCCCCTTCCTAATAGATCTCTCTCTTTGCCCTTCTCTCTGGTCTCCTCTACCTCCTCTCCACTCTCCCCCCTCGGGGCACCGTCCCTAATACAAAATCCACATACAATAGAACACGCCCTTGTCACGCCTCTTCGGCCAGGTCTTCCTTCTCGTACTTTTCCATCGAAACTCTTACTTCATCCAGGACGGTTACGATGACCTTGAGTCCCAGGCACCTTCTCCGCTGAAAGTATCATCCCTACATTCCAGTATACTCCCATCTCAATGACTCCCACCACCGTAACTCCTAAAACAAAGAGCCAGTCTTTTGCTAACGAGGCATGTGTCCTTGCACCTGTAACAGAAGATACATTTCAACAGACTTTCCCTCTGTACGAATCTACCAACTGTGCCCAGAGAGCCTTTCCAAGAGAACACCTTCTCTGCCTTCAAAATAAGCTAACATAAAAACGAACAGGCCTTCCCTTGACGTATATGCAGTCAGGCCTTTAAACATTTTAAACACACAATTCTTAATTACTTCTTTAAACATAGGCTCATACATTTCATATGCAAAAATAAACTACACGTGCAACTTAATATCATACACGTTAACTACTGCATCTCAACTGCACAGGAACTAAATCATCTATGTATCATTTTAAACACGTTTTAGTTAAGCATTACATTTACCTAATTATAACAGCACAATTACTCTTCTTATTCACTCTAATAAATGCGGTTTATAACTACATTTTACTGGCTATTCTTTAATACGTAACTGTATATATGCGGGTGCGGACTAAAGATGAGTATAATGCTACCTCTACAAATTTCACGAGAACATGGCACTCTATCAGTTCCCCTTGATGACTCCTGTCATCACACCTTACTAACTCCCTTGGAGAAAGAACCGACCTAAACAGAACTTGTTGCCATTCTTCCCTGTCGGAATCTCTCCAGACTCTTAATATTTCGATAGTGACTGTCCTGCAGTCTAGCCATTCTTGTCCTCATTTTCTCTCAAAGCTCTCTCAGCTCTGCCTGCTCTATACCACTTGTATGCTCTGATCAGACCCACAAACAAACCACACAAAGCACCACAATGATGAGAGGTCTCAGAACATAGCCAAGGAATCCCTTTCCCAAATTCGCAAACCAGCTTCCCACTTGACCAAATCCTTTGCCAACTTTCTCCCAAACTCCTCTTCAGTCAAATCCGCTATCTTCGTATGGATCGTAGTGATGTTACTTATATATTTCTCCAGATCCTTGCTGTGGTCTGGTATATAAGTGCAGCATTCTTGAACCTTCAACATTTTACAGACTCCGCCCTCTTTTGCCAAAAGGACATCCAAAGCAAGACGATTCTGCAAAACCATTGTCCTTATCGACAACATCTCTCCATCCACAAGTATCAACGACTTTGCTGTATTCATTGATAACTCATCAACCACAGTCGCCAATCTCCGGATCTTCACATCATTCAAGCTCACTCCCAAACTTGGTATCATTGCTCCAAAGATATCTCCTACTACAGCTCCTGCACCCGTACCTCTCTTCACTCTCGAATGCTTTCCACCTTCCAGAAGCTCCACATCCTCTGCATGGTAGATCTTTGGAAATATTATTCCCAAGTAACACGTACCATACCAGTTCGCTGGCAACCTCACATAAGCATTCCTTCCACACACAAAATACACCGTAGGTATCACTTGTACCGGACCTTGCAGAAAATTCTTTGCTGAATCTTCCATAGTGAAAACATGATCACACTCGCTCTGTCCCACAGAGACCTTATCATAATAAGTCTGCACACGTCTCACACACAACTTTCCCCTTTGGCCCATATCCAATGCTATAGGACCATAACTTCCCTTTTGTTCGGTGCAATCTCTCCTCGTCTGTCCAATCTACAGGACTATCTCCAGTGTGACATGTTTGTGTTAGCTTTCTATATCTATCTTCTACCTGATCTACAAACTTCTTCTTTACTTCTGTTAATGCACATGTTAAATTGTGTCTATGGGCATATGCTGTATCTAAAGTCGAAGTCGGTATGAAGTACTTTCCAAGTCTATCTTCCGCCTTGTAATAATCATACTTGTTCAAATGTTTATGGGCAGGAACCTCTGAAAGCACGGCGTCATAGTTGAAAAAGAAGTACTCATAGTGACCTCTCCCATAAAACACACTCAATAACAAACTACACAAAATTCCATAAGTCAGTGGAAGATGGTGATATCTAATACCCTCATCCACTGAAGCTGGGAACTGCATACACACATAACAATCTTTCGCATCCATCGCATCTACATACTCATATAGCAGCTTGGCATACGCATTAAGCTTAAAATCACTTCTAGACAAATCTACATGCAATCTACAACTCTCTTCTATTAGCAAAGCTCTGTCAGCTCCTATGTTTCCCTCCTTTTTGCTAGGTGTAGTGGGTGTAGGAGTCACTTGTACCCCCCCTCCCACTGCTAGCTCGTGTGGAACCACATATGAAACTACAAATACTATGATTATAGAAACTATCACACCCCCTATAAATGTGCCTACAACCACTTTGGATCTGCGGTGTGGATCTCCAGCCTCCATGATCTCGAAAGTTCTCAAAGTTCTTGGCTTTAACATCGATCACTCAAAAGTCTCTGTCTTCTCCACACGTGACTTGCTTAGCCAGTTCGAGCAACACTCCGAAACCTCTGGAAATCCCCTTTTCAACTACAGTTTCTTATTTACATAGTCCAGAAAAAGACATCCCTAAGCTCTCGTTCCTCTTCTGCGGAAAGTCCCTAAGTTTATTCTTCTTCCACTCGGACCTACGTTTATCTTCTTCTTTAGGCTTTTATTTACAACAGTTTATACTCAATCCACAATAAGGTCAGCTGCAAGCGCTTCTAGAACATGATACAAAAGTTCAAGACGAAGAACTATCATTTCATGTGAAGGCGGCTCAAACCCAAATGACGGAAATTAGAGTCGATGCAGAACCAATTGTCGGACCTTCGACTTCGAGCCCTGGCACTAACAGCACCACCTTCAACATCACGTTCGGGCTCTTGCTGACCACCTGCACGGACCTCAGCCTCCCGAACTCACTACCCCCGGCATCAGTCACTGTGTAAGTCCACCCGGGGTAGCGTATCTCTGGCAAGGTACTCTCGTTCTTTTCTACCTCCTGCGACCCTCTTGAGCCTGCTGACCGTCACTTGCTTCTGATTCAGACGTTTCAGACACTGGAGCAAGATCTCTTTCGGGTGCCAACTTCAGATTCAGTCGCCTCTGTCTCTCAGGCCAAGCCTCCTTGGTTCTGGTCGTTCTTCCGCTTTCCCCCCTCTATACCCTGTGCACCACTTCCTTCTTCTGCTGAATTTGACTCTACTTCACCCACAGCAACACCTCCGTCATCTGAGTCAGAGTCGAGGTTCTGGTTGTCGGAACCCTCTTCAGCTTGCTTTAGTGCACAACCAGCTGTATCAGCGGCCCTCACAGCTTGACTTGTCCTCTCATGTGGCCTCTGCACATCAGCTGAATTTTCATTCACAAGAGGAGCTGTTTCTTCCGAGGGTGCTGAAACTCTGCGGGTATGGGAAGCATGCACCCAGTTCGGCAATCCTCCACACTTCACTGCTGTGTTCGTTACCAGTATTACCTGGTACGGGCCTCGCCACCGAAAGTCCAGACAGCTCTTCCTCACGTGCTTTCGAACAAGCACCCAGTCTCCTGGACACAGGTCGTGGCACAGATCACTCGAGGCCGGAACAGCTGCAGCTTGTACCTGCTGGGACACAAACGGACTCACATCAGATAGTCCTTTACAGTAATCGAGAATCAAGTCATCAGTGATGTTTATCAAAGCTGTAGCTGGTACTGCTGGCAACCGCATCGCCCTCCCCATCAAGATCTCATGGGGGACAACCCAGTTCTCCTGTTGGGGACACTGCGAATACTCATAAGCACAAGCGGCAGAGCGTCAGGCCACTTCAGAGACGTTGACGAACACATTTTTGCCATTCTTGCCTTCAAGGTTCCATTAACCTGTTCCACTATCCCAGAAGCCTCTAGTCGATAACTGCTATGTAATCTTTGATCAACATTCAATGCCGCACACAGCAGCTTCATGATTTCACTGTGGAAGTGTGTTCCTCTATCCGATTCCAAAGAGGTTGGAAAACCAAACCTCGGGATGAGTTCCCTCAACAATAACTTAGCCACTGTGAGGGTGTCACACCTGCGTGTTGGGTAAGCCTCCACCCACCATGAGAATACACACACCACCACCAAAATGTACCTCAACCCATTGCACTTGGGCATTTCTACAAAGTCTAGCTGCATCCCATTGAAGGGTCCTCCTGACCTTCCAATGTGACTCAATGTGACCACAGTTTTCTTTCCAGCATTCATCTGTTGACACGTAACACACCTCTGACAAACTGCTTCAGCAATCGCACGAAATCGTGGGTTATACTCACGCCTGTCTAAACACATGCATCATTGCATCTCTACCAAGATGTATCGGCCCATGTATTAGTCTCGCCATTGGGCTCAGCAGATTCTCTGGCAATACCGCTCTCCCATCACTGGAAACCCAAACATCCACATCCCCTCTTTCACATCCTGCTCTGACCCATCCATCCCGTTCTTGGTCTGAAACTTCATCCTGCAGTCGCTTGAGTTCCTCCCAAGTGTTCTGCCATGGCCAACATCATGTTGAGCTCGGTTCTTTCTGGGCTCTCTCCTGTGTAACCCTCTGTAAATATGCATCCTTGTTCTGCACAGAAACGGGCAACTTCATCCGCGTAGTTATTTCCCAAAGGAGACAAAATCATCTCCCTTTCCATGCGCAGTGCACTTCGACAACTGCGATTTCCTTCGGACATTGCAATGCATCTAGCAGCTGTCTTACATGTTCTCCATTCCTAATGGGTGAACCAGATGATGTCAAGAATCCCTCTGTGACCATAACTGTCCGAAGTCATGAACCACACCGAACCCATACTGGCTGTCCGTGTAGATCGTGGATTCGGATTTGATCAGCGGCCAAACAGACACGAGTCAAGGCAATGATCTCAGCTACCTGCGCAGAGTGTACTCCTTCTAGGCAAGCAGCCTCAACCACTCCTGAAATGGTACATAGAGCAAACCCTGCTCTCAGTTGACCAACACTGTCTCTTAGGCACGAACCATCGACAAAGAAAATGTCATCGGTCAGTCAGTCGTTCGTCGACAATGTCAGGTCTCGGTTTGGTGCATAATTCAGTCACATCAAGACAATCATGGTCCGCACAATCTTCATCATCTGTATTCGGTATGGGCATTAATGTCGCAGGGTTTAAGACAGAGCACCTTTTCAGAGTCACATTCTCTGCAGCAAGTATGACTTGCTCATACCTCGTTAACCTGTTATTCGTTAGGTGCTGAGTCTTTGTCCTGGTCATTAACAATTCAACAGAGTGTGGCACATAAACTGTCAGAGGATGACCCATTACAATGCTTTCACATCTTTCAATGCTGACACCTGTTGCAGCAGCGGATCTTAGACATCCGGGCAACGCAGGAAGCTACTGGATCTAGAGTAGCTGAAAAATAGGCAACTGGTCTACGGACCCCTCCATGATTCTGAGCTAAGACTGCTAATGCACAACCTTCTCTCTGCAGCAGAACAGTGAGAAAGCCTTGTTGTAATCGGGCATTCCCAAAGCTGGTGCACAGCACAAACCTTCTCTCAGTCTTAGGAATGACATCAAGCACTCCTCATCCCATGGTACCGGATCACTCACATCCTTGTGCGTGAGCCTCTGCAAAGGCTTTGCTCTCAAGGAAAAATTGGGAATCCACTGACGACAGTAGCCGACCATTCCCAAAAACATTCTGACTTCCCTCTGAGTGGTGGGCACTGCTATGTTCATTATTGCCTCAATTCGATCTGGTGATACCTTCCTCTTGCCTTTTTCTAATCTGTGACCCAAGTACTGTACTTCGTTCAGACAGTACTGCAATTTGTTCGGGGACACCTTGTGTCCATTCTCTGCCAAATGATTCAGTAGGGCCATCGTGTCTATCCTGCAAGCCGTCTTCTGTTTCTGATGCCACAAGTAGATCATCTATGTACTGCACAAGAACTGAGTTCTGTGGCAATACGAGACTCTCAGATTCTTCTTCAAGATCTGATTAAAGATCAATGGACTCTCTGTATACCCTTGAGGGATACATCACCCACGTTAACACACGATTTTCCAGCCGGAAAGCAAAAGAAATTGGCTTTCCTCGTGGAGCGCATGTCGAGGAGAATGCTTGACACAAATCAATGACAGTAAACCACTCGGCTTTGCATGGATCTGAAACAGTATCACTGATGGATTCGGTACCACTGGACAACATGGGACAACTATCGTGTTGACCTTTCGCAGGTCTTGCACGATCCTGAACTTCCCGCTCGGTTTCTGTAGTCCCATGATAGGTGAATTACATGGGCTACCTCTTATCTCCTTCAGAATACCTTGCTTGATCATAGACTCGATTACAGGTCTAATCCCTGCAATCGTCTCGGGTGACAGATTGTACTGGGGCGTCCTAGGGAATTCAGCATTCTGCTTAACCTGAATCTGTACAGGTTCAACCCCCTTGATCAGTCCGATCTCTTCTCCCGTGAAATCCCACACCTCTTGTGACACAGAATCCCTCAGATCTAGTGGAAGTTCTTCCACTGTCACCACTGGATACATTTCTATACACAAGTGCTGATTGGCAACTTTGAAGGTGGCATCGCCATCCTTCGTCTGAACCTCCACTCCCCTAGGTGTGCAACAGATAGTGCAATTCAATTTACACAATAGATCTCTTCCTAACAGACAAACTGGACTCGTATCGCACACCACGAACTGGTGTCCAGCTCGGAAAGAGCCTATTCTCACTGGAATCGGTTCGGTCAATGGGCTAGTTATCCTCTTGTTCCGCCACTCCAACAACTTGGATCGATTGTCCCGAGAGGGGCAGGTTGGGGACTACTGCTGATCTTACAGTAGACCGGGTAGCACCAGTGTCAACCAAAGAGTGGGAGGATGACCATCAATGTTTGCCTCCACAAAAGGTCCTCTCTGGTTCACCTCCAAGACTGCTCCAAGTGTGCAGTCTTCCTCCCCCCTCAGGCACCATCAGGCTAACGGGTCTGGGCTGTACTCATCGTACCCTTCGAAAAGGGGCATCTGCTGGTAAGTCTGCATTCCTTGCGAAATTCTCAGTGGCTGGGGAACCTGCACCTGTGGGTTAAACGTCCTCCCTTTCATCGATCTGGGCCTCGGTCACAGTATTGACTACCTCCGGCACGGGTGCCTGAACCACTTCTACCTCCTGTTGCACCTGATTGGCTGGGTTCAAGGGACACTCGCTTTCCAATGTCCAATCTGATGACAAAGATGACACGCAGTGGTCTTTTCAATGTCGCCACATCCATCCCCGTCTTGGGATCTGTAGGTTTCCCTTTTCCCTGACCTTGCCCATTTTGGTTCCCTTGGTAGTTTCCCTGTCTTCTGCCCAGCGTCCCTCCGTTAGATTGGACCTGAACTGGTTGCATCTGAACAAGCATCAACTTGTCCTTCTGCTTCCGGTTTTTGAGTCCACTTCATCACTACAGTACCTCGCATACCGCAAGATTTCGTCTACCGGCTTGTTCTGCCAACAGATCAAATGTTGCTGTATCATGAGGCTAACCTCTGATCTCAATCCTAGGACAAACTTTGAGACAAACTGTCCCATATCCTTGGGGTCTAAGGTATCCAGTCCACTATACTGTTTAAAAGCTTGCAAGAGTCTTTCATAATACTCATGCACTGTCTCCTTGGGTTCCTGCAGAGTTCGATCTATCTTAACCCAATCAATGTCTTGAGGCGAGATCTTCAACTTCAACCATGTAATCACTTGTTCAAACTTTTTCATGACTATAGGTGACGGACCATTTGTAACAGCATCCCTTTCAGGTTCGAAGGTCGGCCACTCAACTACAATTTTACAAGCTGACCACAAGTCTCCTGGTACTACTATATCAAACAAGGTGTTCAAATCAATCCACAATACCTTCGAAATTTTAACAAAGCGGTCGAGCCTGTTTGTACCACTCTACTGGTTTTTCCCTCAGCCGAGGAAAATCATTTGTAAATGCAGCCAAGTCACCTCTACTCCATGGCACATGCACGTACCCTCCGTTCTGTACTTCTCGTAAAGGATAGTTCCCTACGCCCTTCATCCCTCCCCCCGGAGATGGCGTTTCTCCTGCAGTCTTTTTGGCAATCTTCTTCTTCGACCACCTTTCCTCCCATTTGTTTAGCATTACCCATATACGCATCCCTACAATCAGGTCTTTAGTATGCGTCCTTAATCCTGTGAACCTTTTCTCCTCCAGCTCTTGATCACTATATTGCAACCTATGTGATCCTTGCAACGATTTCGCTTTATTCATATCCACCTCATATTTCTTGGCCAATTCTGTCAATTTCTCATGTGCGGCTCCTCGCTTATTTAGTCACATCCTTTGCTACAAAAGCAGCCTCGTCTGGCTCATAGATCTCTATTCTCTCCAAAGGCAGGTTCCCACTAATCATTTCGCCTACCTCTGCCTTTAGTCTCACTACATCCAGCAACCTTGCCTTCACGGCACCCCTCAAAATTTCTCGACAAGCTGCACCATTCCGCTCGTCATAGTCACTGCTTTGTTCTCGTGGCTTGCGCTCTTCTATCGTATTCCTGGAACCTGGTCTGTTTCCTGAGTTGTCTTACTCCACATCTCCTGGCATCCTATCACTCTGATTCCTTACAGGTGGTACCCACATTCTCAAGTCTGATCTGGACTCGACCAAAGACCCTGGTCTTACTGGTCTCACATCCACCTGTCCACTAGAGGAGTCTGCGGTGGCTGGCAGTGGCGTGCTCGCTTCTATGGGCTTCGGAGAACGGACCATTCCTACCTCTACGCCATTCCCTCCAACGCTGATCCCCTCTCTCCCTGTCGTCTGCATTAGACTTCCTTCACTTACTCGATCTGAGTCATACACCAATACTATAGGGCCAATGGTAACAGGTACCGTCAGGGAGTCCGGCAACCTCATATTCCCCATGGAAGATTGGGTTCCTACTCCCTACGTTTCTGTGGAGATTTTTCCCACTACTCTCACATTTGTCTGATTCTGTGACTCGCCCGTCCTTCCTGCCACAATCGAATTTCCTGCGCTATATTCTGGATTTAAGGGAGGTGGTCTCTCTGACAGCAGTCTGTCTGACAAGCTGTCATCCGTATCACTGTCATCTTCCTCTGCACTCCTTTCCTGCATACCTCCCGTTTTCTCCATCAACGGATATAATCTATCTCCCTCAATTGTTTCCACTCTCCACCTTTTCTCCAGTGCATCCCATCTCGCATCTTGAAATGCCCTGATCGACTTCTTCAGCCTTTCCTGACTTCTGTCTCTCTTCCTGTCATACGCTGCTCTAATCCATGCATGTAGCGCCTCGAACTGTGTGGGTCTGGGTAGTGGTCGCAAGGAAGACATCACAGATTTTAACTGATACAACACTTCCAACCTGAAAGTACCATAGCGTGGGAAAGTCAATTCTCCCTCTCCTTCAGTCATTTTATGCCAATTCTCCAAGCCAAATTATAGTATGTAATCCTACATTCTTAGCCATGTAATGTGCTGGCGTATCCTCGGGAGGGGCTTCTCTCCTCCCCGAGTAACCACATGTCTATCACCTCTACAGAGTTCTCGTAAAACTTTAAAACATTTCATGATGAAGCAGATTTCCGTTCGCGCACAAGATTTCGCTTTACTTCCTGATTTCAATCCACCAATGCCAGTGCGACTCACACCAACCGGCCTATCGCAGCGCGGCACTGTCTGACGTCACTCTTCCTCCGCTCGCAGCAGTTCCCTCCTTCACAATTCCACCTCTCGCTCGCAAGAGTCTCAATCACACTCTGAAGTAACTGTCTGTCCTCAAAACGACCGGACAATCACCTCTCTGACTGTCTGTCCACCAACGACCGAACAGTCTCTCGAAACTGTTGACCTCAAATCTGGCAACTGTCTGTCCGCGAACGACCGGACAATCACCTCTGACACAATCGAGTAGGATCCAAACACTCAATGTTCTACACACTATAACCTGCCGACCAGCGTCGGTTATTCACACACTCACACATACGCTCCCTATCATCAGTGGGTTAATCAACGACGCCTCATGACTCCCACAACCTCTGGTCAACAATCTCAGCTCTAGGTGTCTTCTACACCACAATCTATTATCCCGGATATCGAATAAAATCTCTCGGCCCCTTGCGCTAGCTCACGGTCCGATCCTCAATTACATGACCTCATTCCAACTCCGCAAGACATCACACAACAATTAAACACCACAATCTAACAAGCATCACCCTGTCTCATACTCACTCTACCATGAACTGCTACTCCGCCGCACCGTCACTCTCCGTCAGTTTTCATCGACCGCCGTCGTCATCCTCTACGATCCACTGGATCACCATCACTCGGGCTCTATGGGGCAAATAATCTCTTATCCTAATCTAGATCTCCCCTTACTATCAGAGGAAACCATCCTCTGCTACCAACTGATAAAGCGTGATTCTTATCTTATCTTACCATCACTAAGAATCCTCTAGTCGCCAGAATCTTTTTACCTGCTGAATAGTGTGAAGGGAAGAAAATCCAATCCAGTTATGCAACAATTTAGAATTCAGTTTACCTTAAAGACCACTGACTCGAATTCAATTTTTGTGGGTTTATTACAGCCAAGAATAACTGCACATGCAAGCACCTCAACACGAGGTTAAAGAAATAGATGGGCACTAATACAAACATCATCCTATGCAGGAGTCTCATCCGACTCAGAATAAGAAGAATAGTTAGCTCCAGAAGTATTAAACAAACAATAACTGCTCCAATCTCTATATTATTCTTCATTTACCTAAATAAGCGTAAAACATTACTCTCACCATTAAGGTGACATACCTACTTAACAATTTCCCCAGGCAAGAGTAAAAGGAAAAGGTGTCAGCTGTGAAGACTTCCTAAGAAGTGCACTCACTTAGCATCTCCGAGCTCGTTCTAAGATGCTCCTTCCTAATAGTTCTCTCTCTTTGCCCTTCTCTCTGGTCTCCTCTACCTCCTCTCCACTCTCCCCTCTCCACTCCCCCCTCGGGGCACCGTCCCTAATACAAAATCCACATACAATAGAACACGCCCTTGTCACGCCTCTTCGGCCAGGTCTTCCCTTCTCGTACTTTTCCATCGAAACTCTTACTTCATCCAGGACGGTTACGACTGACCTTGAGTCCCAGGCACCTTCTCCGCTGAAAGTATCATCCCTACATTCCAGTATACTCCCATCTCAATGACTCCCACCACCCTAACTCCTAAAACAAAGAGCCAGTCTTTTGCTAACGAGGCATGTGTCCTTGCACCTGTAACAGAAGATACATTTTCAACAGACTTTCCTCTGTACGAATCTACCAACTGTGCCCAGAGAGCCTTTCCAAGAGAACACTTTCTGCCTACAAAATAAGCTAACATAAAAACGAACAGGCCTTCCCTTTGACCGTATATGCAGTCAGGCCTTTACACATTTTAAACACACAATTCTTAATTACTTCTTTAAACATAGGCTCATACATTTCATATGCAAAAATAAACTACACGTGCAACTTAATATCATACACGTTAACTACTGCATCTCAACTGCACAGGAACTAAATCATCTATGCATCATTTTAAACACGTTAAGCATTACATTTACCTAATTATAACAGCACAATTACTCTTCTTATTCACTCTAATAAATGCGGTTTATAACTACATTTTACTGGCTATTCTTTAATTCATAACTGGATATATGCGGGTGCGGACTAAAGATGAGTATAATGCACCCCTACAAATTTCACGAGAACATGGCGCTCTATCAATCTCATTCATGTTTCTTCTATTTCCCCTGTCTCTACATGCCCTGATTTGTTTTGCTCTCTCTTCTCTATTTGGAACTATCACACAAGTAAGCACTGGAAGTGCAAATTTAAAACAGAGCTCTGCCACGGGTTTGAGCAGACTAGTGTCTTAAATAGTTGAAGAACTCAAACAGTGGCATTTTACCACCCTAGACAGTGAGAAATAGTTGTTCGTCACTGGAACTCTTAAAGGAATGTGATGCTTTTGGCTGGAAAGTAGCAGCATTTGTATCCAACACTAATGTAATTACAAAGTGCAAAATAAAAACACACTAGCATAACTCAAACCGAAAGTACAACAGAATCATAATGACACAACACAACAAAAGACAAATGCAACGACCCCATTATAGCACAGCAATAACACAATCCAGTAATGGAGCACGATAAAACAAACAAAAACACAACACATCACCACCACAGCAAAATGCAACCCAACAAATATGCCTAGGTATTTGTGACACACATCACCACATCCACGTCCTTAACAAAAACTAAGGACATGCCATAGAACCATTCAATATTTTTTTGTGCTCTGACCCTAATGCCCTTCCCTCATTTTCCTCGCTCTCTTTATTGCAGCTCAGGAAAAAATATGGCGATGTCTTCAGCTTACAGTTCTGTTGGACAAACGTGGTGATCATCAGTGGGTTCGAGTCAGTGAAGGAGGGACTCATTACCAAATCCGACGACACGTCTGACCGTCCGCATTTCCCAATGTTAGATAGGCATGGCTTTAAGGAAAATTGTTCAGGTATGTGCCCACTATACATTATTGTAGGGAATGTTTAAACTGATCGACAAAACGTTTGCTATCAACATACCTACCACTATCTGTCACATCTCTAAACTGTCTGTGTCTGGATTCACAAAGCTATTTTTATGTTCATGTTTAGTCTTTGTAGCTAATACCCTGTTTTGCCAGTGTAATATCACTTTTTGAAGAAAAAGAAGTTGGTTTTACACTCAAAAGAAATCACCCATGCAAAGATTTTCATGTAAGTAAGGATACATATCTACTACCATCAGTATGGAGTGGGCATTGCACAGATGGATTGACCTGGGTGTTTTCGCAACCAAAAACGGTCACATCTACAAATAATCACAAGCTCTTTCATCCATTCCTAAACTAAACAAGCATTGGAAGTGCAATCGGTCTGGCATTTGTTTGAGTTGAGCTATTGGCATTGTAAATGGTAATGTATTTTACTTCTGTGTTATGGAGTGTATGCATGTGGTGTGTAGTGGAACTATGGGGTTGGATTGGATTAGT
This sequence comes from Calotriton arnoldi, assembly GCA_963921515.1. NCBI lineage: Eukaryota > Metazoa > Chordata > Amphibia > Caudata > Salamandridae > Calotriton > Calotriton arnoldi. Next base: position 159,145 of record CAWUFW010017463.1, on the reverse strand, counting down.
TAGTTGTGCAATTGTGTGGTGTAGAATTGTGTAGTGTGGAGTGGATGTGTGTAGTGGCATTATGTGGCACGGTGTGCTGTGGAAATATATGGTTAGCAATTATGTGGCATCCAGTGTAGGGGCATTATGTGGAGTGGGATTATGCTGTGGAGTGGTAAGTAGTACAGTTTAATTATGTATTGAGCTGTTGAATCTTGCGGCACAATGTGGAATTGTGTGGTGTGGATTGGATGTATATGGTGTGTTGTGTAAATGTGGTGTTGAGTTGTATTATGTGGCTTGATGTTAAATTATGTGGTGTGGATTAGAAATGTGTGGAGCTGAATTGTTTAGCATGGAACTGTGTTTATAGCTTTGCATTTTTGGTGATGGAAAAGAACAAATAGGTAGGAGCTAAGCATCAGATCTGTGTTTAAAAAAAAAGGAAAGAGTTGGAGCTATTGGCATTGTAAATGTCTCTTACCTATGTGTTATGGATTGGAGTGGATGTATGTGGTGTGTACCAATTATGTGGGTTGGAATGGACTTGTTAGTTGTGGTATTGTGTGGTGTGGATTTGTGTAGTGGAATTATGAGGGTATAGTGTGCAGTTGTATTATGTGAATAGTAAGTATGTGTTTTTGAGTGTAATGATACTGTACTAAGTCCCTGCTGCTTGGAGGAAAAAGGAGGAACAAAGAGGCAGGAATGGCCAATAGTAAGCAAGGATTTTTAAAGGACATTGAAACAAACAAATAAGAAGCAAGGGTTGGCATTTGGCCCACAGAGATATATTTATACTAAAGTATACAAGAGGTCGTACTCTTGCGCTCGACCTAAAAAGGCTGGAACTTTACTTGAGTCCAGGGTGGGAAGCGGGAAACCCGAAAAAATATTTTTCCTTTTGAGAGAAAAGAAAAAATAGCTTCTGGCACGACATGCCAAGTCAAGCTACAAAGCCTTGGACGTCACATGGTTGTCAATGACAATAATGTACACGTCCCTCAATATCTTCTTAATAATAGATTTTAAACCCTAAGCACAAGCATTGTTTTCCTTTACAGTTTTAGCTTTAGGTATGTGACTTTCAACATGATGAATCCAATATATATTTATATCTATAACTTCATATATATCCCAGTGGCAGTCGCCACTGGGTAGCTGGGTAGTTATAGTTAGGATTGTGCTTCCATAGAAAAGGCCTTTTTGTGTTGCTAATAGTTTTTGCGCGATTTGACAAAACTTTCCAAAAAGTGTTCTTTTTTGCCTAGTTTGTTAATGGAATGTTTTGGGGTGATCCGTCAAGCAAGAGCCCGTGAAAATTGGAAGCGGGTTCCCAAAACACGTTTTTCCCATTCATTTTTCCAAAAGAACTTTAGACACAGCTACAGCTACAGCCCACAAGTCTGAACAGATTTACACAACATTTGGCAGAGAGCTAGATTTTGATCCAGAGGAACTGCTTTTTATTATTTGGTGTAAATCCGTACAGTAATTTCTGAGAAATTATGATATCAGATGGACAGCCACCACATCAACATGGATGTGGCAGCAGCCATGTTAGGACCCCCTGGGCCTGGTGGTGGAGGACCAGAGGGACCCCGTTTGGGGCCAAAAACATTTTTTTTTAAATGTTGCCACAAATTTGTGGAAAATCAGTGAATCGGTGGCAAAATAAAATAAAAAAATGCAAGAATGCGGGCAGGGAAGTCATGTCTGCTCCCACTTGGTTGGAGCTTTAAAAATGCTCTAGCCGGGGGCACTAGAGAGCCCACTGCAAGATGGCTGCACTTTAGTGTAGCTCTGCCGGCCGGTGTCTCAATCTCCCAAATATCCTGGCCAAAACGTGGCATCCTCGACACTTAGAGGAGCTAAATGAATCTGCGACCAAGCCACATCCCCCTGGTAAGATTTTAAACAGCGGATCACCTATAAAAGATGAGCAAGAAGCTGCTGCTCGTGGATGCTGAGACCTGTCAAAATGGCGGTGCCGGAGTGAGCCCTGTGGTGAGACGGGCGGTTGAACTCTGTCCAGGCGATTAGTGAGGCCTGTCCAGGCGATTAGTGAGGCTTTGCTTCAGCCCAAGGGGGGCTGGTGACTGACGCTGTGCTAATCGCTGGGAAACAAATGAAGCGGAGCCGGCTGGTGTGTGCGGCGGAACAACTGACTTGGTGACGGATCCCCGCTGGAGTCATCTGGCCGAGGCACATAGCCGTTTCCCCATCTGCGGAGCTGCGCCAGGCAGAGGACGGTGAGGGCGCTGCCTCGCACTGTCTGGGGGCGGGCGGCCCGAGAAGCGGCATTGGCGCTGTGGCGGTGCACTCGGTGGAGCTCCCTCCTGATCGAAGCACCCGATTGGAGGAACAGGGGGTGGATTGCGGAGATGGCCCCTGTGGTGCCGAGGACTCTGGAGGCTAATGCGGGTGAGCTGATCCTCTGTCTCCTTCCCGCTGTTGGCAGGCGCTGACTTGACCTGCGGGAGTGGTAGCGGACTGATTGTTTATCCGAGGGCCCTCTGTGCGAGCCGGGGGCACTTACACGAGGTATCGACTGCCTGGGCCTCCTGCTGGGTGGTGCGCGGGCTCCTCGGACCGCGGGTCCCGGTAGAGGGCGCGGTTGTGGGGTGCCTGTGTGTCCTAGACGCTCTTGAGGGTAGTCTGTGATAAGTCTCCTGAGAGCTGGAACCTTGTGGCTGCATCGCTGTAATTGGCCACATCAATAGAACAGTGAGTGCGCAGACATACCTTGACTGCAAAGAACTAGAACGGAGTAAGATGGGGAAGACGGATCATCAGCAATACCGTCTCTCATTTGAGGCAACAAAAAAGACACCCAAAATACACAGCACGCGCACTTGGACTCTGAGCAGGAGCCCCACCGCAGTCTGGAAAAGTCTTAAAAGAAACGCTGCTGGCCATACAACAAAGCCTGCAGTCAATTGACAGCAAGATTGATGTCCTAAATGCCCTCATGGATCATATGGCTTAGAAGTTGGACAAGCAGGCCGCGCGCCTCTCAGCGGCGGAGCAGCGCATATCAAATGCTGAGGATGATATCCAGGAGTCCACACGTAAACAGCTCAACATGGAAAACATCTTGGCTATTATGCAAGCCAATAATAAGGACTTGGAGGCACACTCTAGGCGCAACAACTTAAGAAAAATGGGAGTCCCGGAGTCCACCAATACAGGCCGCCTGGAAACGTACGTACAGGATATGCTAAAAACCATATTTGGCAGCGAAGAGCTATCAATGTTGCTAATAGTGGAGCGGGCACATATGTCCTTGCAGGTTCGGCCGCCTCCCGGAGCACCCCCGAGGCGATAATTGCCAGACTCCTAAATTATAGAGACCGCGACACGGTACTGCGTCTCTCACGTGAGAAGGGAGCCACGCACTATCAGGGAAATTAAGTCTCCTTCTACCCTGACTTCACTGCCACGGTGCAGGCGGCTAGGAGGGAGTTCGCTCCGGCAAAGAAGAAGTTGCAGTCCCTGGGCCTGAAATATGCCATGTTGTACCCAGCTCGCTTGAGAGTAGAGCATTATGGTCGACACACTATACTAACCTCCCCTAAGGCAGCTATGGACTTTATGAAGAGCATGGGACAGCCCCGTGGTACATCCCGAGAAGACGGGGAAGCTGCAACAGGTGTCGGGGACTTGTATCATACGATGGGTGCAAACAACACACTCAGGTATGCCGCTAGTTGGCGGACTAGGGACTGGGAGAGTTCGTTGTTCAACAGTAGCTATGTAAGAGCAGTGGAGTAGTTATGGTTTGGTAACCAGGAGCGGCAAATAAGATGGACAGGCGGGTGGACTTATAATAGGCTCCGTATGTTGGACTTGACACACACAGCTCCATAAATAAGGAAGAGGAGTTGTTAAGGAGTATGACCTCTTGAACATGTAATTGTAACTGGCCGAACATATACTGTACTCCGCCCGACCCCCTCTAGAAGACACAGAGGGTAAATGGCTTCTTGCGCCCCCGGGAGGGTACACCCCACTGGGTACAAATGTTTTATGGTTCAAGATACGGTCCCTTTCAACCCAGTAATTTGTTCTGTTGGAACCATTTATGGGTTTTATGCTGGGTATGGCTTCAGCGGGTTTGGGTTGCTGAAGTGGGTGGGGGTGGGAGTATTGTTGTTTTTTTGATGTTGCAACTCCGGCTGGGTACCACTTAGCACACAATCCCGCTAATGAGCTTTTCACTGTGCGGCCCAGCGCATAGCGACATAGCAGAGGCACGATATGGTGGGTGTTGCACTGACAGATCACCTAAATCTTCTAACGTGGAACGTGCGTTGGTTGAATAACCCCAGGAAGGTCTGTCAGGTCTTTGCATACTTAAATAGGCACCGGAAGCATATAGCCTTTATCCGGGAGACGCACCTCAATGTGCAGGCGGCAGACACCATGGGAGCACGTTGGGCACACGCAAGATTGGCCTCTTCCTACTCCTCCTACTCCAGAGGGGTTATTATTCTGGTACGGAGAGGCACCCCTTTTACTACTCTGCACTCCAAAGTAGATGACAAGGGAAGATATGCTATCTGGCAGGGAATATGCGGGGGTACCACACTAACCCTAATCAACGTTTATGGCCCTAATGCGGACGACCCTGACTTTTATACTACTTTATTCCCCGTGTATATAAGTTACAGCCTTCTATTATTATTTGGGGGGGGGGCGACTTTAACACCATCTTAGACCCCAATAGGGATAGATCACCAGGCCCGCCCCGAACTGGTTAAGCAAGCAGGTATGGTGCTTGGGGAGGGTCTGGTGGACTTTAAACTCATGGACGTGTGGCGCATTTGAAATCCAGAGAGCTGTGAGGGCACATTTGTTTCAACTGTGCATGCTATGTGGTCGCGTCTGGACTACTGGCTTGTATCCGACAATGCGAATGCATGGGTGCATGAGGTGTGTCACTTGCCTAAGACACTGTTGGACCACTCTTCGGTTCTCTTGCGCTGGGGCTGCCCACCAGGACCTCCCGTCCCTTTCAGTGGAGGCTGCAAGCTTCCGCTTTGCAAGATGCAGTATTCAAGGATAGTATTAGAACGGCTATCGTACAATACTTCACGGAGAATAAGGGATCGGTGGCAGGGGCTGGAACGTTATGGGAGGCCTTGAAGGTCACAACCCATGGGGCATGCGTTGGAATCCGGGCGGAGGCTTGCAGTCCCTGCGGTCCCGTCTGAGCCACTTTGAATCTATACTTCAGTCCCTTGAGAGAGCTTATGAGATTGCTCTGGAGCCCACTATAATGGCAAGCATAAGAACGCACTTATCCGAATACGCTGAAACAGCGGAACAGGAAATTCGATATCTGTTGAAGCGATGGACCATTCGGGCATACGGGGAGGGAGGTAGACTCAGTCGCACATTGGCATCTAAGATACAGGGGCCCCGGGATACCCCACAAACATTGAGCGGTATGGATCAGGATGGCAAACACCACTTTGACCCCCCCAGGTATACTGAATTGCTTTGTGGAATTCTACACAGCACTGAACGGCAAGTGACAATCAGCGTCCACAGCGTCCCTGGTGTGGCTGTCACCGGGACAGAGGGAGTACCTGACCCAACCAATTACGTAGGAGGAGGTGTGCAAGGCTATCCGCTCGCTCCCAAATGGAAAATCGCCGGGAGGTGATGACCTACCGAGCAAATTCAATAAGATATAGACGGATCTAATAGTGCCCCATCTCCTCGAAATGTATCAGGAGGCATACGATACCCACTCGCTCCCCCCACGTTGCATGAAGCGATGCTGATCATGTTACTGAAACCAGGGAAACCACCAGATAGGACGGATTCTTACCGACCGTTGTCATTGATAAAAACAGACGTTAAGATACAAGCCAAAATTATAGCGTCCCGACTACAACCGCTGATGCCGGTACTGGTGCTACCGGACCAGGCGGGGTTCATACCCGCTAGATCCACAGCTCACAATCTCCGCACTCTCTTTGTGGTAATGCACCAGCTGAATCCCGAACTACCAGCAGTGGCCGTGTTCCTGGATGCGGCCAAGGCGTTTGATTCCATACAATGGCCATACATGTTTACTGTGCTGACCCACATGGGGATGCCATTAGCATTTGTGCAGTGGATTAAGCTGTTATACACGGACCCGGCGGTTCGGGTTCAGGTTAACGGAGTTACCTCCTACTCTATGCAAATATACAGAGGGACACGACAGGGCTGTCCGTTCTCCCCGATTTTATTTGCCTTAGCTCTAGAGCCCCTGGCAGTTTGGTTAGACAAAAACACCCATCAGGGGCCTTGCACTTCCACCAGCGTCCTCTGGCAATATCACTTTATGCCGACGACTTGGTGGTGTATGTAAGAGAACCTGAAACAAACCTAGATGTAATAGTTAGGGAATAATTCAAGTACGAATGGTACTCTGGCTTGACCATAAATTGGGGTAAGTCGACTGTCTTCCCACTGACCCCTGCCACGTCCCCAAACGAGCTAAAATACCCGCTGGAATGGTGCACGGAACCCTTTAAATACCTGGGAATATGCGTACATCGTGATCCAGAAGTGGTGATACTTCAAAATTACTGTAAAGCCATAACGAAATTACGAGAACAGACGGAGGGATGGATACCGCTGCCATTATCATTAGAGGATAGGCTAGCAGTCATAAAGATGGCGGTGCTACCTAAGTTGTTATACCTGTTTGTTAATATCTCAATCCTGCTAACAGGAGCCTTTTTCAGAACATTGCCATCCTGCCTAGTAACACTTGCGTGGGCCGGCAAATAGCCTAGGATAGGCTGGCAGACGCTCACACGCCCCTAACTCCAAGGGTTTGCGGCTCCAGATTTCTATCTACACTACCAGGCTCCCTTTGCTCACTATTGGGTTCACCCCCAATGGTATATGGCACACACTGCTGTAGAAAATGAAGAGGCGCACCCCATTCCCCTTAGTGCGATGATACCGCATGTGAGGGCGTCCAACAATATTAGATCTTTGGGCCCGGTACACAGCACAACTAGAGCATGGCAAACACTCGCAATACGAGCTAACAAAACCCCACTGTATGCACTGTTACTCCTGCTGGCACACCATCCATCTTTATCAGTCACGAAGGAGGCAGGTGCATTGACTGTCTTACAGGAGGCCGGGGTCAAAACCATGGACGATGCTTTCCCTGCAGGTTCTTTTCTCACAGTCACCGAGTTTGGGAGGGGACGGCCATGCACTGTATTACAGAGTTTTGTATATTATAGACTAAGGGCAGCCATTAAAGCACTATTCCCAAGCTTTCCCCAAGAACCACCCACATTGATCTCGCTGCAATCCCTGCTCGCATGCGCTGATAGGAAAAAAGCTATTACCAAACTCCACAGAGCTTAGCAGCGTCAGAATAGTGGGTCCATAAATAAAGCCAAGGAGAGATGGGAGGTAGCTCTGGGGGCCCCGATGGCGCAAGCAGACTGGGAGTTTTGCTGTGCTCTGTTGGATAGGCTTACCTCAAACTGTAATCTCAAGATAATTCACTTTAAATATGCACAGCAGGCCTACTACTCTCCCGTACAGCTTCACAAATTTGGGTTGCGCACTGAGGACACATGCGTCAGATGCGGGGCTGTTGAGGCAGACTTTCTGCATCTGGCATGGGAGTGTGGACCGGTGTATCGATATTGGGGGAGGGTAACACAGACCTTATCCGAAATGGTAGAGATGGACATAGAGTGTACCCCTTCAATCTGCCTACTAGGCCTCATTGGAACACTTCCATCACTGTTCCGCAAATTAATAGCAGTAGCATTGCTAATGGCAAAATGTAGAGTGTCAATATGCTGGGGAGGGAGGAATGCACCACACCACTTGGACTGGATGCGGGATCTAGCCTATTGCATAGCTCAATTGGACACGTATGCTGAAGAGCTGCCTCAGGCTTCCAGACCCAGAGACTTTTGGGCCCTGTATATAGCTTACATGTTGTCTAAGAGCACAGACTGAGTCACTGTATTTAAAAAAGAGAACCAAGATGCGTTGGGGGTGGGCCTGGGTGGCTGGCAGGATTACAATATTGTGTACCATCTATACATGGGGCTGGGATGATGTGCCGGAGTTTCTGTTCTGTGTTTATTTCTCACTTTGGTTCATCTATATATGCAAACTACAACTGTATTCTGTACTAAAGTATAATAAAATGTAATTTAAAAAAAAATGCTCTAGCCATGCAAAGGCAGGCTTTTGTTTCCCTGCTTGCTCTCTTGCGGGCAGGGAAACACACATGGCTCCTGCTTGATGGGAGCAAACCAAAACAGCTGCTCAAGCTAGGGCCATGTGGGTCCTTGGGCTACCACTACAGACCCCAAATGCTGCTTGTTGAGTGCCCCGGATGGGCATCGAGAGACCCACCCTCAAAGAATACAGGACCCGGGGTCTGGGGTGCTGGACCTTATTAAGTCTCAGAGAGGGGACCCACATGGACCCCCCTCCCTCTAACATACATGTTTTCGCCCCAGGTGATGGGGTCCCTGGGGCCCCTTGTTGCTCCAGGAGGGGGCCATGTGCCCCCTCCCCTATACAAATATCTTTTGTCCGTGGGAGATGGGGTCACCAGGGTCACTATTGGCTCAGGGAAGAGAGCCGTGTGCTCCATCCCCTTTAAAAACAAAAAAAGCCACAGGATTGGGTTCCCCAGGACTCAAAGGACTCAAAGTGACTAGGGGTAGGGGCTGCACCAATGGGTTGGATGCAGGCCCTAATGCCAACCCCACACTGCACATGGCAAAAGACCGTGCATGGCTTTGGGTTGGCTGATTGCAGAGGTTGGATGCAAGCCCTGGCCAAAGGCTAGGCCCTTAGGCCAATCCCTGCAGTGCATGGCCCTACATTGTGCGCAGTGGGAAGTTGGCTTTACGCTTGGTGATAAACGTTTACTTAACGTTAAAAATCCATAGAAATTCACTGAAAACACCAAATGGTAAAGTAATGTTATAGTTTGGTGAAAGTTTCAGTGACAACGTAAACGTACGAAAGCACTGAAATTCACCAGTTATACTTATCACAAGTAACTATAACTTGTGCCCTACGGAAACTATAACTCGTGCCCTCGCCATGCACTGCATATTATCCCACATATTACATCACTCATGACATCTCTCATGACATCATTAATAATATTACTGCAACATTTGCAATTAAGTTTTTGATGAGAAAACTGTGCTAGGAGGGGCGTGAGTTTCTTATATATTCTGGGCGTTTTTGTATATATATATATATATATATATATATATATATATATATATATATATATATATATATATATATATATATATATATATATATATATATATATATATATATATATATATATATATATATATATATATATATATATATATATATATATATATATATATATATATATATATATCTTCGCCTGGCTGCAAGATGGCCGCACACTAAGTGGGCTGGCCGGCCGAGCTGCAAAATCTGGCATATTCCAATGATCTGAGGGACCCAAACCAGTGCTGACAACGAGGGAAAGTCCTCCCGTAGCGCTGCTGGAGCACACAACTAAAATTGCGGCCTTTCTCCGTCCCGATCTGCACTGAGTGGAGACTGGCAGCCCCTGGGACTAGGGGCCTACCACGAAGCCTCCCTGAGACAACCGCTCCAGAGAGAGTGCTGACCTGCATCGCTGCGGGAAGAGACAACTGTGTGCAGCCCGGAGCTGCCGCGGATGCATGCTGACACTGGATGGGCCAATCACGAGGTGCAGCGGTTGCGATCGGCTCTGGGGTGGCGGAGGCTGCGGGCTGCCCTGAGCGTGGGGCACGTCTGGCGGCAAGGACCTTGGAGCGGTGGGGGAGCTGCTCCTGCTGATGCTGCATGACAAAGGCCACCGGAACGACACGGAGCTGCAGTGATATCCAGGTGGGTGCCTGGGGCGCTGGGTGAGAAGGTGGGGGAGGCCCCTGATACAACTGGGGCAGGCCTAGTGGGATAGTGGCCTATACGAGGGCCGGTGTGGGCCCCCCCTCGCCCCTCCCCACCCTACCTGTGCCAGTGATACCGCGCGGCAGTGGGCCGTGGCCTGACCCAGTCCAGGGGACTCCCTGCTGGCTGCCTGCAAACACGAAGTCTGTGCGACTGTGACCCAGGGCCGGACCCCCCACACTACTGGGATAAGCGGGGACTGTGGAGACCGGCGAGCAGAGGCGCATACCTGTAGATCGGGGGCACTGCGACTGCTGCTACCGGCGACGGCGGGAGGAGGCGCGAAGAGGCCCGGTGCACCACAGACCCCGATGATGACACACCTTGGGAGAGGGAACCACAGCTAAGAGGCTGGCTGTCACGCAGGGGTGGCAGGCTTCACACTCGCCCCTTGGCCTTGCTCCACCCACACAATAAGCAAGAGAAGAACACTCCTGTGAGTGTTTGGCACCCTGATCCCGCTTGGGGAGGTGGGTGGTGGACAGCTCTTACCCACCCCACAGTATCGAGAACAGACGGCCTCGCTGGCCCTCCATTGCCAGCGCTGCTAGTGAAATGGAGTCTGAATGGTCTGGCATTATTATAGCTGGTGCCAGATACCAACGTGATGCGTGGCGAGCACGCAGATCGAAGAGACTAGAAATGGGCAAGCCTCATGCCAAACAGCCCAAACTCATCTTTGATGAACGGTGCCACACGCAGCTAGGGGAGACCTCTCATGGCAAGACAGGTACAGGGCACGCAAAGCTGCGGGCACAACGCTCTCAGATAAGGACATCCGATCACTGCTTATGGATGTGAAGACGAGTCTGAAAACCATCGATAATAAACTAGACCTCCTCACTGCCCGGCTGGATCAGGTTAAGCAGCGGGTGGACTCCCATGATGAGCGCATCAAGCAAACCAAGACACAAATTTCAGACTCGGAAGAAGAGCAAGCGGGAGATAAGCAAAAACTATTAAAAATGGACAAAGTACTAGAAATAATAAGGGCTAAAATTAAAGACTTGGAATCGCGATCCTGTAGAAATAAGATTCGTATTACTGGTATTCCAGAGAGCACAGCCATCACCAGAATGGAGGATTATCTTGAAAGCCTATTGCGAGAGCTATTTGGAGATGACTTATCGGCGGTCTTCATTGTTGAGAGAGCACACAGAACTCTGGGGTCACGACCACCGCCCGGAACCACGGCTCGTCCCACAATAGCCAGTCTGTTGAACTTTCGTCACCGAGATATTATCCTTAGCCATGCTAGAGAACGCGGAGAGGTGCGCCATCAGGAAAATACCCTCTCTTTCTACCCGGACTTTACACTGGCAGTGCAGGTGGCGAGACAAGAGTTTCTCCCCGCCAAACGAGTCCTTCAACAACTTGGGGTGAAATATGCCATGCTCTATCCGCCAAGCTCAGAGTCACGCATGATGGAACCAAGCAAACGTGTACATATCCGGCGGTTGCAAGAAACTGGCCAAGCAACTAAGAAAGAATAAGCAAGCCTCATCCAAATCCCCCCGCTCATCGGAAAAAGGCCGCACAAGTGACAATGACTGAGAGTGGCCGGAATAACCCTTCCAAGGATTATCTCGAGGGGGCGGATGAGAGGGAGAACTGTGACAGTGGACATTCCTGAGTGTTGATGGCTGAAGAGGCACTATTAGCACGAACTGTTTGTTGTAAGGAGATGTACCCTAATCCCTCCCTTCACTGCTCGGCCACCCTAGTCCTTGAGACAGGGTTGTATGCCAAGTGATCTATGGTCCCATGGGATAATCTCTCCTTGTTATGTTATTGGGGAACTTTGAAATTGGGGTGTGCGTGGGTACTCTGTCTTAACCTAATTGGGGGGTTGGAGTGGGAGGGAGGGTGTCTGATTGTTGCAATGTTCTTATTGTTGGGGGATAATAGGGTGGGGTACAACGGGGGAGGGATACTCACACAGGCCTGACTACCCTGGACAACACACAGACTCGATGAGGGTACGCTATGCGGATTGCTCAACCCATATCAGTATCAATATAGGCCGCTGCGCTGGTGGCTGGGGCCTCGGGTGCGCGACACAACGAGGCTTAACATTACTACAGAACACCATGATGGTTAGTGTCAGATTTCTCACCTGGAATGTAAGAGGCCTGAATGTCTACCGTAAATCCCGACTGGTACATGCCTACCTGGCAAGACATAACATTGACATATGTCTCCTGCGATGAGACACATTTGACTAATAGCACCAACAGTAGATTGCGGGCCCGATGGTGGGGAGGAGACGCATTCCTCGCTGTACTCAAATTACAGTAGGGGTGTATCCCTGCTGATCAAAAAAGATGTGCCATGGCATACTACACACCTTCACATTGACCAAGAGGGTAGATACATCATTGCAGCAGGCACGCTATACAACCAGCCCCTGGCATTGATAGCTGTGTATGGACCAAACGTAGATGACCCGGAGTTCTTACGGAATGTCTCGAGACAGGCAGCAAATTATGGCCCGTGGACGGTGCTCTGGGGGTGACTTTAATGTAGCACTAGAGGGGCGCTGGACCGGTCTAGCGCACGGCGAACGAGCACACGGGCAGTTGGGGCACTCACCACACTAATGTCTGATATTCTACTCACTGACGCCTGGCGTCATGCACACCCAAATACATGCGAGGGAACGTGCTTCTCCTCCTATCACAGCTCGTGGTCCCGATTAGGCTACTGGCTTGTCTCCAGAGACGCGCTTGCAGAGACTACTGAGACCAAACACCTCCTGCACATGCTCTCCGATCATGCGCCGGCGCTATGAACACTTCAAAGTCCGCAGACCATCCCTCGCGCTTTCACTTGGAGACTCCCCCCAAATGCACTGCACGATGCGGCCTTCAAGGAGGGCATCCGTGCATCGATAACGGACTACTTCGCACACAATGTTGGTACTGTTAAGTCACCCCCCATACTGTGGGAGGCATTCGAAGTGGTCATAAGAGGCGAGTGCATTGTGCAACAATCGGGGGTACTGCGTGCGCTGCGAGGCACCCTAAGTAGACTGGAACAGGAGATACGGAATCTGGAGCTGGACTATTTTACTAACCCTGCCCCAGACACACTGGCTGACATTAAAGTGAAACTTACGCTTTATGGGGAGGAAGCTGAAAGGGAAACAAACTACCTTTGCAAGGAGGCCCGAGCGCGGAGATATTGGGAGGGGGACCGCCCGGGAAGATGCTGGCTGGACTGCTGCGCCAACCTCATGCCTCAACATATGTGACCGAATTGCAAAGTTCAGACTCCCGTCTTGTTTCCTCTCCAGCAGAGGTGGCGGAGGTGATGTCCTCTTTCTATAGCCACCTATATACGGCAGGAATGGTGGAAGACCCTGCAGCGCTGCAGTAGCTCTTTGACTCCATTCAGCTATTGTGGCTATACCAGGCGCCCAGGGTCTACCTGGATGCTCCGATCACCTCGGAGGAGATTGCTCAAGTGATCGCGAGCCTGCCAGCTGACAGAGCACCTGGACTTGATGGCCTTACACCGGCCTTCTACAAAGAATATGCCCCTCGGCTCATTCCACATCTAATAGAAATGTATCACGAGTTGCTGGAGGTGGGACAACTGCCACCCTCACTCAGAGAGGGAGTACTTGTGACGATCCTGAAACCTGATAAACCCGCGGAACTTTGTGATTTGTATCGTCCCCTATCATTAATCAATATTGACAATAAGATCTATAGGAAGGTGCTGGTCGAACCGCCTGCTGCCCCTCTTACCGTTGATAGTCCGTCCAGATCAGTCGGGCTTTATTCCTGGGCGTGCCACATCACACAACCTCCATACCATCTTTGCGGTTATGCATCACTTACACCCGTACATACAGGTAGTGGCAGCCCTATTAGACGCCACCAAAGCGTTGGATACGCTAGAGTGGTCTTTCCTCTTTCCACTGCTTGGCCGATTGGGGCTAAGCTCTGAATACATCCGTAAGGTCCTCCTTTTATACGCCCTCCCAACGGTTCGTATCCAATTAAACGGGGGTGTCTCAGAACCAATAAATATTACTCGGGGCACGAGTCAGGGGTGCCCGTTATCCTCGCTCGTGTTCGCCATATCCATGAAACCGCTGGCAGCTAGAATGCGGAGCGGGGCATTGGTTTCGTGACCCGGGGCCTCATAGTATCCATGTATGCTGACGACGTGGCTCTATATGTCCAAGATCCCATTATCAATCTGAACCGGTCATATGCGAGGTGATACGATATGCCGGTTACTCTGGTATCCAGAATAACTGGTCTAAATCAATCTTATTTCCCCTGACAGATACCACCCAACTGTATGCTACTGAATACCCTTTACAATGGGCAGTGGAACCAATCAAAAATCTGGGAATATGGCTTAGTAGGGACCCAGACGTGGTATGGAGAGCAAACTACGGTAAGGCAATGGATACGCTAGAGGCCCGAATCCACCTGTGGGTTAAACTCCAGTTGTCACTGGGGGGCCGTATAGCCATTGCTAAAATGGTCGTATTACCGACGTTTTTGTACCTATTCGTTAATATTCCAATTCCCCTCACAGCCCAGTTCTTCAAAAGGCTGCGTTCCAACCTGATAACGCTAGTGTGGGCAGGTAAACAACCGAGGGTAGCCTACGAACGGCTGACCCTGCCGCCATGTTGTGGAGGCCTCGGGGCACCAGATATGCAGTTATATGCACTTTGTGGCCAAGCGCAATTCTTGCATACCCACTTCCAGCCCCATGTAGTGATTGAGCGTGATCAGGTCATGCCGCTGCTGACAGCGGTGTTACAACGATTTAAAGCTCCTCAAAAGGAGATCAACAGTGTAGAGTGTTTACGATGGGTGTGGGACGGTATCCGCAAACGGGCAGGTCGATCGACATTATTTGCACCTTTTGCGTCCGTGAGTCATAACCCCTTGCTTCCACCACTGTGGGACAGAGGTGCTGCAAGGCTCGCTGAGACATGTGGTATCACGACATTTGCGGACTTATACCTGGAAGGCGAGTTCCTTTCCAGTCTGGCAAGCGCGGGTGAGAATACACCAACCTTTTCTGACACACTGCTATACTATCAAATCAGAGCGCACTGTCAGGGGGTCTCAGACACATTCCTCCGCCCCCGCTTGCAGCGCTAGAGTATGTATTTACAACCGCTTCTCCACGCAAACTTATAACTCAACTGTATCTGTTGACACAAAATAAAATTGCAACCTACTCCTCTGGGGCCCGGGTGGCGTGGAAAAAGGATCTGGGATCTACGATTACAGAGGCGCAATGGTCCTTCTGCTGTGTCCAAATGGAGAAATTATCTCCTAATTACAGACTACGACTAATACACTTTAATTACCTGCACAGAACCTATCGTACACCAGTGCAACTGCACAAAATGGAACTGGCTGCTGATCTGCCCTGCTTGCGCTGTCGGGGGTCAGAGGCTACTTTCTTACACTTAGCGTGGTCCTGCCCCAGGGTAGCGGTTTACTGGGAGAAAGTATGTGATATGATAGGCGCTATCACTGAGGAGACACTCTTGCCGGATCCAATTACCTGTCTGCTGGGCATCGTCGGGAATGTCCCAGTGGGATGTAGACGGCTAACAGCTATGCTGCTCCTAATAGCAAAACACAGGGTGGCGATACACTGGGGGAGGAAACCGATCCCAACGATGCAGGCCTGGATGGCAGACGTCTCTCACTGCCGGGAACTGCTGACGACGTACTGGGACATGATGCCCCTGGCTGCAAGGCATAGGGATATTTGGGAACCCTTGGTGACTTACCTCAGACAGGGTGACACGGATGGGGCGCACACACCGGCTGCAGGCTCCAACCCTATAGTCGGAAGCTGAGTGGCCTGCTGTGATCAGCTAGTGGCGCCTAAGCTGCGACTGCCTGTGCCTAGACAACATGTAGAGCCTGGATACTTGGCTGTCAATGAGGACTAAAGCTGTTGTAAAATTATGCTATGCGGATTGAGCAAGATGTCTGATATTGCATATTATGAGTACAATGATGCAATGTAACTGGGTCCTGTGTGAATATGTAGGGGGTGGGATTTCTGTTATTGTTCAAAATCAATAAAGAAATTAAAATATAAATATATATATATATATATATATATATATTTGAAAATTCATCAAATGCTTTCATTGTCAGCAATATATACCAAACACCGTAATAACCAGAGCTGAGCATTATGTTCAGGGTGTCATGCACTTTTTCCATGTTATTTGAGGTCTTTGGCTGTGCTGTTTTTTTCAAAATAACTGACTTCTTGGGTAAAGGTGTTGTTCTGGCCTCATAGGCTATCAATGAGGCTGGGCAACTTTCTAGCTACTGCCCTAAAGGGATATTCAGGAATTGAGAGTCTTGAGGCCTGTGGTTGTGCTTTGGTCCCAAGTACTTTGGGCCCAGTTTAATACATTTTAAGGGTCATTATCCTAATACAGTCTTTTAAACTAATAGGGGTGGGTGACACTATTCTGTGAAATGGGAAATCTGCCTTTTAGCACATGAAACAGGCCAGTTGCTTGGTTATTTGTGTGGTTCTTCCCGGCAAAAACATGTAAATTGTGGGGTTGATGTGGCTCTTGTTGGATAAATACCACCGACTCCTGGGGAAAGCAAAAAAGGACTCCCTGACCACCTGCCTCGAAGCCAACTTCAACCACAGCAAGGAACTCTTCAGCATCATCAAAGAGTTCTCCCACCGCCTAGCATCCGAGAACACCATCACCCCCTCTCAGACTTCTGCAACATCCTTGCAGACTTCTTTCACAGCAAAATCTCCACCATCTACGAACACTTCGACCCCCAACCGCCCATTACCAGCATCCACAGTATCCTCAGCCTCACCGACTCAAACCCAAGGATCACAACTTGGAACCATCTGATCACGCAGACCACCAACATGAGCTCTATCCACTCAGGAGCACCCAGGGACCCCTGGCCCCACCACATGTTCAACTTGGGGAACAGCAACATCAGCAAAGAAATCACCTCATTCCTCAATGCATCCATCACCTCTGCCTCCTTCCCAGTAAAATGAAAACACTCCTCAAAAAACCTTCTGCAGACCAGGAAGAGCTCAAGAACTACTGGCCCATCTCCCTGCTTCCTTTCCCTGCAAAAGTTCTGGAAAAGGCAAACAACCAGCAACTCACCTTGAGAACAACGACCTCCTGGACCCATCCCAATCAGGGTTCTGCTCAAATCACAGCACAGAAACCGCCGACTCGCAGCCACCAATGACATCAGGTCTCTACTAGACCATGGAGAAACTGCAGTCCTAATCCTTCTCGACCTCTCAGCAGCCTTCAACACCGTGTCCCACTACACCCTCTTAAAAAGACTCCACCAGATGGGGATTCAAGGGGATGTACTCAAATGGATTGCATCTTTCCTCACTGAAAAAAACTCTACTGTTTGGAATTCTACAGCCCATTTTACCATGTCTAGCACCCCTTAATCCACAAGTGTTGTTATGCTCTTAAGACCTAATGGTCCCCCTCCCATTTTGACACACAAATTAAAATTGGTACTACATGAAGGTATGTTTTCTGGTCTCTGCATACACATGATCACACCATCCTTTGTGTTTGTATATTCTTATATGTTACCCCAAGGCACCTGGCTATGTTTCTCCTGGTGGCAGTGGTAGGCATAGTATGTTAGCATCGAACAGCTTTGCACCAATGAGTACTGTGCTTATTGTTAAACATGTGTAATTCAACAAACATTTTCATGTTCTTTTTTTTAATATATTGTCGTTATTGAATTTTCAAGAGTTACAAACAGACAACAGTAGCAGGCTGATGAAAATCACATCACCAGGTATAAATATGACAACACAGAGGCAATATGAAACATCATCCCAGAAACTAGAGGTACAATATCACATAAAACCATAGTGTATATGTATGGAACATATGGGTAAGTGTCTACAGTGACAAGAAGGAGGGTAAAACCCTAATCACTAATATCTTGCTCAAGAGTGCAAAGGTATTCACGTAAGAACTGCCAAATATCCCTTAGGCCGGGATGTAGGTGGCTGAAGTGGGGTGTAGTCCTCATTAACACTGCCACAATATGATATACTTTTAAGCCACTCGAAGGGGTGGGCAGTCTGCTGTGTCCCCAGTGGAGCACAATCTCCCTTTTAGCCAACAAAAAGGCCATTGAAATGACCGTACGTGCGGAACTTGGCAGGTCCCCAGTATATCCCAGAAGTGCGAGTAGAGGATCTGGTGCAAACACTCTATCTATCATTGCAGAGATATGTGTGAAAACAGTTGTCCAGTAAGCGGATATCACAGTGCACGTCTATGTGAGATGCGAAAAGTTAGCTCAGGAGAATAGCACTTAGGGCAGCGGTCAGACCTAGTAGGGTTAAATGTAACGATGTCAGATGGGGATAGATAAACATGGTGAAGGAATTTAAAATGCAAACGTTTATGTCTATGGTTAATTAAAATACGCTGAATTTGTGAGCAACAACATGACCATATCTTATCTGTAAGAGGAATTCCCAGTTCCTCCGCCCATACCCCGTAATCATTCAGTAGTATGAGGTTTCATTGCAAGACACAAGCAGTACAGTTTAGGAGGTCACACAGTCAACTTCCACATCGGATATTACAAGTGTCAAGGGGAAGAAGTCCTCAGGGGGTAGGGGATATGAGGGGAGGAGAGATCGCAGAGTGTGATGTAATCTCTGGAAGACCAAGATGTCAAGTAGGACACGTCATGTAGACGCTGCACCAGCTTTTCCTACGTAAACGGGAGCCACGGATTATCATGGCGTAAGAGAGCAGCAGAGTAAAGGGGACCCTGGCCCAGCATCTGTCACAGACTATGCCATGTCCAACAAGTCATGGACACAGTATGAACATCAGTGGCGTCCAATGGGATGCCCTTCTGCAATATATTAGAATGTAAGACGCCATCCAGTTGAGCCCGCTCAGGTTTCAGGTAAGGAATGCGAGCATCCGGGTGGTACCAACGATGCGTGTATTGACTCTGGACTGCAAGACGGTATAAATACAGACCAGGGAACCCGAGACCACCACGGTCATAAGGGGGAGTGAGTGTATTCCAGGACGCGTGGGCGACCCCTGGCCCAAAGCAAACACAAAGGAGGCCTCCTCACACTGTTTAAAAAAAAACTGTGACAGTGGGATGGGAATATTTAAGAATGGGTATAAGAAATGGGGGAGTACAACCATTTTAATAATGGGTAATGTCCCTGCCATAGACAGAGACAGCTTAACCCAGCTGTCCACCTGGGTCGCCAGGCCCGCCAATGCAGGGCCATAGTTAAGCTTGTATAATTTGAACTTTTCTCTGTGAAGTAGGGTATCAAGGTATTTAGGGGCATATTTACAAGAACGTGGCGAAGGGTGCTGTTAAGCCAAGAGGACTAACGACACGCTTCGTCACTTTAGAATGCTGGGCTGCACCATATTTACTAGAATATGGTGCAGGCCTCATGCTTCCTCTGCGCTGGCACTAAACTAAGCTTGCCTAGTTAACGCAGGCACCCTTGCACCATAGTACAAGGGTGCCTGTGTTGAGGGGAAGATTGTTTATGTGCAGGAAGGTCCCCTTCCTACACATAAACAACTCTTAAATGCCGCTTTGTAACCTCTATGTGTGCTGCTTAATGGAGTACACATAGAAGTTAGAAAACAGCATTTTTAAAAAAAATGATTGTTTATGTGCAGAAAGGGGGACCTTCCTGCACATAAACAATCATTGGCGTTTTGCTGTTTGCATGTGTGCTGTCCAAGGCAGCCCACATGGAAACAATAAAAAAAGGAGAAATAAAGCATTTTTCCTCGTTTCGCCTGTTTAAGGCCAGGTTTTCCCTGGTCTTAATTTTGGCACTGCCTCCTATTAAAGCTGCCCTTGAAAATAGGAGGCAGCGTCAAATTCAGGGGGTGTTGCTGTGGAATGCCCACTGCAACACCCATTGCCCTCCCCTTTCATGCTAAATACAGCGTGAAAGGGTGCCTTATTTACAAGGCAGCGTTAAGCCACGTTAAGTGTCTTAACGCTGCCTTGTAAATAAGGCGAGGCCCCTATCACCATCACAACGTCACTGAAAGTGACTTTGTGGTGGCGATAGGGGCTTGTAAATATGCCCCTTAGTATCATCCGCAGCTCATTTGAAGGGTATACTCTACAGGTGGTGGTTGGGCAGAATCTGTTAATGGAAAACGTTCTAACTTGGCCTAGTTAATTTGGGACCCGGAGAGATTTCCATAGCGGATGATCTCCACATAAGGGGGGAGAGTTTATCCGCTGGATGGCAAATAAATAACAAAATATCATCAGCATATAAAGAAAGTATGACCATGAGCTAGCTGAAGTCCATGGTGTACATGGCGGTCCTGTAAATAACGGACCAGAGGGTCCATTGCAATAATGAAAAGGAGGGAGGACGGGGGCAGCCCTGTTGGGTCCCCGGCATTATAGAGAATGTCTCAGTGAGTGAACCGTTAAGTTGTATACAGGCAACCGGTTGAGAATACAAAAGCATTATTAAAGATATGAAATAAGAAGGGATGCCAAGTTTGCCTAGAACCACTTTCAGGAAGGGCCACTCGAGGGAGTCAAATGCTTTCTCAGCATCCAAAAGAGCTACAACTGCTGACGTGGCTGGGGACACTTTATTGGATACAGCAAAAATGGTACGTAAATTAAAAGAAGTGGACCAGTGAGGAACAAATCGAGATTTCATGGGTGGAATGATGTGCTCCATCAGTAACGATAATCTGGCAGCAAGGACCTCAACTAAGATTTTATTGTCAAGGATCAATGGGGGAGGGGTCTGTAGGAAGCACACAGACAGGGATCTTTGTCAGGTTTCAGCAGGAGTGTAAGGACGGCCTTGTTCAGCAAAGGAGATAAAGCCCCAGCGGTCAAGGATTTTTCATACAATACTAAAAGATAGGGAGCCAACTGCTGCTTGAAGGCCTTAAAGAAGGCCCCTGTTCAACCATCCAAACCTGGTGCCTTAGATCCATCAAGTGCACAATATCCTGGGTTACCTTTTCCAAAGTAATTGGCTCACTAAGAAACTGTCACTGACCATCTGTGAGCCAGACCATCGCAGCCTCCTTCAAGTAGGAAGAGATCCCTAAAGGGCTGTCCGGTAGATGTGCGGCATAGAGATGCCGATAATACTGTTGAAAATCATCTAATATTCCCTCACAGCCTACTATGCGTGTTCCTCACAGCCTAATATGCGTGTTCCAGAGTCCGTTCGCAACTCAGTGACATATTTGTGTGTGCGGTTTAGGCGCAACAGCTGTGCAAGGGTATGACCCGGGCGCTCCCCTTCCCCATAGTGGTGGGCTCGAGTGTGCTTCCCCAAATAAGCAAACTCCCTTTCAGCAAGATCACAAAACTCCGCCAACAGTACGGAACGTTGATATAAATGAGAACTACCAGCAGCAATGGCGGCACTGTCCATATCTCGCACCTCCACTTTGACACGTTGTCATTGAGTATGGATATTACAAAAGATACCAGTATGTTTGGAGATGTACACTCAGCGAATATAAGCTTTAAAGGCCACCCAGAGAGTGGCCTATGTGGAGACTGATCCAGTGTTCAATGCGAAATACTCAGTCACAGAGTCAAGAACTTTACTACGGAAAGCCGGGTCATGGAGGGCTCCACTATGGAACTGCTCTGGTGCGTTCCAGCCCCCACCATAGGGAATCTGTAGTTGAACAAGGATAGGGCTATGGTCAGACAGAGTCCGCGGGAGGACAGTGATCTCCTATACCCACAAATAGACATTAGGTGAGAGAAACCAATAGTCCAATCTCGTCCCAAACAGAATGGGGAGCAGAACAGAATGTAAACCCAGGAATAGATGGCTATCTGATACGCTAAGTATGTCGTAGTGCATAGGTGTCAATGATGGGCCTGAGCATATCCGTGGCTCGGGGTTTGTCAGTAGGTTGTGTGCTGATATAGTCAGTATGTAGAAATTGTGGCATATTGATGTCACCACCCAGTATCACATGTTCAGCATCCATTCGTCCCATCAAAGTGAATAGTGCTTGAAAAAAATCAGGGTTTAGTCCACATTTGGAGAGTAAACATTACATAATACAATACTATTGTCTGAAAATACACCCTGCAGGAGAATATAGCGGCCATTTGGATCTGAGTGGCAAGTATGGAGAGTGAAGGGCATACTTTTATGGATAAGAATGAACAGGCGCCCCCCGCGACTAGGGGAGGGGCGCCCTTAGTTGCGCTGCGGGGCTGAGCCTCCTCCGAGGATCAGAGAAGGAGGTGGGGCTGGCTGGATAATGAAGGGCTGGCGGTGTGGAAAACGAAACTTATCAGAAACGAAACTTAGCAGAGGTATTTAAGGCTGTGCTCCAGGGGGTTTCGCTCTCTTTGTCTCCTCGGACCACAGCCTGGCTACAGTGAGCGTCGTCGACCACCCACCCACCCGGCAGAAGGCCAAGGCTTCATGAGGCGGAGCGCTGACAGTTTGCAACAAAGGGGGATGCACAACAATGGAGGTGCAGCCATTCGATGGACCCCCTGAAAGGGGTAGATTCCACGAGTGCAGTGGGTAGGCGGGGAGGAGGGACTGGCCTGCCTGGTAGTCCTGGACTCTACTGCCTTAACCCACCACGTATGGACTGAGTAGAATCTTGGGGAGTGATGCCTGTGTTCAGGTGCCCTGGTGGGTCAGTGCGGTGTGCGGTGCCCTGGATGTCAAGTAACTGTAGGCTGTAGCGCTAAGCCTGCCTGGCCACGAATGCGCACAGCCGAGTTGGGATTGCGGGGAAGATGCCTGTGTTCAGGTACTCCGGTGGACCGGTGCGGCATGCGGTGCCCTGGATGTCAAGTAATGTAACTGTTGGCTGTAGCGCATAGTGCTTGCTGCACAATGCTGCAGCCGAGTGGGAGATTGCGGCCCAGGCGCGCAGTTCAAATGTACGGCCAAGTTCTTGTGTACGCCGAGCTAAAAGTTAAAGTGTAAGTTCGAAATGTACAGCCAAGTTGTTCTAGAGTGTACGGCCGAGATAAATGTTAAAGTGTACGTCGTACCTAATTTCCTTACTGCCGCTGACATGTTGATGCAGATAAAGTGTGATGCTGTGAATAGCTCTTATATATACAAGAAGGATACTTTTATTTGGTAATGGACTATGATGATTCACTTGGATTGATGTGAATAAAAGGCTACGTCGTAGTCAACATGTCCTGATTCTGAGAGTTCTTGGGCGTAGCGGGCGGTAAGGGGAAGGAATTTGGGGAGGAGGGAATGTCCCGTTGTGCGCA
Source organism: Calotriton arnoldi (assembly GCA_963921515.1). NCBI lineage: Eukaryota > Metazoa > Chordata > Amphibia > Caudata > Salamandridae > Calotriton > Calotriton arnoldi. The sequence continues at coordinate 135,860 of CAWUFW010017463.1, read as the reverse complement.
TACTATGCAGTAGGTGCGGGAATATGAACTGCAGCAGAAAAAATAACAGTGAGTTCCCCATGCCCTAGCATATGTGTGATCAGCGCGGTGGGGGGGTAGGTGTGTCTCCTGGAGGAAAGCAACCTTAATACCATGCCGATTCAGATAAGACAATACCAGTTTTCCTTTACATGGGGTGTTTATTTCACGTATGTTCCAGGAAGTTCCATGAAATCAGAAATAGATTGAGTAACCTGTTCATATCAGGGGATGGCATATCAGATTAAAAAATAGAATGGATATGAGCACGTGAAAGGTAATGATGTGTAACATGTGTGAAGTGTCACAACGTGCAAACATATTAGAACACATCAACGTCAACAAACACAAAACATTGAAATCCCCACCCCCCACCCACACCAGATAATAAGACATCCAGCCAATCCCTGGAAGAAAAGACGAAACAAAAAATATTCCCATTGTGAAAGAGCTGGTGTTCACCTTGGGGGCGTGGTGACAAATCAGCAAGCGGCAGCCTATTTGTAAAATGAAACATGCAAAAGAGATAATAGTCAACCGCAATCATACAATTGTGGCTTGCACAATTAGTATGGGTAAATGATAAGCAAGATGAGAAATGGAGAACATAATAATAATATCCTAAAGAGTCTGCCCAGAGATAAAAGTAGAACAGTTACTTCGAACCAGTGTAATCAGGCGAGGACGGGCACTGAGATGCACCGGTGCTGGCATGTTCCAGCGCCGCCTGCTTAGAAGGCTACAGTCTAGATGGCAATTTTTTTCAATAGGCAGTCACATCCACAGGAGTGTCAAAGTCGCGGGTTTTCCCATTGTGTTCCATGCTGAGACTGGCCGGATAAAGCATTGCATATCGAAGGCCTAGTTTGCGAAGAGAGTTTTAAACATCATAGAACTTCCAACGGGCCTCTTGTACTATGGGGTTGAAATCCAGAAATAGTGAGCTATTGGCACCTTGATATTAAAGCGGGCCACTTTCACAAGCAAGATGAAGGGTGCTATCTCTGTCTTTGCAGTTCACGAGTCGTGCTAAGAGGTAGCCATCAGTGGGCAGAGGGCCCAGGGAGCAATGCGTTCACTCCACGGCGAAGGTTGTAGAAAAGCTGGACCGGTCGAAAAGATCAATAAGAAGTTGCTCCACTAATGCGTGGTTGGTGGTTTTCACAGTACCAGAAATGCGAATATTATTCCTTTAAGACCTCGCTTCGAGGTCTTCATTCTTGATTACAACTTGTTTCAAAACACGTTCCATCTTGTCCAGCCTTTTATTTCAAGATTGTAGCACTATTCTCCAGTCTGGATATTCTTTCCTCCGCCCCGTCGATTCGTGTCCCCAGGCGATCCAGCCGCTCCCCAATTCTATTCATGCAGCCCGCAAGGGTATCAAAACGAGCATTCATTGCTTGGAAGCCTGCCTTGAGCTCAAGCATGATGGCGGACATATCACTAGTGGCAGACATATCTGGCCGACATTCTGTGGCTTCGTCCACATCGGAATGAGTGCTGTGGCCCCTAGAATGTTTGGTCTGTTCAAAGATTTGCCTGCCCTGCTTAGGATCCGTGCGGCCCATTTTAGTGGGATAGAGAGCAACAACAATAGTAGCAGTATAATTGGAGTTGAGCTGTGGTGCGAGTAGCTGTGCTGCAGATCACTCACCAGAGACATAGTTCTGATGAAATAATAGTGCCAATATGAAGGGTCAATATCCGAGGCGTCAGGAGACTCTCCGGACTGGCCACAAAATGTCAATGTGTGTAGCAGACAACAGAGGAACACCCAAAGAGCGAAGTCAGATGGTAAATAGTAAGGTGGGGCATGGAAAAGGTATGTAGATATTGGTCTTCAATCAAGTATATTAATATGGAGTTATCCCAGCCCTCCAACCATAAAAAGCTGGCACACGTCGGGGTTGCCCCATCTGTACAGTGCGAGTTAGAGTGACCTCCTGCAAAGGGATGAAGCAGGCCGTGGTCAGAACATGAGGGATCCAGAGGCCCAAGGAACAACTTTCCAGTCTGCAGCAGGCCCAGGGCAGCAATATCCAAGAATGTTAGCGAGCCGGCCAGTCCAGGGTCAGCCAGAGCTCCGCAGAGCAGTATCTATCTCCCCCAGGGCCGGCAGGCATGACATGGTCCTGGGCAGGGTCTAAAGATCGGAGGTGCACCCACCTCATTAACCAATGGATGCCGTTGGGCCCACATGGTGGGTCGCAGTTGCCCGGCGCCACGCCCACTCACGGCAGCCGATGAGGCAGCATAAAACCAGGAGCCGGGAAGCCTCCCCTAGCGCAAGCATTTGCATGTTCTAACTGAGGATGCAATGGTACGTGGAATGATTTATTTGCATGTATTCGGCGCATGCAGGCACCGCACCCAGCCTAAGCAAGTGGCACGTGCAAACCACTGTTTTCAACCCATGCGCTCCAGCTCTTGCTCGCGTCACCCTACACGTGACAACAAACACCTATTTCCCCAAGAGTAGAAAACTCACTGCTTCCCAATCTTGGGTCACAGTGAAGTACGTTCAGGGTATGTTGCCAGTAAGTTCTCTTCAGTACATTTTTGCAACTTGATGTTAAGCTATACGGCTCGGTCCAGTATGAACTGAGGCCTAACTCTATAAGCCATTTCTTGACAAATCTTAGCCAAGGGACAGTGAGACATGTGTCAATGGCTAAGAGTTCTCTTACACCTTCTCTGTATTCGGCTAATTCTGGTGTTATCGACCAAAAACCGGAGGCGCTTAATTCTCTCATTATAAAAGCCCAATCCCAAACCCAACTGGTCCAATCAGTATGCTGCTGCTCCCCATAATTGATTCCTTATCATCCCTGCCTCAATTTCTCTCAGCAGTTCTAACGGAAATAAAGAAGCCCCCAGTGTCGGAGTCATCAGACCCCCCACCTCAGGCTCCGAGCCTGGTACAGGGTCCAACTTACCCAAAAGTCCAAACCCGACCTTTTTCCCCGCACTCCACGGAGCCAGCAGACGGCATATTAATCCCTATCGAACCATCTAACAATCGTAACACGCATCGGCTGTCGAAACGGGGAAAAAAAAAGACAGCGAAAAAGCCGGAATAAACAAACAATAGAAATTAAAACCTCAATTGTGAGTAACCCCCCATCGAGTAACTCAGAGCTTCCACGAAAAGTACCCTTGTCATTACCGATGAAAGGAGAACAGTCGAGCCCGCAATTAACACCATATCAACTGGTCTCACAGACAGAATCTCTACACCAGACCAGTCAACCACCAGGGCCACCTCAAGACCTGGGACACTCCCTGCAGCCACCAATTCAAGCAAAATCCGACCTTAACCAATCACCAACAATGCGGTCAGCACTCGGGCAGTAGGGCGAGAGGGACCCATAATTTCCCAGGTGCCGGTTTTAGAAGCTAGTTCTCCCGCTTCCCCCATTGCCGAGGACAACAACTTGCGCATACAGTGTATAGTCACAGAATCTGGTCGTAAGAACTCCATGAATTTATCAAGTTGTCATCAGTTGGTGGCTACAAGCAAAAGTCCTTTTGCCCCACCTCTAATCACTCACCATAGCGAATCGTCCCTTCCATCGCTCGCCATACTTCCATCGAAACCGCCCAGTGAAGAAAAAACCAAAGCAAATAAAGCCGGTAATCTACTAATGAGGTTTGCGAGCACTCAAGCAAACAGCCAAGGTACCAAACTGCTGCTTATTCCAGAATACACCTCCAGAGGCTCTCATGACATCCTCAATCGAGGGAATATACTAAGACTCTTCAAACCACATAAAAGACCTAAGTCACCTACACTCGAGAGACATAATCGCTATTGAATTTATTCCAACTACAGGATCCAAAACGGGCATAGCAACGCAAGTAACACTGGCATCCCCGGCAATCCGGGACCTGGTTTTGACAAAAACAGATCAATTTAAATGCTGGGGTATAACAACCACAACACCAAGCGCTCCGCTACCCTTCAATACTGGAAAACAATCAGGCCTGTATCTCTAGCTCCTCCCCGGCCCGCTTTTCAGTACTGAGGTCCGCGAGAAGCAGCTCACCAACAGTAATTCCAGAGTCTACAACTAATCAGCGAAATTTCGACGGTGTAGATTGGCTATGGCTGCCAGGGGCCCTACCCAGAAACCGGACCGATTGAACCACCGTTAATCACGGTCTAACAATATGCCCCTGGAACATTAACGGATTTGGGCAGGAAAAACAATCTGCCGCCACTATGGACTTTTTAAAAGAACATGACATCCTTCTTTTACAGGAAACATGGGCAGTAGAAAGCATCCCAATAGTAGGCTACCTGGAGTTTATGACAACCGCTACAAGACAGTCCAAGTTTGGCAGAGACTGAGCGGCGGCTCTCACGATATATGGCATCAACAAAATGATCCTAACGCATCAAACAGATTAAATTTGAGGAGGACTGGCTTTCTGGAATTATGTTGGGAAGTTCACTTATGGATACTCAGTTGCTCCTCCTCAACGTCTATATGTCTCCCTGCACCACCAAGAAAAAAATCCAAAACGGACTGTTTGATTAATATTATTTGTAACCTACTTAGCAAGTACGGCAGCACACCCAGCATCTTTTCAGGAGATTTTAACACCAACCTCTACTGTAATTTTGCTGAAGATATAGGGCTCGGTCCCCCAAGAGTTCCTTCACACTTTGCTCCACAGTCGACTCCTGCAGGAAATAAATCTTCGACATTGGGCGAATACGTGGTAATGCAGCTTAGCAGCTTAGGATTTACCGTATTGAATGGGCGCCTCCCCACTGATATTCCGCCTGCCTGGACCCGGGTCAGATGGTCGAACCCACTGCTTTTTGTACTTTACTCTAGGGAGTAGAGAAACATTGCCTCTGATCGAGAGTTATCACATCGCACCACAAGGTGAGAGTGATCACCGGGCACAAATAATAACATTATTCACCTCAACCCCATGCTTTCAAGAACTTGCCCAAACTCATTCAGGCAGCTATACAGAGAACTTAAAGCGGATAAAGTGGAATGGACACTACGGCTCCTTTTTGATTGAAAAAGTAAAGCCTTATTACATCAATCCCTAGAGTCACATACCCACGTTGCTAAAGTGGCTGGATTTCTCTTATAAAACCAACTACTCAAAGAAATGCCACTTAGGAGGAGCCCGAGAAAAACAAATCTTTCAATTCCGCATTTCAAAAGCCACAAGGAAATTAAAAACGCAAAGAAACCGAGCGCTTCGACTGTCAAGGAAGAATCCCAGTAATAAAAACAACTTTAACAACTATAAGCAAGCCCAAGCAGCCTTTAGGATCTCAATACGAAGGGAAAAACAAGCGGCCTCTGATCAATTCTGGCTGAAGCTCATTTATGAAAGCAAAATCCTAACTCAAAGCAATTTTGGTCCCTCGTAAATAGGGAGCCCACAAAGTACAAGTGGTTACGGAAGTGCAAACATCAGCGGAGCCGTGTGGAGTAAGTTTTTATCATTTCACTTTGGGGACTTCCACACAAAAGATGCTTTCACCAAATCCCTCAGTCCGGTTAACTTTATGATCTCACCTCCGGGAACTGGAGAGCCCGAGACGAGCTCATCCTGCAAAAAACTGATAGAAGAACCAACACATAAGGAATCAGCGAAAAAGAACGACATAATGTTAAAGACCATGGTGACACCAGACGACTTAAAAACAAGATCTCGCGTCATAACGTAAAGCCAGAGCTGAAGGAGCCCCCAGGCCCAAATGGTCTCCCCCAGGCCATGTTCAAATCGGATGTCAACCTATGGTCAGAATACCTGACCCCCTGTTCCTCTACTGTAGACTAAATAACACCGTTCCAGAGTCTTGGAGAGGTGCAATCATTCACCCAATCTACAAAAAGTGGGAAGAGAAACGAGCCTAAAAATTATCGTAATGATTGCAATTCTCGCCGTGGAGTCTAAGTATCACGCAAGTATTTTATTGGAAGAGCTGCAGGCCTGGGCCGAAACAACAGCACGCCTTCCTTTTAATCAGATGGGCTTCAGTGGCTAACTCTGGTACTACAACCAATTTGTTAGCATTAACAGTCCTGATGGAGAAAGCGACAGTCCAACAAACCCAGCTGCACTGTTGCTTCAGAGATTTTAAAGCGGCCTTTGACCGCGTGCCCAGGGGTCTGTTATGGCAGAAATTAAAATCTTGGGGCAAACCCCGCCTCTTTTACACGCTATAGTACAACTCCACACGGAAACATGGATCAGAATCAAGCTGGGTGAAGGCTCCCATGTCTCCAGGAAGATACGAACTGAAACTGTGTCAAACAAGGCTGCGTGTTGGCCCCACTTCTTTTAATTTGTTTATATCTGACCTATCTCCAGTACTTCGACAGTGTAAATTGCCACCCTCCTCAATTAGATGGAACCCGCATCAGCAATCTGCTGTACGCCGATGACTTGGTGTTGTTAAGCCACACAAAAGTGGGTCTCCAGAGGTTATTGGATGAACTGCTTCCCTACTCGACAAGAAATTGCTTAGAACTGAACTTGTCAAAAACCAAAACAATATCTTTTGGGAAGCAAAAGAGGTCAACATAAAGGTGGTTTTTCAATGATATAAAGCTAGAACCAACCTCCAGTTATAAATATTTGGGCATCTTTTCTCGACACCAGATGAACATTCATCAAGCATAAAGAAGCGTTAAAAATCAAAGCCCTGTCGTTAGAGGCTGCTGCTGCAAAACTGTCAAAACAGCTACTTGGCCCAAGCCTAACTCCTCATGCTGAAAGTGATGAAGGCTAAGATAATTAATTTTGACGTATGGGCACGAGATCACTAAGGGCACAACCAGCACATTAATAAACAAACTAACAACTAAAAATCTTTAAACGAGCTTTCCGGCTGGCTCAAGTCTGCCTCGCCAGCCCAAGTTAGACTTGAACTGGGACTACAAGATCACCATGGAGCAGAGGCCGGCGCATTTATAAAACTGTGTCATAGACTGCGCCGTGCTCTCGGAGGGTTCCCTGGAGGCTCCGACTATGGCAGGAACACAGAAAACCAGACCAGCCAGAGTACATCGGCAACTCCTGGATCGCAGTTTACAGCTATTAGGAGTAAAAGATCTCTGGGAAACAAATCCCACCTCCCCGGTGTTAAAGATCGCCATTAAAAAGACTGTTAGAATGTGGTCCTTTCACTCAGACAGGGCAATACTGTCAAAAAGGAAAGACGCTTGGGCTGTAATCTCCAATTTTAAACTAGGAGTTCAGCTGCCCTACTTATCAAGCACATTTGCACTTTACTGGAAACAAAAGTTTTGAGCTCTGAGGATGGGTGACTGGCCCTTTTTAAAGAATCTTCCCGAATGGCGCCGTCCAGGTAGCAGTATCGAATGCAGGTTGTGTGGCTATCACTCTGAAGTAATGGAACACATCGTCTGTGTATGCCCCGCACTGCTCATGGCCAGACGGTCATTATCAGTGGATCAATGGATCAGGTTGGGAGTTCGATCCTGCCGCCAGGCAATAATGGCTGCTCTAAATCCAGACAACACCAAGCTGAACATTGGGCTCACGAAATTTGTTCACAAAGCGTCAAAAATACTGGAAGCCACAACTGCAGCCAAACCTCCTCATTTTAGCATGGCGGCCGAGTTAGAAGGCTCAACAATCGAATTAAAGACTATAATATCAGAAAACCAGTGTGAGGCCCTTCAGCAGAACATTATTAGCTCATAATGATCTCTCTAATTCTTAGTAATTTATAACCCTCGTATTTAATACTCATCATAGTCATTTTTATTGTACAAATTAGTCGTGTTTTAAATTGTAATGGTTTTTTCTTAAACCAATCAATAAAGTTTATTTACATGGTGTTATCCACAAGTGTATCCAATAGAACAGTGGTCGCAGTATTGCAGTTTGCCCTATACGCTTCATATTTAGATCGTGGAATATTGAAATAAGTGGTGTTGATGAAGGTAACCCCATTAGTCTCCTCGCAAACTTATTTTCCCCATTTGTTAGTTGTTTAGTGTCACCAATATCCCAGAGTTCTGATCCATACAATGCTGCTGCCTGCACCTTGCATGTATATAACTCAAGGGCTGGTGTCAAGGGTTTGCTTGAGAATAAGCTGAAATTTTTTGAGGACAGCCCCTGCCCCCTGGGCTAGCCGTAATGCTGAGTGGTTTACCTGCTGTTTCCATGATAATTTTGAATCAAGTAATATACCCAAGTAAGTACAATTTGAGGCGTGTTCTAATTTTTGGTTGTTCAACTTAAAATTATTTCTAAAACCCTTATGGGGATTTATGGCCATATACTTAGTTTTACCAGTATTTATTTCTAGGCCCTTTACATTGCAGTATCTATTGAAATCGTCCATTAAATTTTGTAAGCCCCTGGGTGTCTGCGAGATCAGGATGGCATCATCTGCGAATAATAACGCTGGTACCGAATTCCCGTTCAACTTCAGGGGGTTATTTTCGTTTTTTGTAGGTGTTCAACCACCCCATTGATATAGAGCGAGAACAGGGTAGGGGCGAGTACACATCCCTGTCTCACTCCTCTATCTATTGGGATTGGTCCAGTGAGCTCCCCGTTCATGCCCCATCGAACTCTAGCGTAATTATCGCAGTGTAGCCTTATTATCTGTGCTAACAGGATTGCAGTAACTTCCTGTTTTTTTAGTGAGTCCCACAATAAACATCTGGGTACGAGGTCGAAGGCCGCTCTCAGGTCTACAAATGCTATGTAGCTGTGGCCCCCGTTTACCTTGACATATTTCCAGTTGAGGCATAAAAGTCTGAAGACTTGATCCATCGTACTTGTGCAAGATCTAAATCCTGCCTGGTACGAGGACATTATGTTGTTGGTCTCTATCCATTCATCGAGCCTGTTCAGTAGTTGTCTGGCGTAGATTTTTTGGAGCACCTTTATCAGGCTAATTGGCCTGTAATTCTCAGGTTTCTGTTTGCTGCCTTTTAGCGGATGGGGACAATTTCAGCCCCTTTCCACACTGCCGGTACTGGTGCACCTGCTGCTATAGTATTACTAATTAGGTTGACATACGGGACCCAAACCTTTTTGTCATGCTTGAACAGATCTCCGGGGACTCTATCTAGTCCCGGGGCTTTTCCCTGCTTGATGGTATCTATTGCATGTTCAGTTTCTTTTAGCGTAAAAATTATCACTTCTCTGTCTCCCTCGTTGCTAGCAGGCTTGCAATATTCGGTAGGAATGGGCCGGAAGCTGGAATATAAATTAGTAAAGTGCTCGGTCCAAGCTACCAGATCCAGGTGAGGCTCTGTTCTCGCTACTTGGTCCTTGCCCCCACATGCAATTATTTTCCAGAACTCTGCCGGATTATTCGTTTTTACTGCCTGGAGGAGGTCCAACCAGCTGTTCTCCTCCCAATTCTTCCTGACAGTAGTCAATGTTTTCCTGTGAATATCCCTAGCCCTCCTTATTGAGTCTGCGCTTCCCTGTTTTAAATTCCCGAGCAAGCATTTCTTGGCTTCCTGCAGTCAGATGTATACCAGGGGTTTGTTTTTATGCCCATACTACAGTTGGGCTTCAGTTTCTTCCTAGTATCTCTGGTAAGAAGGGGCTCTAGCTTTGTGACTAAGAGAGTATGCATTGTTATTACTGACATTCCACTTGTCATTACATGGGCACCCACTACCTCTGCAAATGTATTATAAATACTTGTCATTAGCTCTGTGTTACCTGTGATCCGAGGCCATTTGATAGCTCCACAGTTGTTCCCTATTAGAGGCTGTATATTTTGCGGGCAAATGCCTGGTGGGTCAACCCTTGCTATGTAACCTGTTACTTCTAAACAAAGTGGCCGGTGGTCCCTATTCTCTCTCGTGTCTATTCTAAAGCTCGCTATCCTGCTCCAACTGTGCATGCTATGCATAATGTAATCTATTCTTGATCATGCGAGGTACCACATTTAAATGTGTTAAAGGGGGGATTTATCATCCCCGTTGTTAAACACCCTTCCATTACATGCCGTTAGGTGGTGTTCAATGGTAAGCTGCATTATCTGTATTGCGGCGTTGGTGCGCAGTTTTGGCGGTCCAGTCTCTAGCAGGGGCAACCCCATGGCCATGCCCTCCTCCTCTGTTAGACTTTCTAGGCCATTTAGTGGTTCATAGGTGCAGTTGAAGTCCCCACATACGATCACAGTATCACCAGGATCTACATGGTCCAGGGAACTGCCTAGTAGATCAATAATCTCAGAATTGAGATTTTGCCTGGTTGGTCTGTTGAAGACGTTAAATAGGTACAATTTTTCATTGTTATGGGTATTCGTGTCTAGGTATACTGCCAATAGATCAGGTGAGTCTATAATATGGGCATTGAATTGCATTCCCAGGGTTATTTTAATCCATATTACAAGCCCCCTGAGGGTCTTCCTCTCTGCGTTGGGGTAGCATTCTTGTAGTATGTTTTATATCCCAGCTTGACTGGGGGGGGGTCAGTAGCCATGTCTCCTGGAAGAAGCAAAGATCGAATTTATCTATGTAGTTATGCCAATCCGGATCCTCCAGTTTTTGTTTTAGGCCTGCAACATTCCAGGAGACTATAGCTATGGGTGTTAGTCCTTTTGCCAGTACTTTGTGTGTTTGAATATTATGGTCCGTGCAGCAGAGCACACCCTCCGACCCGCTAGGGTTGCTAGGAATGCTACTTGTACCTCCCTCTAGTAGAGGATCATCCTCATTTGGATCATCCTCTGTTGGGCCATGTCAATTGGGCAGGTATCTAAGTTGAGGGAAGGAGAAGGGCATAATCTAGGGGGCTGGTGAGCTTCCTTCAGGAGTCAGTCATTGAGTTCTAACGTGGAACCACTAAGTCTTCCATCCGAGGGTGGGAAGGGAGTTGGCATGAGGGGTATGGAACGCTTGAACTGAATAGAAGAAGAGTCAGGGGAACAGGTTCGGTATTCTAGGGCGTGGAGATTTTCGGCCAAATCTGGCCCTTTTACTGTCAACTCGATGCAATCAAATGGTTGGCCTAGTAGTGTGCATCTGTGCGCCCTAATGATGTCGTCTCCGAATATCAGCCCCTAACGTGGCGGATCCAGTGGATCACTTTGTTGATCAGGGAGTCTTCCCCTTCATATCCCTGCCTCGTGCCAAGTTTGGGGACATTAACCATAAAGATTTTATGGGCAGATGGCAAACACGGAGGGACTGGTTGTGGTGCATGGTTCCTACCGTGATGAAACAATAGTTGCCCTTGAAACAGATTGGTGTCGTTATTCCCCGGGTGATTAGAGGAGCCATACACACCAGTTAGATTGAGAGGGTAGTTGGCTCGATCGACAGTGGGGTTATGAGATATTTGGATGCGGTGGACAGCGGCTGTATGTAACTGGGGCGGCCCATGGGTAGGGGTATCCCTTTGGGGTGTGTTTAACTGGTGGGACAGGGAATGACTGCTTTTAGGTTGTGAGTCGTTTCCCAACGTGTGTTTGGCCAAAAATACAGACGATGAACCATTCTGTAGTAATGATTTAACTAGTGTGGTTAGGCCATCGATCATTACTTTCATGGTCCCTACTTCGGCCCTTAGATCGATAATGAGCTGGTGAGTGGTTAAGTCCAGAGGCTCTGGGTTTGGAGTGGCTTTAGTCGCATCCGAGGACTCAGGGGGATGTTGAAAACGGTCTTCCTTGGGCTCGTTGGGTAGGACCAGGAGGGGAGTGAACCTATTAGCACAGGGAATGGTGGATTTTAACTGCGATGGTGTGCTACATGGGATTTTTGGAGAATTGGAATTAGAATTACAAGTGGCAGAATGACAGTGGGTCCTCACTCTGTGGGTTGAGGCCTCCTGATTATATGCACGGGACCCCATGGGAAGTGACTTTCTAAACATGGCTGGGATGGCAGGGGAACGGCTAGGGCTAGTGCTAGTAGGTGAGGGAGAGGGTTTACAGAACTGGAGCGTAGTTGCGCTCCCCTGTCAGACGCACAGCTTGATTCGTGACTTTTCAAAAAAATGTCGCAAACTTGTCCGTGTTTAACAATATTTATTCCATGTATTCCAAAGTTCTTTGTCATTTATTACTCCATTCACATGTAAGATGCTTATGTTTTCCAATGTTTCTAATGCAACAGATATGCCTATCCAGGCCTTTCTCTGAACAAGCAGGAATACATAATTCATCCATGGCAGTTTGTCATGTTTTTACCCAATGCATTTCGGGCTTCCATAGCCCTTCTTCAGGGGTTCACTATGAAGTTAAAAAGTTGCCATTAGATTAAGTTCAGACCTGTATTCATAAAAATTCATTTTACATGCATTGCATTCAGTGAAAAAACTCCTACCATGTTGTACAGCCATCCAATGAACAGCGCTTTCCCTCTGCAAACATGTATTTAAACGTATCCAAAATGTGCCCAAAGAAGATTCTCCCAAAGGATACCTCCCATAAGTCTTTAGCCTCCGTGTTCACATTAAAAGTCACGCCCGAACAAATTCACAAACAATTTAACTGTGCCCACAATAAAAAATAACACAACCTTCTCCTGTACCTGCATCCATTTCAGTACAAACGACCCCAAACACTTTCCACTCCTTCAATATCAATGTATTCCATTCTCACCTACCCCGTGACTCTGCCCTTTGTACCTCATTCAAAGTAACTACGCCCTCGTGATAAACCAATCACTTCAACCAACCGATTCTAATACCCGACCCTCAGAAATACAAGTCCCATCAATCACCTCTTTTAACGCCTCATGTTCCCACCCAAACCTGATTTTGAACCACTAACATGTCCTCACTTACACAGCCTCTAAACTAAAAAAAAAACCGAGTCTATAAATCATATACCCCACCCTTCCGACAGCTGTTCTCAAAACACCGATTGTCTGATCTTACATTTCTTGCTATCAAACATGATGTTTACATTTAAACATTTTCACAGTTTAAAACAGTTTGAATATTCTAGACTTGATGTTCATTGTAAAAATTCCAAAATGAAAGGTCTGCTGTGACAATCCATTAGATTATGATTCATAACATGATTTTCCACTTCTTTGGATGTGATGTTGCTATAACACCTTACATGTGACGTCATGTCTATTTATCTTGTTTAGTCCAATAATCCTTTTTGGGTGCAAACTAACAACAGGGCAGTTTGAAATTGTATCTGAAGAAAAGGCGATAGAATGCACACCTTTCTGCATCATTACTTCCGCTTTGCTTGAAGTTATTTGACTGATGCGTGCAGCCTGGACCCGCGTGCTCTGCTCTTGTAACCCACAAACGTATAGAATCCACAGAACTGGAGCAGTGTGCCAGTCGGTGTGGGTGAAGAAACGGAAGATTCTACGTCTAAGATGTCTTCACACTCACAGGTTGTCTATGCGGTCTAATACACAATTGCTGGCTGGATGTTTTAAGGATTTCCTAACCTTTTTCCCTTTCCCAGATTGGACGCTGCCCGTGCCCTCTGTGGATTTTCTCTTCCCCATCCTACAGGCCTCGAAGGTCTCAGAGAACACAGCCCAGGGTGAACAAAAGCAACTATGGTCTAAGTCCTGTTCAACACAATCTGACAAACTGTTAAACAAAGGGGAAGTGGTGATAGCGAACAACCCGACAATTGGCCTAGTCAAGCAAAGAACTATAGCCCAATCCAGCAAGATGATTGAAAGAATAATTAAAGTCAGGGCAACGTGAGCTATCTAGACAACTCCCTCCCTGCAGCAGTAACAATGTATAGCACCTATACAAAGTCCCCAGGAAAGGCAGCCTCAAGGAGAAATAACTGGGTGTAACATACAAGGACCAAGGTCCAGAGTCTTGCCAGGAGCGAGTAGCCAGCGGGGTGGCCCTGCCCTGCCTGGCAATGACGGGCAAGGACGGGCCCACCCTTGGCCCGGACTTAGCCCGGGTGCGGCCCGCGCACGTCCTGCGACGCGGGAGTGCGTTGGCGCTTTTAAGCGCGTTGGAGCCCCTCCTCTAGGGCAGGCATAGTATCAGCATTGGCAACCTACCCCACCCCTCCAACGTAACATGCATGCTCATAAATAAACACACAACACATTTCTTGTTTGGGTAAAATTGCTGCAGGTTTATTACATACACCGTTATGTAATATGGTGAGTTATCTTACGGGCGATCCAAGGGCAGGCAACCGTCTGGCCGCCTGCCCGCCTGATGAGCCAAGCAGCACTGGGGCGAACCCCATCTGTGCTGCTCACTTCTGGTGATCCTCTTCCCGGATCACGTGACACATGGTTCCTTGATTACTCACGCCCCTTTCAGGGCGGAGCGTAGCATAGCAAACCCCCGGTTGTTCAGGCCCACAACCGCCCGAAGGACTAACGGGGCGCCGACACGGTTTTCTAGGAACCTCCCATGAGGCTCCTAGGATTTGGCTCTGGCACCCACCATGGTGCCGCGCAGAGGTAATTCCTTCTGTACCCCTCTGCTTCCAGATCGCCCTGTAACTCCGCCTGCAACGAAAAAGACAACATTACAACATTCTCTGCCTCCTGCCTGCCACGAACCACGCCCGGGTAAGCGGTAGGGTGGGAGACGGCGTGTCCGGGCGCGCGAAAGAGGACGACAAGATGGTGGGGGAGGCCTATATACCCTCCCCCTGTCCTCGCGCCTCCGGACGTGATGCTCACCTATCGCGCTGCGACAAGGCTTGGGGGACTCCTCCCCGAGTCCCTGCCTCTACGGGGGTGTGGGGTGCCCAGCTGGTACTAGAGGGCTGCCCTTCTTTAGTGGCTGCCATGGGGGCCTCGGACAGCCGCATAGTATCAGCATTGGCAACCTACCCCACCCCTCCAACGTAACATGCATGCTCATAAATAAACACACAACACATTTCTTGTTTGGGTAAAATTGCTGCAGGTTTATTACATACACCGTTATGTAATATGGTGGGTTATCTTACGGGCGATCCAAGGGCAGGCAACCGCTCTGGGCCGCCTGCCCGCCTGATGAGCCAAGCAGCACTGGGGCGAACCCCATCTGTGCTGCCACTTCTGGTGATCCTCTTCCCGGATCACGTGACACATGGTTCCTTATTACTCACGCCCCTTTCAGGGCGGAGCGTAGCATAGCAAACCCCCGGTTGTTCAGGCCCACAACCGCCCGAAGGACTAACGGGGCGTCGACACGGTTTTCTAGGAACCTCCCATGAGGCTCCTAGGATTTGGCTCTGGCACCCACCATGGTGCCGCGCAGAGGTACCCTTCTGTACCCCTCTGCTTCCAGATCGCCCTGTAACTCCGCCACAGCTCTGGAGGTGGCCACCGCGCCGCCAGAGCCCCCACCAAAAGCTCCTTTCTCCCTGCAACCTCTCATTTCCAGGCCTCCTGCAAAGCTAGGAAGAGATCCCTCCCACTGGTGATAGATGGACCCCATCTATATCACAATAGCCCTTGCCGATAGCCTGGATCAGCTAGTGTCTAATGCAACACAAAGGCCCTTCTGCCCTGTGAATTTGTGCCAAGAACTATCCACCCTCCTGTGGGAAAGTTCCACTACTTCACATACATAACTCAGCCCCGTGCCAACTCTGGGCGGGCAGATCAGATTCCCTGGCTCACATTGCCCCATGAATTTGCTGAGCTCACCTAGCTGCCGTCCTACTAGGACGGTGTGTCGAGCGCACCTGTGTCCCCACTAAAGGGACAGCTGCCCGCTTGTTGGGAGACCGCTCCCACACCCACCTGCCTACTTTTGGCCACTCGGGCGGAGAAGGATTATACTTTAACCTTTGCACCGTCCATTTGCTTTCTAACTCATGACGCACGGGAATGTCCATGACTAGACGTGTGAGACGATGAGCCAGGGTGCCCTCCTGCCCTTGCTGTGCATCCCTTATTTCTTATGGGAATTTCGCCAGCTCAGCTCGCTTCGTGGTGAACCCCCCTAGGGATACCAGCTAGAGAATCCGTCTGATTAATGCAGTGCGCACTGGCTGCCATATGGTGCCTAACTTTAAGGATTGGCTAAGTCCTACTTTGCCCTTCATCCCAGCAATTCCCGAATAGGGGGTTCACACTGCTCGCCTTGCCTTTTGTGCTTGGCACCTTGTCCCCCCTTTCTTGGGGACGCAGCACAATGTGTTAAGCTGACAGCACCACCGCCCAGTGAGACTAATATAGCTAACCGGGCAGGGCATTTGACCTGAACTGCAGGAAAAGTCGACAGGCTAGAACCCACTCTGCGAGAGCCCCCGAATAGGGGGCAGGGCGTTCACACTGCCCACCCCAGGGCAACCCCAGCGGTGGAAAATTACCAGCTCAGTTAAATTTAGCTTTTTGTTGATCACTGGACATGACAAATGTTCTTTTACATAGTAGCCTTTTGTGCTTGACACCTTGTGTCCCCATTACTTGGGACAGCAGCCCACTGCTGGCTGACAGCGTCACCACCCAGCGTGGCATCTATTACTGACCGGGCGGGCGTTTGCGCCTAACTGCAGGATCACAGTCAACTGCCCTTGGTTCTGGGGTGCACTTGTTTCGCCCCGTTGCCCAGACGTATGCACAAACCCCTATGCTTGCTACCCTGGTGAACACCTTAATAGTATCGAAGCTGGTTTGAAACAATGTATGTCTTGCGCCCACTACTAGAGACACCTCACCCTTTCGTGCAATTACAACTTACGCAGCGCACCCCGCTTGCCTAACTGCCGTCGGATCACAGATGCACAGTACCTACTGTGCCTCTCCGACCCTGGATGCTTTAAACCTGCCACAGTGGCGGAAACCAAGCTTCCCAGTTCCCTGTTTAGCTGCAGTACACCTTAAGTGGGTCCGCTAGGAGATGCCACAAACAGACACACCTATGTATTGTGCCCACTAGTGGAGACAACTCACCCCTTCGTGGAGTGACAACTACACGGTGCCTACCCAAGTCAGACACACCTATATGTATTGTGCCCACTATTGGAGACAACTCACCCCTTCGTGGAGTGACAACTACACGGTGCCTACCCAAGTCACCCAACCGACAAGTTGGCCCTGACTACCTTGTGTTCTGGTGCCAGGTTAGGGAAGAGCCTTGCCTTCACTACCTGCCCCCTGGGAAACACAAAGACAGTGCTCTGGCCGCAGCGCAGCGATGCCCTCGTGTAGCGTCGAACCCCTGGTCAAATAAGAGTGACAACTCCAACTTACTTAAGACTACACCATGACCATGGGTGGAGTTTAGCTCTTCCCCAAACTTCTGCTAGCGTAACCCACGGTCACGCCTCCTGTTCAGTTCACTTTAGTAATTCATGGCACTGACCCACAAGGGCCTAATACTGGGCTGTGTAAATGGGGCCCAGGGTGACCTTAACAGTCGGCTTGGTGTAGATGGGTGCTAACAATACCTGGCTGAAGTGCAATACCTTTGACAATCACTCCTGACAAGATGTGCCAATGCAGGTAGAAGCAAGGGATATCCAGCCCACCTTACTTCCTGTCCCAGTGATCTGAGTAACTTAGTGAAAGATGCACCTTTGAACTGGTAGAAGAAACTGTTACTTACGCCTGCAAATGCTCTGCTCAGCGCAGCCCGCCAGACTAACGAAACGTTGTCAATTTGGCTGTCAACTTTGCTGCCTGTGCCACCCTTCCGCCCCATGGAAATTGTTCTGGGCTCTCGCTTACTACCCTGCTGAGTGATCCCACTGTATTCACCAGATTCATTAACAATTTCCGCTTCTGACTGTACTTGGTAACACGTTCACCCCATGGTATCTTGGCGCTGCATAACATGTTTGTTACTCAGCTCCATGGTACTTGTTTTATCGACCTCATAAGGATGAAATGCTTGTTGATTGCAACCTTGTTGGTGTACATACATAGAAGAGCAGACTAGACACCCGAGTATGAATTACTCTTGTGCAGCTTACTGCTTTTTAATTAAGCCCCTGCTCGCAAACTGGGAGAGGGATAGTGCAGTGGGCACAGTTAACAATGCTTCCATCAGGGACAAACATCTTGCTAACCCGGTTTGAGGAGCAAGCACGCTGATGCTGAACATGGGCGGGCCCATGAAATCCCACCCTTATCCGTCCCCCCGCCAAATTCTGGTAGTAGTGATCCTAGCACAATTGCAGCACTTTGGTGAATGTGCCAGGTTTACAATGATCTGTCCTCGAAAATACCAGGACTGAGGAAGGTCTGACCTCGCTCGAGTGCCACCAAGATTAACGTGTTTGTACAAGTGTGAGCATTTTGTGTTGTACTAATGCGCACACGTCATAGCAGATAAGAGGCTGCTCTGCTTCCGGTGGAGGGTGTTCGAGTTTCTTGGGAGGGAGGGAACAGGGTTTCCAGAGTGGACGCACCCTGGCCGGCCCACGAGCAGCCACAAAGTGGCACACAGGACAGCTGAAATGTGACATCCAAAAACAAACAGTGCATACGAACCACCACTGTCAACTCCCACTCCATGCAAAATCCTCCCTTGGGCTGGCCCCACCATGATCAAACAAGACATCTCGACTGAGCATGTGAGCGCCGAAACTTCACAGCTCGCCGACAGCAGAGAAGCGGCCAGCTCCCATCGTCCTCACCAGAGGGCACCGGTTCTAAATCCGGCCCCCACATAATCTTGGGCAGAAAAGTTAACCGGTGAGGATATCAACTTCCTCATCTGCAAAAGCAGGAGTGCTGGCGAACAGGCTCATCCCTGAATACCAGTCACAATGTTAACCGTATATGTCCAAAAAACGTTAGAGGGCCTTTCCCTCCAACATGACAAAATTGTTGGCCTCCTGGACACCTCTGCAAGTATGAGTGTGTGCCCATGTGTACAACTACATTTGCATGTATTGGACACTGTGTCCTACAGTGCCCAGCAGTACATCATCCCATTACTCTGTTGGTAGTGTGGGACTAGATACCACCATTTCCGGTACCAGTAGTGCTTCACGGCAAAGGCAACTGTTGGCCTGCCACCAAGAGGCATGTCTGCTGGCCACTGCCTGCACACAGCTCTGATCTGCTGCCTGCTCTCACCCCTCTGCAGCTGGGCCAATGACCACCTGAGCCATCTCACCCGTCTCCCCAGGGTCCCCTGCCTCCCAATGCCATGGTGGGCATCCAAATGACCCGCGTGAAGCGCCCTGAGCTGCCACTCGAGAACCTGGGGTCTGCAAACCCCTGCCCCACACTTTTCAGAGAGAGATGCTGTCAAGTGGTGCTGCCCGACAAAAGAGTGTGTACCACGACATGCGCGACCCTGGAGCACAGTTCAAGCCAATTCGATTGGTAAACTCTCCGCTGCGCCCGGCAGGGCGACCAGCGACATAATGCGCTCAGCTTCCATTCCTACGGCGGTTTGACGCTGTACAGGTGTGACTACTGGGCACAACCGTCTCCCCTTTCAGCGCTGGACATCTATTACCAATTGGTTTAAAAGTAAGGACATAAATGGAGCAGGGAAAACAAACAAACAGAACGCCCTGGCCACCCTGAAACACAGCCCGCACACCTTGACACTCAGCGTGCGAGGAGGACTTAGCGTCTTGATCGCCTCGGGCATAGAATCCCCACAACAGGGTGGCCTCCGCCATAGACCTATACACGCTTTGGCTCCAACACGTTCCCCCGTGGAGCCCCTGCAAATGGACCGCAACACACGGTCATTATGTAGAAAGTAGAAATTACCTCGATCTATATACCTCAAATACAATGACACATACGTCAAAATAGCTTAAATATGCCGCGTTCCTTGTTTGGAAATGTTTCCTGCATTGTCCAAAGCAGTTACGAATGGCAATACGGTTCTATGCTAGATGACCAGTTCGCTGAGATTAACAAAACCTTAGCTAACGAAGGCCCCGTGAACGCCCAAAACCCTGCGCTCACGAAGCATGTGGTGCCCAAACAGACAACCACTACACCTGAAACCGGCTCCAGTCCCCCGCTGCGACCCAAGACAATAATTGACATTTCTACAATGCAAACGTCGCTTTCCCAGCCCCCAGCCACAGGAGGCCAGTGACTCGCTTAGGCGATCCTGAAATTCCCACATCCGGTTCTCAGGCAGAAAATCTCAGTCTGCCAAACGCCGCAGCGATTTGCTATTTATAAATCGTTCACCCTACAGTGTATGAATGATTAAGATTGCCACAATGCCAACTGCTTTGCAGACTAATCAACACCAAATCCGTTAGCAGAAAATTGGAGAGCGTGCGTTAGACAGCATGAACAATCTTCGTTTTCATGACTTCTAAATTCTTTTGTGAGCCAACCCTTCAACATTTTTTTTTAAGCAGTTGGTTGCACTTAAGTAGAAGCATCTGCACAAACGGAATACACATTTGCAAATTTCTCGGCATTTTGAATGTCAATGAATGAATAGAATCCGACACGTGTGAAGAGAAGAGACTCTTTCCTAAAAGCTGCTCACAGTCTCTTTTTGATTGTGGAAGCAAAGGTCGAGTTGCCTGTGATGTGAATCTAACCCCGGCCTCTCTCTTTGCTGCTATTTCTGGCTCAGGAAAAGAATTAAACGCCCTTTTAAAAGAAAAGAACATAAAATACAGTCATCATTCTAAGTTCATTTAAAAGGTGCTTCCTGCACTTTCCTCACACCGCTTCCAGCACCACCGCACAGTGTCACAAACGACAGAACCAGAAGCGGCGGCGGCCGTGGATCAATGACAGTGCAACCAGAACGCCCCCGCAACCGCACAAAACAAACACCTGAGGCTATGCCTGTTCCCTGCCGTCACTGTGCCATCTGCAAGCTCCACAAACAGGGTGTCTGGCCCTCCGCGCCATGACTGCCCCGCTGCCGCCCCAGAACTCAGACGGTCTCTTGGGCCCCAAAATCAACAAAACATGCCTCCGCGCTCGCACCCAACAAGGGGGGTGCAGACACGGGTGCGACCGCACTGCGCTAGCTCAGTCAACACTGTAATGACCAGCTTCCCGCACTCACCCCGCCGGTGGTCACATGCCTGGGCATGGATCCCACCGAACAACACCTTCGCAAATGCGCTGCCATATACCCAATGCTCCCGCGCTGACCTTATTGTTCACGCTGCGATTGCCAACTGTGCAGCAAAACTCTTCCCAATACCAGCGACGAAGCCGATTATTTGCACCCATGCTATCTAGCCCCAGAGGTCGCTGAGAGAAGGGGACGACTGGGGCCGCATGAACTCCACCAAGCGCGTAGGGGGGGGAAGCGAGCGCCACTGGGGCCGTGGTCGGAACCGTGCGCAACGATTCTTGGACTGTCCCGACCGCAACTGCCAATGCGCCGCGGTGCTCACTGCCCCCCGCCCCTTGGGACCCTGGGAACCGTGACCCTCGGATGGACACCGCCGGAGGGTAGGACCGCGGGAGGGAGAGGGGGACCCGCTTTGCTCACCGCCCTCTCGCCCCCACAGCGAGCTACACCGATCCCGCCCGCACTTGGCAATAATACATCAGCCAGGGAAGATGCCCAATAGGAATACCCGACAGGGCCCGGACCAATGCCAGTGGAGAGACTGGGGCTCCCGCACTTAGTCCACCCTCCCTGCCATGCAACCCAGCCGCCCTGTGCACCCCGGCCCTGCTGGGCACCCCGCCCAGGGAGCTGTGACGGGACCACCCCCAACCCTGACACCCAACTGGCGGGCGGGGGCCGAGCCCCTGCCCGGGGCGGGCTCGCGGTCTCGCTGACCCCGGTGTACTTCCCAGCCTGCTGCAGCACCCTGCCCGGCGGCCCCTCCTGCGCCGTCATGCTGACCCCAGAAGCCCCGGCCGCGACCGGGCGAGGCCTCCAAAACATGTCGCCAGCCGATGGCATCCCGCATCGCCCGAGCTGGCCGCTTACATAGACCCCCGGGGGGGGGGCACCCGGATGTTTCCCACCCGTTCTGGAAGCGCCAGCCCCCTGACCCGAAACCGGGAAGGCACCGTGCTACCGGCACAGCGGGCGGAACCCCCAGCAGTACCCGAAAGTCTGCCCCAGTGATTCTCACCCTCCGTTGAGAATCACTCCGGACATGCGACCCGCCATTTTGACCGGCCCACGTGGGCCGTGCTCCGCCTTAGGCATCTCCGTTGAGTAGGACACCCCCTCTAGGCTATAACCGCCCCGCACGAGCCCCTCGAACACAACACAGAGTACTTGCCGTTGTGTCTATTGCCCCAGCAGGCCGGCGCTCTGATGCGGACCTCCTAGGGGTAACGATTTCGATCCCTGCAGCACCGGAGAGCCGTTTACATGGCCAAGATCACACGCGGCACTCGCGTGTGGAATGGTGCGCTATGGATTTACAGCGCCGTTTATTTTTGAGGAGTGGGGCGTCGGGGGGTGCCAGGTGAGATGGAAACGCTCTCTTCTGGACTGGGGGAGAAGGGCCCATACGGGCAGGGAGCGGGCACGGGCAAATGGGCTGCCCCAGGTGCATCGCCTGCTCTCTCCCCTTACATTTGCGAAAGACACTGCCAGAGAAAGGTGACCTTGCCACCACGGGAGCGAGAGCAGCCCCCCTCCCGTAGGCCACCCCATGGGCAGCAAGCAGGCATCTTCCACCAGACCCCCCCTGAGCCCCAAATCTGGCAGGCACGCCCAAGCTGGGAAGCATTCGGTATTCTTTACAGTCTCCCGCTCCGTGCCCCCTCGCCCCCACCGGACGGCACAGTGCTGGCCTCCGGCCAGGGAAGGGTGCCGCTATCGGAGCCCCCTCGGAGCTGACTGACCCCCCCTCCAAGAGCGGACCTCCAGCCAGGGCTGGTCACGCATCCCCGCCTCAATGGAGGGGACGGGTGGGGGAGGTGGGGCGGATCAACACTCACCGCCACTGTAAGCAGCTCCTGCGAACGACCGCGACAGAGGGGGCAACCACAAGACGGCGTGTCCGGGCGCGCGAAAGAGGACGACAAGATGGTGGGGGGAGGCCTATATACCCCTCCCCCTGTCCTGGCGCCCCGGATGTGATGCTCGCCTATCGCGCTGCGACAAGGCTTGGGGACTCCTCCCCGAGTCCCTGCCCCTACGGGGGTGTGGGGTGCCCAGCTGGTACTAGAGGGCTGCCCTCTTTAGTGGCCCCCTGCGGGGGCCTCGGACAGCCGCAGAGTAGACTGCTGGGGCTTGGAGTCCCCTTAGTGCTGGCTTCGCTGTTGTGGTGTCCCGCGTTGCGGGAGTGCGTTAGCGCTTTTAAGCGTATTGGAGCCCCTCCTCCAGGGCAGGCTGAGTAGACTTCTGGGGCTTGGAGTCCCCTTAGTGCTGGCCTCGCTGTTGTGGTGTCCCCATTGCAATGCAATAGGTCTCTCATTTGCAAAAGTTTAAGCTATTGGCATTGTAAATGACAATGCCTTTTATTCATCTGATTTAAAAACCAAAATATAAATAAAAGGCATTATCATTTACAATGCCAATAGCTCAAACTTGCGTAAATGCGAGAACTATTGCATTGCAAATGCTTGTTTTGTTTAGAGTGGATGTATGTGATTTGGATTGGGATGACACCTCTCTAGGAAAATGAAAGGGATGGACGCACACCAATAGCTCTCGAAAAGGGTGGACAACCATAGTTACAGGGGTTCTGCAACACACCAGAGCCCACTAGCTCTAAACGAAGAAGGGACCCAGGTGAAAGAGCGCTACTTGAAAAGGGAAGAAGCAACTCTAAGGAGGGACGATGGGGGACACCGGCAAACAAAAAGTGTTGAAAGTTCACAGCGGAAAAGGGCTATGGAAAACATTAGAAAGAAGCAGCACAGAAAAGACTTGATGAAGGTGTGCCGAGTAGGGGAACCGAAAGGCAAGAACTAACCCACCTATGAAGCTCGACTGCAGGTCTGGAGACGGGAGTTTGTTCCACACTTGCAGCAGCGCGCCGAAAGGACATCGTTAATACATGTTAATGAGGCACCAACAGATGCTGAACAAATTGATTTACTCTGATCTGGTCAAATGACCATTTAAAGAGGGGGAGTGGAAGGGTTTAACGCCAAAGTAAACAACCAAATCGTATTAAACATCTCTGCAGTTATTTAAAGCATTTTTCTCTCGCCTTGCTACCCCGACTTTTAAAATGTGGATCAGGCAGATGTTTCCAAAACATTTACAATGCTTTCAAAAAACGTTTGTCAACAACTTCGTTATCATGGACAGAACATTTAAAACCTGAAAGTCCGAATACAGAGGTCTACAGGGTGGGACCAGAGGAAAACAACTTGCTAGTAACTTCCTAAGTTGGCTCAACTGCACTGTAACAAATGCTATTTTGTCGATCTCTGCCTTAAAATTAAAAATATGTTCAAGACAATATGTATAGATCGGAAACGCCTAAAAGCGATACACAATCACAAGTTTCTGGTCATTAGATGCAATGCTCGTAAAGGCAGTTTTCAAACTATTGCTGCTACATTTGCAAAAGAAAGTCAGACCTTCCTTGCCTTGCATTCTTAGATATTTATTGTTTCTTATTTATGTAACATTTGAGTGTGGTTAATGCTACTTACATAGTGCAGGCAGATATGTGCCCTGGCGGAACGGGAAGACCCCCGGGGCGGAGGGAGGCGGTCGGCCAGAGCAGCAAATGCAGCAAAGGAGGAGTGAGTATTGAAGAGGCGTTGCCGCCTCATTAAGGGGAAGGTTGCGTGTGTGCCAAGTGGGGGGGAAGGCTCTTAAGGCAAAGCGGGGGAAAGCAAACAGTGCTTTAAGGAGCACACCGCGGCGTGCAAAACTAAAGAAAAGCGTTCCAATAAGGAGAGAGGCACCAGAGGAGGTTGTCAATCCGGCAGTAAAGAGAAACAAGCAAATGGCAGCCATTATCCCGGCTGTTTCAAAAGTGAAAGCGGGCATGGCCCGCTAAATGTAAGCGAAGCACGTCGTCCCGCCTAATAGAGAAACTCAATAAAGGAAATAGTACTCGCCCCGTGTAACAACAAGTAAAGGGGCCAGTAGCCATGGGAGGATACAAATGACGACATGGCTGTACTAAGGAGGGACTAACAAGCCTCATATTGAATCAGAAGACAGCATTTACAAAGGACAAACACACAAGCCAATGAAAAATAAGGGTGGGGGGAGTGGGCAAAGCTTCTCTCTGTACTGAACTACCACAGACCTTTGCAAAGCATCGCTTGCACACTGGCTCAGGCTCAACCTAAAAACAATCTAATCCAACAGATTAGTCACTTTGCCTAGGAGATGGACTGGCAGCTTCCCTGCAGAACGAACAATGGCTCTACATTGCAAACTGGTGTTCTTTCATTTTGAACACAGCTTCCTCCGTTAAACTGGTATTCTTTTGATTCTGAACACAGCATTCCATTATTTTGGTCAACCTAAGCATTGTGATTTATGAACATAGTATTTTTGCGATTGTTGCCCCTCAAACTACAGGAACTTGCTGATTATTGGAAACCTGGCAACAACAACTTGTTTCACTGTATACTGATATGTCTTTAGGCCTTGCTACAACACACATAAGTGATGTACTGCTCATAGCATGATGACACAAGGTGACAATTAATGATCCAGTCCCTGGCAGGTCCGAATGCAGATGCTGCCATCCAGCCTTCAGGAACGCAGACAGTGTCAAGAAGCATTTGGTATTTTTTCTCTCTTTCTCTTTCTCTCACTCCCAACCCCCCTTCTCCTTGGGGTCTTCCGCTGGTCAGTTACACCTTCGCTACTACCTGCGGTTAGACCTCAGAGGGAGTTGGGGGACTGTCCTCACCCCATCAGAACCACCTGGAGATTCAGGTAAGGAGCCCTACAACAAACCCAGAGCAACCCCTCCCACCCTACACCTCGGCCCAAAGAACATCATCTGCGGCGTTCCCCAAGTGTCCTCACTGAGCCCAACCCTGTTCAATACATACATGGCCTCTTAGGTCAACCTGGTCAGATCCCACGATGAACATAATATCATATGCTGATGACACTCAGCTCATCCTCTCCCTATCCCCAGACCCCATGAACACCTAAGCCAACTTCCACAGGTGCATGTCCAGCGTTGCCAGCTGGATGCAAAACAACTGCCTCAAACTCAACACCGACAAAACGGAGTTACTCATCTTCAGAAGCAACACATCCCTGTGGGATGACTGCTGGTGGCCAGCAGAGCTCGTCCCCCCTCCAACACCACCAGAACACACTAGGAACCTTGGCATCATACTTGACAGCAAGTTCACCATGAAAAAACAGATAAACGCAGTGGCCTCACCCTGCTTCCGCACTCTCCGCCTGCTCCAGAAAATCTTCAAGTGGCTCCCCATCAGCACAAGACACACCGTCACTCAGGCCCTCTTCACCAGCTGCATGGGCTACGGCAAAACTCTCTACATTGGGTCCCCTCTCAGCAGCTGAACAGACTCGAGACCATCCAGAACGCAGCAGCCAGGCTTGTCCTCGATGTCCTGAGGTGAACCCACATCACCCCTCACCTCAGAACACTCCACTGGCTCCCTGTCCACAAGAGGTGCCAGTTCAAAATGCTGACCCAAGCCTACATGGCCCTGCACAACAAAGGACCAGCCTACCTTAACCAAAGGCTGAACTTCCACCAACCTGTCAGACGTTGCTCCGCATTCTTTCCCTCGCCCACACTCTCTGCTTAATTCAAAGCAGGAGCGGCAGCCGCTCCTTCTCCCACCTGCCCGCCAAGACCTGGAACTACCTCTCTCTCCACCTCCAGACCTGCCCATCCCTGCATGAGTTCAGAAGCGGGCTAAAAACATGGTGGTTCGATTGATAAGGCCCGGCAGCAGCTTCCCCACAGTGTGTGGATATTCTCATGGGTGATAAGCAGCTCTTTACAAAACCGATTTCATTGATTAATTGACTGCAAGTACAGGCCGCCATCATGGCATTGATAGCCAATTGCAGGAGGTCACAAAGAGTGATCTGCCTACTAAATAGTCATCAGGCAGGTCATCGTGTGACTGCCTCTGAAAAGCCATTGTGCAATTCAACCTGTTAGTACATAATTCACATTGTAAAATTACTAACAGGCTGCAAAAAGCCAGTGCACAATTTACACACATTATGTGTGACCAGTCTGTATGTACATCTAGTCCATTATGCTGGTGAAGACTGACACAATTGTGGACAATAGTAATGAGCAGAACCACTGGAATTATGCAGCAGGGAAAAACAAAATTATGTGGGGGGGCTGACTTTTTATGCAGCAAAAAAAGGAAAATGATGCGGCATAATGTGGCACATTACTTCATTCTGTAATTTTTACACATGGTAATACTATTTGGGTCAAATATTTCTTCTTATTAGTGCTAGTTTAACAGCCAAATACACAAATAAGCAACTGAAAAATGACCAATTAACCTTTGCAAAGGGCCTTCCACTGCATGCGAACATACGTCATAACCTTTTTAGCAACTTTTGATCCATTCGAGCTAGAGACATTGTTAGGATGGAAAGTCCTCTGCATGGTAAAGATGAGTGCCCCTGCCCTGAGTGCCCAACTGTACTGTTGTCTGGATCAATAAAGCAGTATCTTTTGTCAGAGGAAAACACGGATCATGCGTGTGTGCATGACATAGGCCTCTCATGGATTGTGGTCTTGTTAGACTGGAAGGGGTGCCCAAAGCGCCACCCTCATAGTGGTGGAAGACTACCCCTTTGCCAGGAGTTAAGCAGCACAAGCACGGTGGTGGCAATAAACTGTGTACTGATTAGTAGTAGTGAACAGGATCTTTTAACCCTAGGTCACTGGAGTGAAGCCTATAGGCTCATTCACCTGTTTAAAAGTTCAGCTGCTGTGTGCTTAACGCACCCTTGGGATACATCAAGTAAGATGAGGAGTGCTGCGCAGTGCAGGAGCAGCGACTTGTGTGTGCCTGGGAGGGGTACAGTACAATGATGGAGCAGTTCTGTCTGGGTTAGTACATGTACTTGGTGTATGTATACCTGAGAGGAATACATTACATGTGCAATGTGTGCACAGGGAAAGCATGTGCTGGGTATATGTGTGCATGTGTGAAGTACAATCCATGAAGAGTGAATGGTACAATGTATGGAGGACCCTGGGTTTCATTTTGGGAAGCCCAGGCCTGCCTGGTGAAGACATGAGGAGTCACCCCAGACAGATTTGTGTATTCCTGCATCCCTGTGAGCTAGGTGGGGACACACTGGGGGGAAAAGGGAAAGGAAAAAGCCCTTTACACTTTAAAACACTTCTCTTTGATTCAGTGATAGATCACAAGGAAGGGGCCTGGACACACCTCAGGAAGCTGATGAGACGTGGGTCCCGTGCTCTCCATGCCACTGTAGTCAAGCTAGCCTGGCTGATGAAAGTTGAAACCCCGAAAGCGGTCTGAGGGTGCTTGTTTCCAGTCCAGGGAGTACCTGGCCTGGCAGTTCAGGCTGGACTGTTCCCATGGGGAGCAGGGTCAAGACTGATTGGCATATGGCTGGGTTTAAACTGGTATGGCATTGGGAGCAAAATAATGGTGGATTTAGGCCCAGATCTCTGCACTGGGGTGAATGTTTGACATTGTTCAGCATTCTGTCCATCAATTGTTCTTTTTGCATTTGTCACTCAGATTGGGACGAGTATGCCAAGATGTGGGTCCTGTGTTCTCTATGCCACTGAAGTTAAGCTAGCCTGGCTGATGTGGGGTAAAACCCCAAAACAGGTCCCAGGATGCTTGTTTCTGGTTCAGGGAGGACCTAGCCTGACAGCTCGGGCTGGACTGTTCCCATGGAGAGCAGGGTCAAGGCTGATTTGCATATGGCTGGGCCTAAACTGGTATGGCATGGGGAGCAAAAAAACAATTGATTTAGGCCCAGATCTCTGTACTGCGGTAAATGTTTGACACTCTTCAGCATTCCGTCCATCAATTGTTCTTTTTGCAGTAGCACATGTGGCACTGCTATCCCCATTTGGCGACGTGATGGAACGTTCATTGCGGAGCAGATAAAATAACAAGCATTTGCAATGCAATAGGTCTCGGATTTGCGAGAGTTTGAGCTATTGGCATTGTAAATGACAATGCTTTTATTTATGTGTTTTGAAAACGTGCAAGCGGTGTTTATAGTCCTTGCTACGAGAAGCAACGCTGGCAGTAACTACGCCTCTTTACTGCCAACCTTGCTTCTATAAGTAGAAAGTGTGTATTTACACACCGTTTGCAAGTTTTCAAAACTCAAATAAAGGCGTTGTCATTTACAATGCCAATAGCTCAAACTCTCGCAAATGCGAGACCTATTGCATTGCAAATGCTTGTTATGATTTTTCGAGGCCTGAAGACTTATGTTTTCCAGTGTGGGACACTGGGAGTAACTTGCCAGTGACTACTTTTGGGTCTAAAAGGGTGCCCCAAAATAAGTATGGTCTTCTCCCATATAATTTAGTATTCAGTACAGTAATGGATCTGCCTGCCTTTAGCCAATCATCATACTGATATCATCCATCATATGATTTACTTGGGACTAGAGAAACCCAGCAAGACAGATGCAGATGACGACTCTTCCCCAGTATCCACCCTAAAGTGCTGAGAAAGAAAGAGCAGCCTTCTGAGGAGTGCACATTACTGTAGCGACTAAATCCATCCTCGTGGAAACTGTTATAGGAGAGGCAGCAGGCGTGGCAAGCCACCAATGCCTCACAGAGGAGAGCGGATAAATGAGGGTGAATTGCAATCCTGAATGAGGAGGGGATGAAAACAATGGACACACTTATCAGCTAGGACTCTTTAGGAGAGACTGGAAGTACAAAGGACACCCGGGCTTATGTCTTCTATTTTCTTCAGAAGCTCTTATATGGCCTCATAAGGCACAGAAAGGAGAAGTGTGCAAACAATGCAGTCTCAGAAGTCACAGTGCCTGGAGTCCAGGTTCGATATCACACGGCCTGATGTGGAGCAACTACTCAACAGGGTGATTACCTGAGAACCACAACTCCAGGTACACGCTTCCTGCGAAGAAGAGCTGTGTGCCAACTCCTTTAGTAATAAATCAGCCTATATATGGCACATTTTAACTTGCTTGTGTGGTCTAATGGTTTTACATTGATATCTAGTAATGGTAATACAGCCACATCTAAGTTATCATTCAGGCCAAAAAGCTACAACTTGTATTCACAGCACTATAACTTCACTGAAATGGTCATGAACCTAGGCACCAAACTAACAGCACTGACAGCACAGCCAAGAGAACGGGTGTTAATAACTGACCACATTGTGCGTTTCTTGGCAATTCAGTGCGGCTTCAGTCTCAGATCTGTCAAAACTGGGAAGGTTGCTTAGATTGTACACACCTTTCAAGTGCTCCATAAAGAAACAGAACATTTAATGTTCATTCAGATATGCACAGTTAATGAGCCAATGCCTCAAACACCTCCCATCTGTCAAGCACCAAGTATGCTAATTCTCCCAGAAAAATATAATGTAGTAACATTTTAGAGATGTTTTGATTTGGCACAAATTAGAAATTTAAAGGAGAATTTTTGGGCTGAATGTGGCTAAATAGCTTTAAAGCTAGTAAACTGTGCGACCCACAAACCAATCCACTTCCAAAATCAGATTCAAGGGAAAAAACTGTGCCTTTCTACCTTCAAGGGTTTACTAGACAGATGAAAGGACTTCATCCGGTTCTGCTTCAAATGCTGGATATAAACCACGACCCTATACATCTCCACAATGGGGGAAAACATGTGCTCTCTGCGTAGGCTTGAATGCGTCCTAATAACCCCACTAAACCCACTGCAAATAACAAAACACGGAGAAGACCAGGGAATGGTCTGGAATCGCATGTACTAAGAATCAGGGCTTGGCAGAACACAGGCAACAGCACGAAAGAAAATATTTATCTACCAGATAACTGGGACGTGTGAAAATGACAGGGAACACGCATAACCCTGAGCGGCCCTCACGCGACAGCAGTGAGACATTCACCAGATGCAGGGCCTCACACCCAGTTCATACCAAGCTGCGTGCTGGAGGAAAACGAGATGACGCTGACCGACTCTGGTTTAGGTTTGACACATTAAAAAAAGAAATCTGTCTGTCATGTTTTACAGTTTCATAAGAGTGGAGAGGGAACGTATGGCGATGAAATAAAAGTTCTTTCACTAATTAAAAATTTGCTACATTATTTTTAGCGCAATTTCATGGCAGTTAAGAACAGTCATATGCTGAAAATATGAGCAATCCGCTGCTGGCGCAGCTCCTGTAGCCGTTTTGCAATTTTAGATCGGCCTCTTACTCACGGATACTTTATGGAAGTCACACAGATGAAAGGAGGGGTCCTCGGATTCGAACCTGTGCCCCCAGCAGGCTCCGGAGAGATCACACACACAAGTGTCCCAGCACAGGGTTGGAACAGGTGAAGAGCAGGGAGGGGGGGGGAGAGAGGGAAAGCACCTGACAGAGCGGTCTTTGTTCCATGCCTCCGCCTGAGGAGTTGGGCGGGAGCAGCATTCCACGAAACTTTTCTTTTGCTGCTCTGTTCCCGTTTCCCTTTGGTGGCCCTCTTCATCCCCGTGACAGGTATCCAGGCAGGCGCCAGCGAACGTCCTTAGCCAGACACCATAACCAAATACAGCCTGCGCCCCTCTCCTCTCCGGGATGTTGTGGCCTTCACCAGAGCGCAACCCAGGCCCTGGCACCAGGCGCCCCAGAACACTTTACAAGGAGAGTCAAGCGGAGCCTTAAAATAAAAAAGCAAAACCAGTGGTGCGCGCGCACCACAGAGGAGCGAGGGAAAGGGAGCGTGGCAGCGAGGCGAACACGCGCTGCTGCCGCGCGTGCTAGCCACCGATGGGAATGGGCGGAGCAAGGCGGGACATGCGCCCGCCTTGGCCCAAATGCGTGCATTACTTTTTTTTAAAAAACACGCTAAAGCCAATGGCCGCCGCAGAAAGCCAAACCACACGCACAAGCGTGTGGGCAGCTTTCAAAAGCCCATACAAGAGGTCTCGGGCTGCGCGAGCAGTTCTGCGCACTGCAACGCTAGGCCCGAGACCTAAAAACAATATCCTGACAATGAGGAACAGGACAAGTTGTATGCCTCCAAAAATACTTCCAAGCACGGAGGATATGAAGAATGGAATCACTCTGAAAGCAAACTAAAAGGTACTAACAAACCCTGAGCCAATCGTTTGAGAAAAGTGTACTACTCCCACAGTGTTTGAGGAGTTAAAAATGCGGTACACAAGCTCTCCGAAATGGTATGGGAGATTAGTGTGTAGTAACGTCTGTAACTCAGAAGAAGACCTTGCAACTTGAAAATCAAACATCTCCTGTGCAGATGTTAAAGCAATTTCCTTCTGCAACAGTACAGCTTTCAGTCTGCTTAATCTATCAAAGTTCACATTTGAAATTGGAATTGAAGGACAAATTGTCACTTACCTAACTGTGTGGGCAGGTGGAAAAAGCACTTGTGTACAACAGGTCATCACCTTGGAATCCATCACCAGATATGACACTCCTGGTTTAATCACACAGCAACCTTGGCCATTCAACATCAAATAACTTCCATTTGAAAGCAATCTGATTGCTGGATGAATTACACCAGCTGGGGAACCTTTCCGATAAGGGAACATGTTGGCTTTGGACGCATTACATACTCTGTGACGTATGCCTTCCCTGCAAACTAGAGAATGGCCTAAAGTGTTCTCACAGTCTGTACCATACTGCCAAGCAAATTCTCAGTGTCACCATTTCTACATCCGTAAGTGAAAGGTAGAACCTATGCCCCATATACAAATCCCTCCCCTAGCGCTTCACATCTGCCTCCTTGATAGTGTTCTAAGAGGTTCTTAAAGTGAAAAGTTGAAATCGGCAGAGACATAAACCCATGTATTATCCAATCAGGTGATGGTGTCTCTGCTACAGTGAATAGTAATTTCCCTAGTTTTCTATGTGTAACATTGTGTATGTCACGTCTTACCTGGCTACAGTCTTCTTTCTTTTGTCAAATTGTATGGCAAAAACAAACTTGTTGCATGTAAATGCTTCCAGAGAATGCAACCATTTCACAAAGTTTGTAAAGTCCAGCTAAGCAACATGATAGACCTAAGCTGTGTTTGTCCATGTTGTAAAAGGAACATCACTCTGTATGATGTCAATAGCAGATGACACAATGTTACTCAGAAAATGTATCCTAGCGGATAATGTAGTCATACCATTGTCTACTACTACTAGCGCCTTCTCCTAATTTGCTCTGTCTATTTCAAGTATCCGCTCAGCAGCTTCATGCTGGGATATCTTCCACACATTATTGTATATTGCATACAAAAAAGGCATTTGACCTGGATTTCTAGGACCTAGCAAGAAATCCTGTAAATTCAAGTTATCAGAAAGGAGAGACAAGTGTAGTTTCACCTCATCTAACGTTGAATGTTTTAGCCAATCTAGGCACAACTTTCCAAAGCTATATGTTGTTACCACTTCTGAGTATTGTGTCTGTACGTAACATGAGTCTGGCCTATTTATCCTGAACCCTTTCATGTTGTTGAGAAAACGTGCATGACACCCATTAGTATTTAATGGCCACACTAGTCATCCCTCTGGACTGGAATGTGAATAACTGTTTGTACCATTCTTAAGCATGTTGTTGAATGTTTCCTCCATGTAGTTTGTAAATAGCTGCCAATTCTCCAAATGTATAAAAGTGGGAATATTCGGTGTATTTACATCCTTTATCTTGGCTAGGCCTAGACAGGACATTTGCTGCACTGCTTTGCTCAGGAAAATTATTTGTTTTGGTATAAGGCATGCTCTAAACAAATCAATCAAATGAGGGGACTGAGGGCTTTTAGAGAGGTCCAGCATACATGCCCTAATCAAAGTACAAGCAAAAGGGTATGCAGTTCCTACAGGAGGAGAATGAAGGAGAGATCCCAGAAAAGAAATAGTAGGTTGTCCTCTAGAAAGTAAGGGAAAGGGGGGATCCCTCCTTTCGGAATTAGGGCCCTCACACACCTAGCCCGCTGGGTGTCATGCTTCATCATAGGGCATGCTCCTCGTCAGGTCGGCGCTGCAATACCCGACGGGCACCCTATGAAGGGGCTCTTTGGCTGAGATCTTTTATTCCTTGCCGTTTGGTGCCGTGGGTGTGAGGGACCTACAAAGTGTAGACGTGTTAAAGTAAAGGTCAAATAGACCGAGTGGATTAAAACAGGAAAAGAAAGGTCTGACTTCCAACCTGATTAAAAGAATGGAGTGGCGACTACCTGCAAGAATGTAGCAGGATGTTGCGCTCAATCTCGTATGGTCACCACAGGTTGGAAGTCAGGGTTATTAAAATTGTTCTGCCTGACCTTTCTTTTCCTGTTTTCCACATTTTCCAAAAGGAGGAAGTAGGACGGGGAATCCATGAGCGAATAAGTGCGACGTAAGCGCATCGGTAGGTGAGGAGGTGTATGTACCTAAGCCCCTCTATCTTGGACTACATATGTGAATTTTTGGACACAGAACTAGAAATCTGGGGTTCCGGATTGAACCGTTCAAGAATATACGGCAGTTGGGAAACGGGGATTATTCAAGTCAAGTTAAGAAGGGGTCCATTAATAGACCATTCTTCGAATCTGCAAAAGAAGTATAAGAATAAGTGCAAACATCAACTCTCTTTCATTCAGGAGTATAACAATCAAATATACCACAAAGAAAAGTGATTGTAATGACTGTCTTGATAAAGATGGAATAATCAGATACCCATCGAAACGCGTCGACGCATTTCTGTACATTATCCCGAGGACATGTTGGACCTGTAGATACAAAATAGAGTACATGTATCCAGGCTAATCTTGCTAAAAATTATTCCTAGGGAATTGTTGAGCTAAAAGACAAAGTACACTGTCTATCATTGTTCTTTCCCTATTTTTAGGGTTCTCTGTGGTAAAAGTGTTAGAAGAAGTTATGTTATGTCCTGACTTGATGAATTATACTGTTTTTAATTTATGTTGAACTGATGCATTGTATTTTATTATAGGTGTTTTATTATATAAATTGTGTTTTAATAATATTTACATGTACTAAAGAAATAAATTGACCTTTTTGCACTGTATGTTATAGTGGGATCTTTGTTTGAGTGTTTTGAGGATTTTGAGTAAA
The DNA here is from genome assembly GCA_963921515.1 of Calotriton arnoldi. Taxonomy (NCBI): domain Eukaryota; kingdom Metazoa; phylum Chordata; class Amphibia; order Caudata; family Salamandridae; genus Calotriton; species Calotriton arnoldi. The sequence continues at coordinate 100,851 of CAWUFW010017463.1, read as the reverse complement.
AAAATTCTTTTTAAGTTTATCTATGTGCTTTTTATGAATTGAGAACTCCACTATTCATAGGGTGTTCGTGTTGATTGAGTGAATCAAGGGACAACGTGTTTTTTGGTACTAATAGTACTCCACTCCCTTGGTTGCTGACAAGGGGTCTCTCTCTGTTTAAATACATACGCTACCTGCACTTCACCAGTGGCAGAACGTTTCTGTAGCTCGTTGCTTTGCTCGTCTCTCAAGTTGTTCAGTTCCTCTAAGGCAGCCAAACATTCACTGATATCAAAATACATTTCAGCCACAACTGCACTAGGATTGTCAAGGTCTGGAACCCACATCTTAACCCCAAACAGGAATTTGTAGGGAGTCCGACCACACAAGGATCTCCTTGGCAGATTGTTTAAGGCTCTCTGTACCCCATACAGGTGGTGCACCTGACTGCAATCTGAACCTAATATTCTAGCTGTTAATGACTCCTTTAAGTCATGGTTTTTCCTCTCTACTACTGCGTTTCCCTCAGGATGATAGGGGGAGGAATAGTGCACAGTCACACCCAATGTCCCCATGGTGTCCCGGTAAGCCTAAGAGGCAAACTCTGGGCCCTGGTCCGAATGGAATGCGGCTACTGCATATGTGCCGATAAAGCCTGCAAGTCATCCATAACAGTTTGAGCATCAGACGATCGCTGTGGCCATACTCATAGGAATCGAGAGCAGGAATCCACTGCTAACATGATATAGTTATGATACCCATCAGAGTGTAGGGGTCCACAGAGCTCCAAATAAACACCAACCAGGGGCTTCTTTGAAATCAAGAGAGGCGTCTGTGGTGGGCGAGCCATGGTGGAAAACTTTCTCTGTTGACAAATGTCACATTTAAGGACATAGACTTTTGTTTGTTTGCTTAGACCTGGCCACTACTAGCATTCCTGCATGATCAGACGCTAGACCGTTATGAACGGCTAGAATTAATTCTAATCTTCTGTCTGAATTAGGAATTACTCTACCCCCCCCACTTCAGGAAGATGAGCAAACGGAATGTTTTGCGCACTTAACTGGTAGAAGTATTTTGCTGGAAAACCTTTTGGTAAGGGGATGCCAACGCATGAAGCCATAACAGCCTTCATAATGTCTCCATCTATTCTGGGGTTGGTACAGCAGCAGTTTGCATTGTTGCTTTTGCGGCTTCATCAGCCAGTGAATTCCCTGCAACATGTATTCCCACACGTTGGTGGCTCAGTGTGTGGATAACATAAGCCCATGGCAAACCTACTTTAAGTTTTGCCACTTGTGCCCAGAGCATGTTATGCTTGATCGTGTACTTTTTGGAATCTCCGAATCCATTCATAATTATTGTAAGACTAGACACAATAATACAAATCACACACTAGAAGTGTGGAGAATTCAGGGTCTGTATTCTCAAGTGCCAGAATTAGAGCTTGCAGTTCAGCTAGCTATGCAGTGCAATCATCTGGTGACTGCGTGTATGTTTGAAGAGGCTGGAATTCTCCATTCCTTATTTTACCTTTAACCGCTGTACAAGCGACAGAGTATTGATGTTTTGTTCCACCTGCAGGCTGGGCAGAACCATCAGTATAAATTATGAAATCCTACCAATCTAGAGGCATTATTTCACTGGGTAGAGGATATTCGTGTTCATATTGTAGGTATGCTTGTTCTTGTAATGTAGTCGTGGACATAATCTACATCTGTTGCTGTTAGTGAATTGGCCCACTGTATCCAACTTGGATGTAAAGCTTTCATATTAGGGATGCTGGCCTTTGTGATAGCCTCAAAGGCTGGAAACAGGTTCATAACAATTATTTGTTTTCCCATAGCCAATAATCTTTCTTTCGCTACAGCTGTCTGTAGTGCCATCAGTATTTTTCTGACAGTGCAAAACTTTTTTCTGCATTTGCGCATAAATGTGATTTATATGCAATTGATACAGTATTACCCTCATTGAGTGTGTCATATGTGTAACCTGTGGTTCCCGCAACTACTGCGGATCACCAAATTTGTGGTGTTAACACATGTGTGTAAGTGTTTTGTAGTTCACATGTCAGCTTGTACTGAGCGCGAAATCTGTGTATGTTCTGGTGACCAATGTGAGCTTCAAAAGTCTGGACGAATCAAATCATATAATGGTTTTACCCGTTGTAGTATGTATGTTCTGCCAAAATTTAGAAAACTCAATATTGACTGGAGTTTTTTCAATGTGTCTGGAGGTTGCAAAAGCAAACACTTCTCTAGGAAATCATTTGACAACTCTTATCCCAATAACAGGACACTGAGATTGGCAATTTTTTTTTTTTTAAATGAATTTGTAGCCATGTGAATAAATCTTAGAATTATGTGATCTACTCTGGCCAAGTGTGTTGCTAAGTCATCATCTGTTAAGTATACGTCATCGACATAGGACAATGCTTGGTTGTCAAATTCTTGTAACAGTTCTGTTGCATAGGCTGAGAACAGCCCAGGGCTATTCTTATACCTTTGTGGCAATCGACAAAATTGTTTTTGAGAGTCTAGGGTGCTAAATGAAGTCAGATACCTGCTTGCAGGTGCTGTGTTTTGGCAGAAGAAACAGTTTGAGATGTTTAATATGGTTTTTATATTTTTTGCTCACTATATTGCTCATTAGTGCTGCGCCATGCCTGATTTGTACTGCAAATATGTGTGTAGAACTGTTCAATTGTCTGTAGTCTAAGACTAAGTGATATGAATGATCTGGTTTCATTACTGGAAACAAAGCATTATTCATTGGTGCGGTGCAACTCTCTATTACACTCTGTTATTCGAGTTGTGTGAGTATTTCTCTAACCTGTTGTTTTGCTTCATGTTCAATGGGGTATTGTGGTTGCGCTTGTGGGCTGGATCTTATTGGTATCATGTGGTAAGGGGATCCTTCATCCCAACCCACATGGTTTTGTTATAATGCCGGGGCTTGTGCTAATGCCCACTCCTTGGTGTATGTGTGTTTCACTGATTCTGAAATAAGGTCATAAAAAACTGGTAATATTCCGCTTTCTCCTAGTGGGACTTCCCTAGCAAACTCAGGGGTATATTCACAAGAACGTGTGCTAAACATCTCAAAAAAGTGTTAACGCAACTTTACACATCGCAGTCTATCGCGGGAAATTAACCCAGTGTTAACGTGGAATTCACAACACGGCGGTACCATGCGATAGTTTGCCAAAAACGCGGCCAATGCCCGCGATACAACCACCGCGACGGAGATAAAAACACAAACCCAACACCAAAAAAAGTGCGATGAGCCCATTCACGATGAGGAAAGCAGCGATAAGCAGTGCCAGGCCCGCGATGTGAGAAGTTGGCCTGGCATATGCTGTCCACTAATTATAGTGGGCACCTTGCACCAGTCCAAATCGACTCTTATGGTAGGTAGGTTAAAGACAACCTTATTGAAAGCTATCCTAGTGGTAGCTATGGAGAGCAGCCTTCAGGCTAAGTCTTGAAGGAATGTAAAGCAGCTTGTTTTACCAGTCTATAATCTCTTGAGTGACCAAATGAAAGAGCACCACACCAGGTATATATTCAAAATATATGTATTTATTACTAAACACACCCCTCTAGTCTCTTTATGAGGCTAGAGTTCGAAATACATAGGTTATAAGATCTTAAATCACAGTAATAGCACAAATACACGTTTGGGCCCTAGGGGCGTACCAAACCATATACCAATAAAGTGGTATGCGAACCACGACTGAACTAGACACTAGGCCTAGAGCCTCTAGAAGTGCTTGGACCACAAGGAACCACCCAAGGTAGTGACACAGGGGACCCACGGGAGAGCAGCGTGCAGTGTAAATACACAACCGCGATACGCCGTTAACTTCTATGGAGAAAGTCGGGATCGGGAAAATAGAGGAAAGGGACACTTTAAAGAGGACTAGGACAAAACCCTTTGAGATCTAGGACTTTGAAGAGTCTCTACCCACGGGAGCACCGGAGTACTCGTGTTACCTCACCCAGGAAGCCGGGTGCATAGGTGCCTTTCGGGGTCGGGTTTCGTCGTCGTTTCTTATGGCGATCTGCTGCAAAGTGCTGCTGGCGACCAGGAGAAAAGTGTCCGGGTGGATCCAAGAGTGGATCGGAGTTCTGAAGAACCTGAAAGCAGAGGGGACAGAGTCTGGGTCACTAGCCAGTGACCAGGAAGGCGATGGACAGATGCCCACCGATGTCGAGTGCTTCAGGTGCGTTGACGGTCGTCTCGTTTCTGCAGCCACGAGGTCCAGGAGGCGTTGTTGGCAACCAGGAGCAGGATTCGGGCTGGTACACGATGTCTGTCGAGTGCTGCGGTGTCGGCGACCGGATTGGACCCAACAAGCCTTGGCAGCGGCAAGTCTCGATGTAGCTGAAGATCGTCGATGGTGCAGACCAGCAAGGTCTGGGGAACTCACCCAGCGAGGGTAAGTCAGGGCAGGCCTGGAGCAACCAGGGAGCCCTTTGGTTTCTTTAGAAAGTCTTCTGGGGACCCACGAGCCGGCTGGCAAGGGATCGCGAAGACACCTCGGGCGGAATCACTCAACAGGGGCCCACGGTCACTCAGGACGGTGTAGGCCTCTGATCTTCGGAGGGATTCCTGCTGGAGGTTGGGACCACACGTGGTCCAAAGCACAGGTTCGTAGAACGTTGTGAAGGGGTTGCACTCGATAATAGTGCACGGTACCCAGGGGTCGCGGTTCCTCGTCACTCGTGGGGTCCACTTGCCTCAGCTTCGCTGGGGACTCACGATGGCCTTGGAGAAGTCAGGAAATCCACTTCTTGGGCTGCAGGGACTTCGGACTCCGGCGGGAGCGGCGTAGTTTGCGACCGTCGTTATCGTTTTGGTGCCTGCCAAGCAGGAGTCACTCCTTGACCCCAAGGGAGATTCTTCAGTCCTCTAATCGTGATGTAGAGCGTCGAAGGTCCAGGATTCAGTTTCAAAGTTTAGTCCAGGGATATCTAATCTTGCTGTGGCAAGGGTTCCCCATTTTAACCAGTAAAACAGGGAGGGACTAACTCTATGACCCCACCTATGGGAGGGTCAAGGGAGGGGTGGCTACACCCACTTCCCTTTGTCCAGTTTCGCGCCAGAGCAGGGGCAGGTAGCCCCTGAGCTGGTTTGAACTGGCATATGCACAGAGGAGCCTTTTGCTCCCCCAGTGCAGGACTTCAAAGCACTCTAAGAGTGCACCCACCCAGCCCCAATACACATTATCCTGTCTGGGGAGGTGGTCACACCTCCCTGCAACAGGAAACCTATTGTCCAGGCCTCCCCTGCCGGAGTTTCGTCCAGCAGCAGGAGGTCAGACTTGTGTCTGTGGCAGCAGCATCCATTTTGTGATGCCAGGGCTTCAGAAAGAAGTTACCGGGTAAGCCAGAGTTAACATGTCTTTCCCTCTAGAAGGGTGGAATGCTACCCCCGCCGCCAGGATTGGCGGGGGTAGTATTCCAAGATGTTTGACACCAAACACGACATGTTTAGGTGCAGCCATTCCAAAGTTAGCATTTTACCGCGAGGATATAATGCGCTTAAGAGTATATGGTCAGGCTGCACTACAAACAGCATCAGAGATGGTCTCCGAACGCTGCAGAGGGGCCCTGCTCATGCAGGGGCACCCTCTCACATAGGAACCATGCACTCTGCCTTTAGGATTGATAAGGCCTGCCTTAGGAGTGACTTATAGGTTTATATGTGTGTATGTATTTAGTGATATAGGTAACCTATATCACAGTAAGGAGTGCATGCACCACCTTACCCAGGCTGCAGTAGCAGACCTGTGGTGTCAGTTTGGATGGCCTTCCAGGGGTGGCATAATACATGCTGCAGCCCCTGGCAGGCCTCTGAGGTACCTATGCCCTTGGTACATAGTATACCATATACTAGGGACTTATAAGGGCACTCCAGATTCAATCAGAGATGTGCCTAAGGCACATGGAAACCTTTTACAGAGAAAGCAGATAGACTGGGGCCCTGAATAGCAGGATCCCAGTCCAACTAAGTCATAAACCAGCAAAACACCATAAAAAAAGTGGGGGCAACCATATAGTCAGATTCCACCTTCCTACATAACCCCCCAAACGAAAGGAGATAAGGCTAACCTTGGCCAGTTGAGCCTATATTGACTAAGTGGCCATATAAGGAAGCACCTGCACTAGCATGGTTGCCCCCTATGTTATGGTCCACTAAGCAATCCCTCACCCTAAGGGTATGAGAGGGTCTCCACCATGGGGAATCACTACCTCTGGTGTGCTTAGGTAAAGTACAAGGCTGGTGGGGTGTCTGGGTAGGGAAGTGAGGCCCTAGGAATGTTGGCCTCAGCTTCCTCAGATCACTGGTCACCATGTATGCCTGTCTTTCCATGACTGAGTTGCACTTTGCTCTAAGGGTCAACCTTTGGCTGCCTACAGCTGTGGGTTGGGTCCCTTTGGATGGACTACTGGAGGGACATGGCAGGTTTGGAACCTTCTGGTCCCAGGTTTGCCCTTGCCTACCAGAGTCCTTCTGGGGAGGTCCCTACATAAAGGTATGGGGGATCCCTCAGTGTGTAGAGGAATTTTCACCTGGCTAGGGCTACTAGACTGGGTGCCCCTAATCTGCTGATGGGGGCTTCCTCTGGACAGGGGGCCCTGGGGGGTCCACTGACCTCCCTGACCTCTGCAGCCCTGGGCTGACTGAGGCAGGGTAGAGAGGAGCAGGTTACCTGCTCCAGACGGAGTACCACCTTGGAAGGGTCCTCTGCCATCAGGGGTGTGGCCAGGCCAGGCCTGACTACCTCTGTGGCAGTTCCTTCACTAGGGGTAGGGTCAGTTCCCTGAGGAGGCTGACCCTTACCTACTGTCTGGGGGAAGAAGACTTTTCTTCAACCCTTGTGCTCTCTTTGGGGGAGAGTGGGCCATTCTTTCAGGCTCCATCTCTCCAAATTCTTGGGCTGGGTCTGTGGCCATCACAGCCCCACTAACCTTTACAGGGACGCCCAACATCCTAAGATGGGTTTGGTGTTCCACTTCAGCCCAGGCTGAAATTTCCAGATCATTGCCCATCAGGCAATCTACAGGTAGGGTTGGGGACACTGCCACTCTTTTTGGGCCTGTGACCCCCTCCCAGCTGAGATTGACTATGGCCATGGGGTGATCTGTTCTGACACCATCAATGTTGGTCACCTGGTATTTAAACTCAGGTAAAAGCTGGTGAGGGGGACTAGTTTCCCTGCCACCATGGTGACACTAGCCCCTGTGTCCCTAAATGCCACAGCTTTCTGACCATTAATTATTGGCTCCAATCTGTACCTGCCCAATGCTATGGGACCCATGGTAAAGGTGGCAAATCCTATACCACCATCAGAGTCAGAGGAGTCTGTTGAGGGTCCCTGTCTAAACTAGGGCCCACCTCTGTTCCTCTTGCAAAAGCACCTAACTTTTTGGGTGCACTACTCCCAACTGGAGGATTACTACTGGTAGTACCAGGAGGGGTGGTAGTAGTTGTGGGAGGAACAGTTTCTTTATTGCCAATCCTGGGGCAACTGGGATCAGTTTTCCAGTGCCCAGGCTTTTACAGACATGGCAATAGGGTTTCTTTTCAGGAGAGGAAGGAGTTTGGGACCCACCCCCAGAAGAGGAATTTTGGGGCCCTGTAGGGGACTTATCCTTAGATTTATCCCCACCTTTCTCTTGGGACTTAGTAGAATCTTTCTTCTGGTCACCACCCTGATTTCTAGTTTTTACTCTGGTTCTGACCCATTTGTCTGCCTTCTTTCCCAATTCTTGGGGAGAGGTCAGATCAGAGTCCACCAGATACTGGTGCAAAAGCTGGTTTTGACAATTATTAAGGATCTGCTCCCTCATAATCAAATTGTACAATCCTAAAAAGTCATGCACTTTGTTGCCATGTATCCAACCTTCCAGAGCCTTTGTAGCACAATCTACAAAATCAACCCAGTCTTGAGTCTGAGCTTTTTGGGTGTCTCTGAACTTCAACCTATACTGTTCAGTGGTTAGGCCAAACCCATCTATCAGAGCACTCTTCAAGACTGTGTAATTGTCAGCATCCTCTTCTCTTACAGTGAGGAGCTTGTCTCTACCTTTGTCTGCAAAGGAGAGCCACAAGATTGCTGCCCACTGCCTCTGGGGGACCTTCTGAACTTTACAGGCCCTCTCCAGTGCAGTTATCCATTTGTGGATGTCATCCCCACTCTGGTAGGGAGGGACAATCTTGTTTAGGTTTCTATGGTCATAAGACCTGTCCCTATCTCTAGGGATATTGCTGCCACCATGGGACTCTAGTCCCAACTTTCTTCTCTCTCTAAGGAGATCTAGGGATTCTCTATCTAAAGCCAATTGCTTCTTCCTGATCTCCAGTTGAGTTTCCTCATACTGGACCAGTCTCTTTCTTCTCTCATGAGAGGATTCCCTCCTGTGAGAAGAAACAGAGCTCCCTATTGAGGTGCCAGAGTGGTTAGACTCCTGAGAAGGAGACCTAGACTTTCTGAGCACACTCATAATCCTTCCTGGGGGGACAAAGGTGTGGTTCTCTAGATCCTCATCTTCATCTTCCCCAGAAGGGATTGGGTTTTCCAGGTCAGGGTCATTGTCACCCTCCTGGTCAGTTTCAGAGGGGGCTGGGGGTAGTAGTACCCCTGGCCCCTTCCTCATCTGCTGGCCCACCCTCTGCTCCTACCCCTTCAGTCTCTGAAGACTTACTAAGATCATAAGCCACCAACAACTCCTGGAGGTGTTGGGTGGTGGGACTTTGGCCTGTCCTTAATTTCCTCACGTTACACAAAGCTCTCAGTTCCAAGAATGGGAGTGTGTCATACTTGGAGGGGAAGCTCAATGGCTTCCTGCAGGGCATCTCTAGATCCTGCTTTTAAAGACATTACTAGTGTGGTGTGGTGTATGCACTACCTACTCTAGTGTGGCCTACTAAACTCTCTTGAGTTGTAGAAAGGGTTGTGCTATCCCTTAACACACAACTCTAAGTTCAGTAGAACTTACTGATATTCTAAGCTTAAATTATATGTACCTTAGGTACCTTTAGTGGTTTTCAGTTGATCAATTCAATTGAGATTATCTGGTAAAACAATAGCAAGCTGGAATCCCACACGCTGCACACCAATGTGAGAAGTTGGCCTGGCATATGCTGTCCACTAATTATAGTGGGCACCTTGCACCAGTCCAAATCGACTCTTATGGTAGGTAGGTTAAAGACAACCTTATTGAAAGCTATCCTAGTGGTAGCTATGGAGAGCAGCCTTCAGGCTAAGTCTTGAAGGAATGTAAAGCAGCTTGTTTTACCAGTCTATAATCTCTTGAGTGACCAAATGAAAGAGCACCACACCAGGTATATATTCAAAATATATGTATTTATTACTAAACACACCCCTCTAGTCTCTTTATGAGGCTAGAGTTCGAAATACATAGGTTATAAGATCTTAAATCACAGTAATAGCACAAATACACGTTTGGGCCCTAGGGGCGTACCAAACCATATACCAATAAAGTGGTATGCGAACCACGACTGAACTAGACACTAGGCCTAGAGCCTCTAGAAGTGCTTGGACCACAAGGAACCACCCAAGGTAGTGACACAGGGGACCCACGGGAGGCAGCGTGCAGTGTAAATACACAACCGCGATACGCCGTTAACTTCTATGGAGAAAGTCGGGATCGGGAAAATAGAGGAAAGGGACACTTTAAAGAGGACTAGGACAAAACCCTTTGAGATCTAGGACTTTGAAGAGTCTCTACCCACGGGAGCACCGGAGTACTCGTGTTACCTCACCCAGGGAAGCCGGGTGCATAGGTGCCTTTCGGGGTCGGGTTTCGTCGTCGTTTCTTATGGCGATCTGCTGCAAAGTGCTGCTGGCGACCAGGAGAAAAGTGTCCGGGTGGATCCAAGAGTGGATCGGAGTTCTGAAGAACCTGAAAGCAGAGGGGACAGAGTCTGGGTCACTAGCCAGTGACCAGGAAGGCGATGGACAGATGCCCACCGATGTCGAGTGCTTCAGGTGCGTTGACGGTCGTCTCGTTTCTGCAGCCACGAGGTCCAGGAGGCGTTGTTGGCAACCAGGAGCAGGATTCGGGCTGGTACACGATGTCTGTCGAGTGCTGCGGTGTCGGCGACCGGATTGGACCCAACAAGCCTTGGCAACGGCAAGTCTCGATGTAGCTGAAGATCGTTGATGGTGCAGACCAGCAAGGTCTGGGGAACTCACCCAGCGAGGGTAAGTCAGGGCAGGCCTGGAGCAACCAGGGGAGCCCTTTGGTTTCTTTAGAAAGTCTTCTGGGGACCCACGAGCCGGCTGGCAAGGGATCGCGAAGACACCTCGGGCGGAATCACTCAACAGGGGCCCACGGTCACTCAGGACGGTGTAGGCCTCTGATCTTCGGAGGGATTCCTGCTGGAGGTTGGGACCACACGTGGTCCAAAGCACAGGTTCGTAGAACGTTGTGAAGGGGTTGCACTCGATAATAGTGCACGGTACCCAGGGGTCGCGGTTCCTCGTCACTCGTGGGGTCCACTTGCCTCAGCTTCGCTGGGGACTCACGATGGCCTTGGAGAAGTCAGGAAATCCACTTCTTGGGCTGCAGGGACTTCGGACTCCGGCGGGAGCGGCGTAGTTTGCGACCGTCGTTATCGTTTTGGTGCCTGCCAAGCAGGGAGTCACTCCTTGACCCCAAGGAGATTCTTCAGTCCTCTAATCGTGATGTAGAGCGTCGAAGGTCCAGGATTCAGTTTCAAAGTTTAGTCCAGGGATATCTAATCTTGCTGTGGCAAGGGTTCCCCATTTTAACCAGTAAAACAGGGAGGGACTAACTCTATGACCCCACCTATGGGAGGGTCAAGGGAGGGGTGGCTACACCCACTTCCCTTTGTCCAGTTTCGCGCCAGAGCAGGGGCAGGTAGCCCCTGAGCTGGTTTGAACTGGCATATGCACAGAGGAGCCTTTTGCTCCCCCAGTGCAGGACTTCAAAGCACTCTAAGAGTGCACCCACCCAACCCCAATACACATTATCCTGTCTGGGGAGGTGGTCACACCTCCCTGCAACAGGAAACCTATTGTCCAGGCCTCCCCTGCCGGAGTTTCGTCCAGCAGCAGGAGGCCAGACTTGTGTCTGTGGCAGCAGCATCCATTTTGTGATGCCAGGGCTTCAGAAAGAAGTTACCGGGTAAGCCAGAGTTAACATGTCTTTCCCTCTAGAAGGGTGGAATGCTACCCCCGCCGCCAGGATTGGCGGGGGGTAGTATTCCAAGATGTTTGACACCAAACACGACATGTTTAGGTGCAGCCATTCCAAAGTTAGCATTTTACCGCGAGGATATAATGCGCTTAAGAGTATATGGTCAGGCTGCACTACAAACAGCATCAGAGATGGTCTCCGAACGCTGCAGAGGGGCCCTGCTCATGCAGGGGCACCCTCTCACATAGGAACCATGCACTCTGCCTTTAGGATTGATAAGGCCTGCCTTAGGAGTGACTTATAGGTTTATATGTGTGTATGTATTTAGTGATATAGGTAACCTATATCACAGTAAGAGGTGCATGCACCACCTTACCCAGGCTGCAGTAGCAGACCTGTGGTGTCAGTTTGGATGGCCTTCCAGGGGTGGCATAATACATGCTGCAGCCCCTGGCAGGCCTCTGAGACTACCTATGCCCTTGGTACATAGTATACCATATACTAGGGACTTATAAGGGCACTCCAGATTCAATCAGAGATGTGCCTAAGGCACATGGAAACCTTTTACAGAGAAAGCAGATAGACTGGGGCCCTGAATAGCAGGATCCCAGTCCAACTAAGTCATAAACCAGCAAAACACCATAAAAAAAAGTGGGGGCAACCATATAGTCAGATTCCACCTTCCTACACGCGACACACACACGGCAGGCGGGAAGAAGCCCAACAAAAGCAGGAAAAAGGAAGACAAACCAAACAGAAAACAACAGCGAAGCACAATGGAGGCAACCTGAGCCAGCACACAACACCACAAGCCCCATTGGCAACAAAACATTGTACATGGCAGTCCATCGTGGACAAGGTGAATGCAGCCGGAGAGCAGAGGAGGACAATGGAAGAAAACCAGAACAGCTGGAATGATGCGAAATGCACAAACAAGCAGAAACACGCCAACAACCAGAAGGCAGCAATGCACACCGGAGGTGGGAGTCCAGCACCACACCAGGAGCTGGATGACATGGAGGAAATGGTGTCCACCACATCAGTCTGGAGATGGTGGCAGGAGTCGGGGACCGGAAACTGCTCAAAATCAACACTGTCCACTGGCCACTACACTCCATGCACCAGCAGTTTATGTACACATGGCCATTTCCGTAGTTTGCACATTGGAGTCTGTCCGGCACCTCCACGCCACACCTGGCGTTGTGTGAGTTCTCATTCATTAGTTACTTGCCCCTCTCGCACATGCCTGCTCCAGGCCTCTCCTCACATTCTGGTATTGTGTGGCTGTGGCGCCATGCCGTGGCTGGGTTGTGTGCATGGCATGCCCAGGTTCCCAATGGAGTCGTGTTGTCGTGTCTGGTCGGTTGGCATGTTGTGTGGCATGTTGCATGTAGTTCTGCTGCGTGCCCATTGCCAGTGTCGTGAGTTGCATGATGTGGGGTTGAGGTGTGTGGTGTGTTCATTTGGTACTTACCAACGAGCACTGCATTTCCATGGGTGCCATCCTGGGAGCGCTGGTTGATGATGGACTGTCGGGCGATGTGGGTATCATGCACTCTGCCTGGGGAGTTGGCCACGACATTTTTGTGGATTCCCGGGTGGTCCACTATTGCCTGAACATTCATGGGATGCGTGTGCTTTCTGTTGTGGTAGTTGTGTGCAGTATCGGCAGGGGGCACGAGGGGTACATGTGTGCAGTCGATTGCCCCTGAAACGTGAGGGAATCCAGCTATGGCGTGGGAGCCTTTCTTGGTCTCCAGCTGCTCCTGCACAGTGTGGGTGAAGTGGAGGTGCTGGGGTACCAGGCTGATGATGGCATACAGGACAGGTGTGATGAACTTGGATGGGGCTGGCTGTGGGACTCCTCCGACTCTGGCAGTTGTGGGTTGGTAGGTACCAGAGGCCAACATGTGCAGCACAGCCGGCAACTTTGTCTGCGGAGGGATGTTTGTTGTCCGCTGTGTTGGTACCGTCAGCAGGTGGGCGATGTGGGTCAGGATGTGGGGGATGGTTGTCCTTTTGGGCCTGTGGTGAGCAATGTCCTCCTCTGGCGTTCGGTCTGTGCGGATGGTGGGTCCGCTGTCTTTCTGTACGCTGCCTCTGTGGTGGTCCGGGGGGTGGGGGCGGTACGGGTCCTGGGGGTGGTGGCGGGCCTGGGGGTGGTGGAGGTGGGTGTTGTGTCCCTCATGGGTATCGGAGCTGCATGATCATTGTCTCCATGGCATCTGTGGGGCTTCAGATGTGGCTCTTGACTGGGCTCCCTTTCATGCTGCAGGTATTCGTCCTGCTTAACACCAGCAAAAGGCAGGTGTTAAATCCCTGCTGCTACCGCGGCTTATTGCCTGTTTTTGGTTCGCATCGCAGAGCTGGCAGTTCGTTGTGAATGTGGTGTAGTGGTGTTTTCGTGTGTTTTTGCACAGGAACGCCTATTCTGCAACTCATTAGGGTTAGTTGGTGGTGTCACCCGTGGGGATAAATTTTGCGGCAGTCATCGCGGGAATACTGGCGATGTCTCCAGTTTGCACCCGCTTGTGAATGGGGCGTTAAATCTATCTCCACTTTTGATGCGTTAGGGTGGCGATAAATCGGCGATAAGTCCTTGTGAATATGCCCCTCAGTTGGCTAATCTTTTGCGGCCAAGAGAATGTCATTGCCTAATGACGCGTTTTTCCAAATGAGAACATTGATAGTGCATGGTATGCCCCCCTCCATTTGGAGTTGTAATTCATATAATTGACTTAGAACCTTATTATGAGTTTGGTGGTCCCATGGACCGGCGTACCTGCGGTGGCAGTCCGATAGTGGAGTGCTCAGTGGTCTGACCACAATATTACGAGTTGGGTGGATTGCCTTTGTGAAGACTGTGTCGAGACCGCCAGAAGACCGATGGGTTTGCGGTCGGGGATAGGCAGCTGCCATATGATAGTACTGGGTAGCTGCACCGCCATGCCCATTCTTGTTCTTCCAGGCAAATTCCAATGTGGATTCCACATTCCAATGTGGATTCCTTTCTTCAGGTCCCTCCTCATTCTCGAGGAATACAATCCCATTTACGATGGTCTACAGGTGAGTCCTTTTCGTACCATATACCCATTGCCAGGACTCCCCACATATGGGCCAAACCCCAGCAATGGGTAGATGGTAATAATCCACATGTATGATGCATATGTGTGCATCCAACACCAATGCAGTCGAAATTCACACACAGGCAAGGATATATTTAGTAAATGTACTCACCACCGTCACAAGATCTCCGCATCCACTCCGCCGGCACAGTGGTCAACTCATAGTACGGCAATCTTTGGGGGGGTACACGGTTCTCTGGTGGTCGGACTGCCAAACTCGTAATAAGGACCTAAGTCTCTGGTCGTATGTTTCCACCTGGACGTAGTCATTCATTGCTACTGCCGCCAGGCGCTCCATAAGATTCCAGCAAACTATTGTGACTTCATTCGCGCTGTCCAGCAGAGTCAGAGCCTACTACCCATTCAGAAGCAGAGTCCTCAAAACGCGAGGCATATTTAACTTTAATCCCTGCCACTTTCTTCTATTTAAATTGAGGCTTTGGGTGCGTACGCTTTTCTTCCTTTTTTATCATGAAGTCAGAAGAGCGTTGTGAGTCCTTTTTCGGTTTCAGGTACACCTCCAACCTGCGCTTTGATCATCCTCCTCTCTCCAAGTGTTTTTCTGAGGAGTCCTGAAAGGAATGAGAAGGATGTGTATCAGTATCCTGATACCTATCAGGCTGTTTAATTGTATCATGGTTACGCAAGTTATAGCACTTTTCAGAGGATTCCTGTTGAGGAGATCAACCCTGTAGTTTAGTCTTTCCTTTATTTTTCCTATTATCACAACGATTTTGAGAAGACTCTGGTGCCTGCTTTGAGTTATCCTTTTCAGAATTACCCTTAAGTTATGGTTTGTACAGGTTTCTGTAATAATTGTAGGTAGTTCGTGCTCCTGTTCTGCGGAGCATCTTGCATGAGCCGCTGGCATACTGCAAACGCTGCTGCTCCATCTTTTATGTTACTTTATATCATTGAGGATACCGTAGCAAAATTGCCCATTAATTTCATCTCCAAATCCAGGGCAGGAGCTGCTCCGTATTCATTTCAAATTGTTTAAGAACCTCTGGCAAAACAGCTAATGATGGTGTACCATGTGTAATGGTATAGACTACAGCAAATACTGTGCCCCAAGTGGCGCAGTCTTCAACCGGAGGAACCATCCCTAATGGTAGGCACATTGTGAGAGTTCTATTTTTCTTAGGGTCTCGTATGGGGAAACACTTTTTCAAGTTGGTTTGTTTTTTGTGCAATCCAGAACAGAATCTCATCCCGTCTTGTGGGAACTTTACCCATAATTGCATTAATAGTCACTGGATTTATTCAAGCCATCGCCAATTGTGGTTGTGCATCTTGAACAGCCCTTGCTTGGATTGCTGTTATTGTTTGCATAACGGATTGTACTAGATGTCTGTATAGGGTGACTATACTTGTGTATAGTATATGTAGTTCTGGTGGTGTAAGGTTTCCTATATCTGGATATGGTGTGTAATCGGCTAAGACCGACCATCGGGGGTGATGTAGATACAGATCAGTGAACATGACTCATCACTCAAAGTGCAAACAGTACAAACATTAAATCAACGTCCAGCCAAATACTTGCTGCTATAAGAAAAAGTTGCATTTTATTTCTCACTATACACATTCAAAGTAGTGAGACATTCAAATGCAACAACACAATCTCTCGAGGTTGGGGCTCTAGTAGTTGTCAGCCAAATCCCTGTCCCACGTGCCTTGAAGTAATGTGTTCGGGGTTATTCCCCATTTAGTGGTGGCCACATTACTGAGGGGGCCTATTCTGGCACTTTCTGATGGATGTCGTAGGGCACCTAGGAACCAGTTCACGTGTACTTGATATGTCAATGTGATTTCTAGTTCCTCATATGCTCTATAGATATTTGGTATGGGTGCTTCAGTGTATGTGTGAAAATTCCCTGTTTTGGCATTTGCTACCCTGAATGTAATCCGTGAGTAAAATACCTCTGTTCGGTACGCTTTGTGGACCTCTAACACGAAGGTAACGTCCCCACCTGCAAGAGTGAGCCCATGTTGTACTAACATTTGTGTCAGCGCATGTCTGAAATTTAGTGGCAAAGCCACCCGTGCTGGATCAGTCATTTTAATATACATAATTCAGAGAGGGTACATTTTGTGGGGTGATCCTTTTAAAGGTTCAAGCTTGAACAACCTACAGCCATAAATAGGGGTTCCCTACTTTGCTGAGGAGGATATTTCCCCTAACACCAAGGACTTCTCAGGTAAGTTGGTGAGTAGGGTCTTTGGGCACATAAAAGAAAACTACTCGGGAGACCCATTAAATAAGTACACAAGCTAGAATGTTGGTGGCGCCATGTCGTATGGTTCATACTTTTTCAGTAAGACTGTGTGTTTGGACAACATAAACGTCAAAACTGTATGAAACTGAGTCCACCCACCCCATCAGGATAAGTTGGCCTGGCTAGCTCACAGTGCACCATCTGGACCTGTAACCTTACAAGTTGCTGGAAGGTATGGGCAACCTCAGAACATGACAACCCCAACTCCCCAAGGAAATCATGGAAGCAGATCAGTCCCTTTCATTAGTAACTCATGCATGCCCACAGGGAGACACAAGAAATACTCAAATTGGCATTTCAAGCATTTATTAAAACAATAAGATTCTTGTGTAAAATATGTGCACTGCAATGATTAATATAAGGAAACAGAATAGAGTAATCAGCATTATGAGAATGCTAAAGAAGATAAACAGTTCAACCATTGTGCTGTTTCATTGATTATATGCTTAAATATGATTCCGTCTATACTCCTACCTAGCACTTCCTAACCTAGTGGAAATAGGAGCTGCGAATATGCTAGAATACCCTATAGTGATTTAACTCCCCATTTACTTGTGGGAAAGTTTCATTTGGGAGCTCGTTCTTGTGCAGAGCAGGCCTGGGCGTAGTTCGCTGAGTTTTGCTATGCGGAACTCCGCGAAGTTACAAAAAAACTCAGCGACGTTCCGCGAGTGGCGGTGTGCAGTGCGAACTGCAGTTTGTGCAGGTATTCCTGCCGCTCGGGTAGAAATTCTACCCGAGCGGCAGCTCTCGCTCGCGAACTTACCGTTCGCAATCGCGAGCGGGGAAAAAACTCCGCTGCACATCGCGATGCCGAGTTTTCTGCACTCCGCGTGATCCTCGGAGTGCGGAGTGCAGAAAACTCAGCGAACGGAGCGAAGTTCACCGCCCAGGCCTAGTGCAGAGCAGGCCATTGTCCTTCTCAGGAAGGCAACAGGATTTGGCTGGGCTGGAATTCCGGCATGGGGCAACCTGGACAGTGACAGAGAAATGCTCCTCTGTCTAAACAAAGGGTCAGTGTTGCTTATATAATAAAACATCATCCATGTTACTATGCCAGAGCTCTAGTCTGGCTGTCATTATTCATTTTACCCTTGCAGAGCTGTCACAGAGCAGACACCAACAAACATCAATATTTTGTGAGGTGAACTTAAGCCTGGTACAGAATGTTCAAGGTCCTGATAATATGCTTATGAAGAAGTGTAAATGTAAGCAAATCTATTTCATAGAGCATTATCCCATATGGGTGTGCAAACAAATGTGTGTCAAGAGTCAGCATTTAAGAAAGATGTCAACTTTAAATGTAAACATGTAATTTGTGGTGTTCCCTGTGTGAGGCCTGTGTAACCACACAACAAGGAGACATCACCCAGGGAAACCAAGACCACCTGACCTGAAGCACCAGCGCCTGCCTGCTTGCCAAGACCAGTGTGCCCTGTGAGGAAGAAGAGAGCGTGGAAGGCGCGAGGTCCAGTGAGGAACTGTATCGTGAGGACTCCCTGTGAAAGGTGTGAGAATCTGGCTGTGCATCGATCGGGCTGTAGCCTGTGTCACACAACTGTTTTCAGAGACCCCGGTATGCCTGTGGAGAGCCACTGGTTACTGAGTCAAGCATTGAGAGCTGTGCCGAGTGCGCCGAGCCACGCAGCCTCGCTGCGGTGACCTCGTATGCTAGAGGGGGACACCGGTGAAGAAGTTGTGTGACCAGCATGCCAGAGCTCTAGTATGCCTGAGCGATGACCCCATATGCCAGGAGGGGCCGCCATGCTATGGGTGATTGCACAGGAGTAGTCCCTACATTGTGTCCGGAACATACAGCAGCAACTTAGTGTGCCAGGAGGGGCTGCTGGGACCAAATCATCAAAGACTTCAGGTCGTTGCCCGGGACTGGAGTGAGGTTGCAACTAGCGGGTCTACCCTCACTGAAGTCCTGACTGACTCGGGGACCAGGAAGATGCTGAGGTGGACGATGTACCCATGCAGGACTCCAGTCAGGAGCTGAAGGACTGAATCCCCCCATGGCAAAAACTCGACTTACAGCATTGCTGTGAGCTGGAACCTGTTCTGATTGCTGAGCAGAGCGGCCATGCTACTCTGAAGAGTGGGCCTGCACCTGCCTGATGCTGCCACATGTAGCCCGACTTCTCCGAGCAGGATCTGAACTCGCGAGTGCCTGCGCTGAGGGCACCTGCTGTAATGCCAGACGCTTCTGTGATGCAGGAGCCGGTAAGACTTGAACTAGGGCCTTTTTGGGTCCCTATGGATTCTCTGCTGAAGGGGCTGTGGCACCATATACACTTTTGACTAAAATCCTGAAAAGTCAGAGGAACTTTTGAGAGTGTGCATTTCCTGGATGTGGCCACCACTAAGGGCCCAATTACGAATTTGGCGGTGCGGGACGGGTCCGCCCCACCACCACCCCGCCAAACCTGTGGTGAGACCACCCACCAGATTACGAGCATTCTCATGTCCTTCAGGCTTTTTTTGGTGTTCCCATGGCGGTGCCTTCAAAAACAGTCACTGCAAGGGAAAGTCAAAAACAGTTCCTGCACTGCATGGACTCGAAAGTCAATGCCGTGCAGGATCTGATGTGCATGCACACAGGGGGGCACGTATTGTGCATCCACAGGGCGTGAGGCACCAGGGGTAGGGCCCCCTCTGTTTCCTCTCCGCCAGGGTTTACATGGAGGAGGAACCGCCTTTGTAAACCCTGGCAGAGAGGAAACTCGTAATATGCTTGGGGGACCATGATGGTCCTACCAAGCATATTGTGGCCTCAGGACTGCCACGCCACCTCCTGGGAATGGCGGTTCCCTGGCGGCGGCGGTCCTATGGTGGTACCACCGCCCGAATCGTAATCGGGAAGTCGGGAAACCTCCACCGCCACGCCCACGCGAGTCTGGCAGTCCCCAGACTGCCAGACTCGTATATCGTACCCTAAATGGGAACAACCCCAAACCCATTACGCAAAGGAGGGTGGGACAGGGATTTGCTTGACAACTATTAGAGCCCCAACCTCAAGGGAGATTGTGTTGTTGCATTTGAATGTCACATTTCTGTGAATGTGTAGAGTTAGAAATAAAATACTGCTTTTCTTATATAAGTCAAGTATTTCGCTGGACTTTGATTTAATGTTTGTACTGTTTGCACTTTGAGTGATGAGTCATGTTCACTGACTTGTATCTACATCACCCCGAGGGAGTGTTGACTGCTCGAACACAGCCACCGATGAGAGTCAAGTGTAGAAGGGGTACTTGGCTCAGTTGAGCGGGATCCATAGTAGGACAGGCCCCAGGTCATCAGGATATAAGGCCTCAACCACCAGTGTTGGACCCAGTAACCCCTGCTTGCCCCGTTGCCCTCCGAAAGGGGTCCTGGCAGACATTTTTATTTTGCTAAAATCTGCAGATTATGCAGCAGATAATGTTTTTTGAAAATACGGCAAATCCATACTTAAATGCATAAAAAGCTGTGGCAGCAGAATCACAAATATTCCAATGGCCCTGCTAAGGAGTTGGTGCAAATCTTTCTGGGATTGCTCCCAAAAATTAAGCAGGTAAATTCATTTGAGAGCTGATTTTGGAGAACTTTTGACCGATGATAACATAAGACTGATTATGAACGTACCAGCTGTTTCTCTCTTGTTTTCTTCTCTTTGCCTACATAGTTGCTGCAATAGGTCTATTATGTTCTTATAAACCTTTGAATTTCCTCATGCAATTTTTCTTTTTTTTCTTTTGTTGAAAGTGTAACAATCTTTTTGTTCTTTTTGTTCATTTTTGTCTTTTCTAAATGTGTATGCATACTTTTTAAGCTATAACAAAAAAAAATTAAATTCTGATATATTTCAATAATTCATATCCCCTTTTATCTGTTTGTCAACTTTGCGATCAAAATTTCATCTTTCTAGATTAAGTAGGACGTAGTCAAATTATTTATAATTCCTAAGAGTTCATGGGCCAGATGTAGGAAGCCAAATTGCGAGCGCAAACGCTGAAATTCGCAGAATTTCAGCGTTTGCGATAGCAATTTGGCTGTAGCTAATGTAGGTAAGTTTAAACCTACTCGCAAAATGAGGAATCGCAAAATTGCGATTCCTTATTTTGCTGCAAGCATTTAGAGAATCGCAATTTGCGATTCTCTAAATGCTATGCAAGAAGGCATCATAAATTGCGACATTGCCTTAAGGAATCGCAAATTACCACCAACTTCAACTTGGTGGTAATTTGCGATTTCCTTTAGAAGCACTTTTTTGCTTTTTTAAAGTGCCATGTGGCACACATACATGCCCTTAGGGCATGTATGTGCCCCACATGTGCACACATGCACAATTCAGGGGTGCAACAGGGTGTCCTTCTGGAACCCTTGCGCCCTTGAAATTGCGCGCGCAATTTGCGAGTACCTACTGGGTACTCACAAATTGCGTGCGTAATTCCCATTCATTCCTATGGGCCTCTTGGCCCATAGGAATGAATGGGAAGCCATTCCTTATTTACGACTCGTAATTTGCGAGTCGCAAATAAGGAATGTGTAGGAATCGCAAAAAATATTGCGATTCCTACCTACATAGCATTGTGCGAGTCCTTAATAGCGATTCCCTAAAAATCGCTATTAAGGACTCGCTAAATTGCTTTTACCTACATCTGGCCCCATATTGCTTGGCTCATTATTTCAATTGCTTTTCTTTCACCCCATTGTTTGTCTTCAAACCCAATTAAAAAAAACTACTCTGCAGTTAATTGTGCCACTGGAATAACCTCTTTGAACTTCCTTGTTGACTTAGTTAACAATTAGATTACCCTGTGCTTAGTTTGTAAAAGAATGAGCGCTGGTGCCCAAAACTCTGCTTAGAGGCCCACGGCCGACGCAATTACATGTCATCGCACCGAATACCAAGGCTGCATAGTGTGGAATTCACCTTAGGCCTTTTTAATCCACTATCAGGCACTCCCTGTCACTTTATCTCACTCCTGCATTCTCCTTTGTGACGGTATTTCGTCTTTCTCCTCCTTTCCTCTTTGTACACGTGTACTGTATCTTAGAGCACGTAAGTTGAAATAAACATTTTAACCTATCCTGTGTCTCTTCATACGCGCATTGTGGACAGGTACGAGTGTGTGGCGAAAGAGTGTTCTTGCCTCTGCGAGTCCTGAGATAGAGATACCGTGTTCTGGGTTGTCCAATCATTGGTACATTGGTGCTAATGGGATGCTAAGCTAGTTGGGTTGGGGTTTTGGGTGCTACGGTCTATGGTAGGCTAACCACTGTATTCCGGGGTCCTATTATCCTGTGCATAGCTCTGTGTATGTGCAGAATCCCTACGACATGGCGCGACCAACGTGCGGGGTGGCTTATCTGCGAGACACTTGAGTAGTACTTGTGCTTGTCCACAATACCCTCACGTACGCTTCCGGAAGCGTGTGTGACGGCGATACCTCCGATATTGAAGTTTTTGTAGGTTCTTTCAAGCTTGAAGTTATTAAAAAAGGTTTCTTAACAAAACCCATTTTGTGCTGCTTACTGTTAGGTTGTCGAATAACCCGTTTCGTAATGGCGGGTGTAGCGATAGCGGCACATAGCCGAGGGGCGCTCCGAGATCACTTACGGGTGTATGGAGTGCCTGATGAAGGGGTCGATCTGGTCTTTGTGGTTCAAGCCGACCCGGCTTTCCACTTTGAAGTGTTTTACACTTGGATCACTTTTTCAGCTGTGGAAGAAGATGATAATCTGTTTCATGAATATGCACCCACTGCTGTTCCTGCTGCCTATCGACCTTATACTAATCTTGAAGTACCGCTCACGGCTTGGCAGCACTGTGTTTGGTTTAATGGCGCCCTCCCACAACCGGCTTCCACGGTTCGTTTAGGCCCCTTATCTATTGAGGGGGCCACTTGGCCTGTATTGGCCGGGTATACCCCGCATCCACAGTATTTAGCATTAACAATTGCGGAACTGCGCACTATGTATGCGGACTTGGTGCGAGTGCATCGAGCCTTAGTGCGATATGTTACCGGCAGTCTCCATGGAGCTGCTCCTGGAGTTGCCGGCCAACCAGCTGTTGCAAGCGGAGTGACCATAAGTCCTGTAATGGTAAACTCGGTGATGGGCAAACGTCCCCAAAACAAGGACGATTTTCCTTATTGGCTTGCAGAAAAATTCGATCAGCTGGAGGCAGTTTTTCCACATACATCCCCAGTGGATAAACACCGCATTCTTACGATTAGTTTGCCAAAAGACTTAATCCCCGATTTGACATCATGTGCAAACTGGGGTAAGGTATTCGCAGCAGTATATTCAAAATGTTTTGGTACTCCTTCCATGACGGTTCTACCCTCTGTAATTAAAAAAGTACAGGATGAACTTGGCCCTGAAGCGGCTGTGGAATTAGGGATGAGACTAGTGGGAGTGTTTGAAGTAGTAGCTGAACTGATCCTTGGAAATGTCAAGGGCGATGCAGTGAACTTTCAAGTAGCAAATGCTTTGGCTTTGGTCCCAGAATTGGACAGGCCCCGCGAATTACCGAAAATTATTACCCAGGCTTACAAAACAATTGGTAGAAATAGCCTGGGCAACAAGCCTTTGTAAAACCGCAAACACAATCGCCACCCCAACAACCACAACCTAAACCTCAATCTGAAAAAGATGAGAGACCAGTCTTCACTAAAAAGAGCTGGAGACAGAAAAAACAGGGTAAGCAACAAAAGAAGCCGGGGTCGAGAGGCGCTTCCCCGGTTTCAGTTTCTTCTGAACGCACTTTTGATTTACGTGATAGGGCGAGAATTAAATCACCAGATAGGTTTCAGATCTCTGACACGCGTTCTCCTCGTTCTTCACAGGCCCAGACGTCGTCACAGGCTGGTGGAGGAGAACGGCAAGATAGAGGAAGGGGCCGCGAGGCTCCCCAGGGACGAGACCAACCTCGACAACAAGTCAGAGGGAAAGCAGAAGACTTTCAACATTCTCGACCGCAATTTCAGAAGAAAGAAAGTTGCCGCTGTAACAGTGAAATATGCCACAGACGGTGAGAACGAGACTCCTGAATTGGACGTGGGCAGTAACCCTCCTAGACAGCGCCGCAGAAGTTACCATAGTGCGGGAGGCGCTCCGTCCTCATATGGAGGCTACAGCGACTGAAACATTCATAACTGTAGAGACGGCTGACACCAGAGTGGCACCCCCTGACAGACTATACAAAATAGTCCTTCAAATCGAAGGTGATATACAGCGTGAAATAAAAGGGATTTTTGGGGAAAATCTAACCTCTTTATATGACATTTTGTTAGCGGAGGTGGATTGGCCACCCTCATTCGTACTTGCTGCGCATAAAGGGGAGGAGGTAATCCTTCCGAGCTTTTCTCGGCATGTCCCAAAAGACAAAGCAGAGGCTCTAGCAGCTGAGTGGGCTGTGTACCTGGCTCCAGCGTTATACCGCAATCACGTGGGTTGGGATGAGGATTCACCACCCCATGAAATACCTTTGCGGTCCCTACCACAGCCACAACCCCAATATCCCATAAAACGTCAGGCGAAAGGCCCCGTTTCCGAGATTCTGACTCAGTTAGAATATCAGGGAGTGATCGAAACCTGTGTATCACCTATGAATAATCCCCTTTTCGTGGTTGCTACACCAGATGGATCGTACCGCTTAGTTTTGGATTACCGGCATTTAAACTCTCATTGTCGGAACTTTGCGGTGCAAAATACTCATAGTTCTGCGCTTGTAGACAGTCTTGTTCGTAAAAAATATAAAACGACACTTGACCTCTCTAATGGGTTCTACACGCACAACTTAGCCCCGGAGAGTGGCCAATGGAGCGCTTTCACTTCCGGTGGTAAATTATTCCAATTTTGGCCTTTACCCATGGGCTACAAAAATAGTCCGGGTGTTTTCGCCGCACGTGTTGTCTCTTTGTTAGACGGCATTGATCGAGATGCATGTTCGTACGTCGATGACATTTATTTGACAGACGACGAATTATTCCCGCATCTGTCCCGAGTCGACCGCATTGTTCTTGAATTTGCGGAGCAAGGTTACAAATTTAACTTTGCTAAATCACACATTGCAGAATTTACCGTTCTGTTTTTGGGCTATGAGCTCAATAACGAAGGTAAGGGCTTAGCCCCCCATTTCCTGGAAAAATGTGCACATTTGTGCCCCCCTAATACTCTGAAGAAGCTTCAGTCTTTGCTGGGTTTCCTGAATTTCGGGCGTACTTACATTCCCGAATATGCCCAGCGTATCAAGCCTCTGTATGCTTTGATACAACCTACTTATTCGAGGTCGTGCTGGCTGCCTGAGCATACCTCAATTCTGCAGTCTTTGCAGACAGACCTTCTAGAGTCTAAATATCTTTTGACTCGTGATAACCACACAAACCTGGTGATTAGAATAATTCCGGGGGCAGTGGGTTTCACGTACTTAACCTTTAATGAAGGTGATACAGTACCCATCGCATACAAGTCACATCTGTACACTTCTGCAGAATTGCGCTTTACATCTGTAGAGAAGGTTCTGACCGCAGTGCAAATGGCGATTTTGAAAGAACGCGCACTGGCACAGGGAAAGCGTATTCTGGTGGTAACACCCTGTCCTGCCCTAGAGGCAGTAACAAAGGCAAGTGTACCGAACTCTAAAGCAATGCACCCCCGTTGGATACAATGGGCTACATCCTTGACGTCTTCGGATGTCACTTTCATTTTCGATTCTTCTCTTCAGACTCAGGAGTTTTTACAGTATGAATTCATTCATCCTCCTCCTCTGTCTTTACTGCCGCTTGAGGATTACAAATGTGTGATCTACACCGATGGTTCGGCGCAACCGGCCACGGGGTCCAAGCACGCTTATTCAGCTGCATGTGCTATTGTAGCAGGTACCTTTATGAACGGGAAGTTCAAATCGTCTACAGTGCACACTCGAGCACTTGGGGACAGTACCGCACAATTGGCCGAACTGCAGGCATTGGTGCTAGCACTTGAGTTCGCTTCTCCGGATGTGACCACTCTTATTGTATGTGATTCTTTCTACTGTGTTCAATCTTACAATGACAATCTGTTCTTTTGGTCGAAAAACGACTACAGAGACGCAAAAGGCAGCACAATTAAGCATAAAATGCTTTGGGTTCGAGTGGCAGAATTGCAACAACGTCTGCCACTCACACAGGTGGTTCACACCTTAGGCCATCAGCGAGTGGGCGCACACGCTATTGGTAACGATATGGCAGATGAAGCTGCCCGTTCAGCAGTAGTCACGTGTTCAGTAGCAGCAGTTACTAGGTCCATGTCTAAAATTGATTCTGACATTTTGGCAGCTATTGCTGCAACCAAGGAGGGTGATAATTACCCTAGGGCATATCCTTCCAAATATTCTAACCAGTTAAGTCCCGAACAGGCTCCTTATGTAACAATACCTAACGTTGGGGATCGGCTGATACCCAACGCTGACCGCAGAAGTTCCTTAATAACTGCTGCACACGAAGGTATGGCTTCGGCTCATGCGGGTGTGTCAGCTACGGTTTCCATTTTACATCAGCGTTATTGGTGGAGTGGGTTATACAATGACACCCGTGCTTTTGTGCTTTCTTGTGACGTTTGTCAACAGATTAAGCCTTCCACGGTTACACGACCACCACAGACCTCGCTCTGTATTGCTATCAGGCCCTTTGGGTGTTTACCTGGATCACTGCGGTCCTTTCTCTTCAGACACTGCCTATAAATACATCTTAGTAGCAGTGGACTCGTGCACACGGTTCATCTGGGTCTGGCCACAACGTAGTGCTGACGCTCGAAATGTCATCAGGGATTTGCGTGTCTTTGTGGGAATTTTTGCATGCGGCACCTTCCATTCTGACCAAGGTCCAGCGTTTGCCTCTAGGGCTTACAAGGACGCAATGGCTTCACTTGGGGTGCGGGTGAAATTTTCGTCTCCGTATAGGCCTGAGGGCAACTCTATCGTTGAACGAATGAACCGTGACTTAAAGCAATCCTTGACAGCTAGAGTTATAGGTACTGGCAGGAACTGGCTGGCCCACTTGTATACCGTTCAGCGTGCACTTAATAATCTCCCTAGAAGACCTCTGGGTGGGCGGACCCCATACGAAATGCTCTTTGGCATACGAATGTTTGTGCCTGACCTTGATGGTCCAGACATTACGGCGCAATCTGCCAAGTTTGATGTAGATAACCATTCTGCTGTGTTACAGGACTTACAAGAAGCCCGAGACAAACTTGCAATTGCACATTTACCTTCAGCCACAGACTCTGCTCTGCAGATTCCGGTTGCCGGCTGGCTTCCGAAGATTGGGGATCTGGTCCGAGAGAAGGTGCAGAACAAAAAAGAATTCGGCCCCTCTTATCGTGCACCGGTTCCAGTTCTGGGCTTGAAGGGAACACGTACAGTCATCCTACCACCGCTTCCTGGTCGCAAGGAGAACAGATACATCTCAGTGGAAAATGTCAAACTACAACATCTGGCCGATCCTGAATAGCGTTACACCAGCGGTCTCTTGTCCTGCCATTTATCGGACATATGTTCGTGGCACTCCTGCCCGAACGGTCACTGATGTTGCAATTGAGATGGTTGATTTGCCTGAAACTATATTTGAACCTCAAGTCTCCCCCTGCATCGACGAGGACGAGTATACCTATCCTGCATCCGAATCGGTGGCACATCAACCAACAACGCCACTGAGTCCAACACGTTATTCCTTTGACTCGGATTCCACCTCTTCCGAGGTCCCGTCCCAGTTCAGTATTTTTGTATCCTTGTTTAGAGACAATTTTTTGGTTCCACCCTGGACATACATCTGGTTGGTGCTTTTCTTGATTTTTTTGTTCATGTCCATTGGCTTTGTCACAGTGTTTTTTCTACTCATCAATGGTCACTATTTACCTGAACGCTCTGCTGTGAACAGTGTTGCTGGAACTTTGGCTCCTCATTCCTCGTCTCACATCATGAAGTGTGACCACACATTTGTGAACATTACAGCGTTTCCAGTCGCTGATGGCATCGTATGGGATGCGGTAAACTTTCAGATCCATGGTCCGACAGAAATTATTAATGTACCTAATGTCCTTCGTGTTTCTATGGGTGATGTAGTAAAAAATAATATTCATTCTGACGATTGGGATGTGCATACCGTTGAAGCATTGTTTGCGGATCTAAAATATTATGCTTCCTTTAATGCTGAAGATTTGTATAAGAATTCTGCGAATTATGCCGATTTGTACTGCTACCAGCATTGGGGTAACCATTTTCTCCATAAACCAAGTGCCCTACGTAGCTCTGTAGCTGCCACCCAATGGGAACATTGCCCGAACCCCTTACCAGGTAGCTCCCAAACTCTTAGAAATAAGTTTACCTATTTCACTGACTTTAATCGGTCAAACCCTGAGTCCTATTATTTTAGACTAAATACCTCATCAACTCAGAAAATTATGTTAACCCACACCAAATTGCTTTATTCGGGTTCCTTTTTAAATGCCTAGGCCGTGGGTGGTTATGAGTATTGGTTGGCCACTGTGGATTTGAAATCTATTTGGGGTTCCAGGCCTTGGCAGGTACAAGGAACCGAGGCCTTGCACCGTGCTTGCCTCATTCCTACCCAAATTATGTTCCTGAATGCTTCCATCTATCAGACTACGTGTTGGGGTTTAGCTACCGCTAAACAAATGAACTCGCCCTCCATTCCATCCTTGTCGAATTCTCCCAATGATAGCTTACGTTTTAATATGTCCCTGACGACCTTACAGGCTCTGTTTCAGAACAATTCATTTAATGTTTCTGCACTGGTTCAGTCACCCTGGTTGGTATGGCCCATTTCATCTAATGCATGCCAACTGCGCTTTCACAACTCAGGTCCTGGCTACAGGCAGGACAGGCCTGATCCGAGGTTTTCTGAGTCCCGAGCCGTCACCACATATTCTGTTGGCAAATTATGTAAACAATGGCTGCAACATTCGTCTCTAGACTCTGTTAAACAGCATTTGTCCCTCCTTTCAGGCAATATTGATCTGTCCGACTTTGTTTTGGGACCTCGTGGTCCCCGACCTAAGAGGTTCATCTATGCAACGTATAATGAGCTCTGGAAGCTGTCACAAATTGAAGCTGCTTCCCGTCTTCGGGAAATAGACCAAGCAAATTTGGAAAAGGTGCTTGCTGTTGTTGACAATAGTATTAATACCCTGTCTTCTCGCATTTACACGTTAGAGAATATTGTGTCCTCTGTTGTTGACATTGTGCAAGATGATGTTTCTGTGTTGTATCATGGTCAAAATCAATTGCGCTCAGTTATGCAGTTTGCATGGACTTTGCAAACCCTCAAGTTAGGTAAAGTTCCTTGGCATTTTTTGAACACCACTGCCTTATTTCTGCCGTTTAATTTGACTGACAAGCAGCAATTCATGTCCATGAAAGATGCAGCTTACACTCTGTTACATATCGAGAGGGTGGATCCTTTACCGTTCTCTGTAGCGGAACTAGATTCTGCTGTGTGGCTAGTTCATGGGGTTATCGCGTTACCTTTTTCCTTGTTTGAATTTGGCTCGTGCATGAAACATTATCCTGTGGGCCGTTACCAGCCTTTGGGTAGTGCTTTCCTGCATGAACTCTGGTCCTTGCCTTTCATGTATAGATGCCTTCGAGATGGCAAGGAGGTTTTTCTCACGTGGGAGTCCTGCGACTCGACCGTGGGTCATTCGCTTATTTGTAAGCATATTAAATTGCACGGCTCCTGCAGCGTTTCTGCTCCTAATCTTGCTTGTGTATTGAAGGGTATTCCTGCTCCTGCTATTTCTCCTACATTTACTTTGCTTTCCAATGGTAGCTATTTACTTCTGAATAATGAAAACTGTTGTGGCCTACAGGCCGGCATTCCGTATATTGTAACGGTTTCGCACAGGGTTGTCTGCTGCAAGAATGTGCTTTTTCCTCCCCCTCATGGTATCGTTGATATCTCTGTTTGGCCTTCCATCCCTACCATGGAGGCAGATTTCAATAAACTGAGCAGAATAAAGGCGCTATTATTGAACGAGGAAGTTATGCTCACGTCCGCCCGGGAGACATTCATTCTCCAGGTGGCGAGTACCCACAGTGAGATACAGGCTCTTTTGAACACTAATCTCCCCCAGCATTTCGGGGAGTTAATTCATCGTATTTTTAACGCATCTAACACTGAGGGTCTGGTACACTTTTTTAAGGTTGTGGGGTCTGGCCTGGTATCCTCCTTCCAAACAATTTTTGGTGTGATCCCGGCATTTATTCATTCTATCTTTTCCAGCGTCTTTGGTGGTTTCCCATTGATCCTCGCCTTGGCGGCTGGTGTCCTGCTGTTGGTCTGTTTTCTGCGCAATGGCTGCTCCCCGATGGGACCTTCTAGATCCAGAACGCCTCCAGCTGCTCCGTGAGCGCATTTTGGCTGGTTTCGGCGTTTTGCCATTGGCGACACTGAGTGTGTCATATACTCTTTCTTTTCGCTTTGCGTATTTCACTTGCGTGCAACCTGTAATGACTTGCATCCGCTGTCCTTTCACCTGGACCTTGGATTATTGCCTCTCCAATTCGTCATTGTCTGTTCCGGATTTTGTTCAGTTGATGGGTCCCTTAGAGGCCCATGAGCAGGACTGTTCCGTTGCTGGCTGTATGGCGCGTGCGGCTGCACTGGGGATTTTGGCACAATGGGATATCTGGGCGGCTGCTCAGAATCTCCTACAACAGAGCTATTTCAATTATCACGCAAGCTGTCCCGCATTGCTTTGGGATGCCCCCTACGCTGAGGAACATTTCTGCTCTTTTGATCTCTTGGACTGGATGGCGTCTATGTTTTCTGACGATACCAATGATGTCCTCTTAGAAGGTGTTGCGTTTTTCTGCACCTCCACCTTCATGGATTGACATGGCTTTCGCTGTCTGTGCACTGCTGTGCTCTGGTGGACATGTATCTTTTTTCTCTTTTTCTTTTTGACCACTGGTCTATTTTTTTTGTTCCCGGTGTCCACTTCTGCTCAGTTACTTTGAACTTTGTCTTGGCCGACGGCCTGTCCAGGGGAGGGTGTCTTGTGGTTTGTTGCCTGCCTTGTTATGTTGTCCTAGGCCTGGCTGCCATGATGCTTTTCTTTGCGCACGTTACGCTGAGACATGGTTCTCTCGGCTTCCACTCCTGCCAAGTTATTCAACGCTGTCTGCGTTTCTATCTTTCACCTTTTCTCTTGTTCGATTTGGGCTCAGACTGCACAACATGTACAAGGTCGAATAACAATGTATTTCTGTTCTGGCTGGTTTGGCCAGTCCCTCGCACCTAGACATAACACTAGGTACAGCTGCCATGGAGAATTTTGTGTGCTTTTAATATTGCTGTTTAGCTGCACTAGAACACACTTGGAGAGATCCTTTCCAGGGAGAAGAGCTGTGATGTTCTGCTGATGTAATTCTGCATCTAGATACTGAGGTATGGGGGTTCGCCAGTCAAAGCCCAGAGGTCTTCTCTTTTTATAATAAACTATCTTACTGCACGGGGAGGGTGGCAATGTTATTTAGACATATATCCACTGAGTTATGAGATGCTTTCCCCGTTTGTATTCTATGGAATTGTAACCATGCTACTTATATTATTCATATGCCTTATGTTAATAGTACTGACACGTGTACTGTATCTTAGAGCACGTAAGTTGAAATAAACATTTTAACCTATCCTGTGTCTCTTCATACGCGCATTGTGGACAGGTACGAGTGTGTGGCGAAAGAGTGTTCTTGCCTCTGCGAGTCCTGAGATAGAGATACCGTGTTCTGGGTTGTCCAATCATTGGTACATTGGTGCTAATGGGATGCTAAGCTAGTTGGGTTGGGGTTTTGGGTGCTACGGTCTATGGTAGGCTAACCACTGTATTCCGGGGTCCTATTATCCTGTGCATAGCTCTGTGTATGTGCAGAATCCCTACGACAGTATTTGTCCCTCTCTTACTCACGTCAATATCTGATGAGGAAAAATAAGTGCCCGGACCACAAAAATAAGTGCTGGGGCCCCCACCTGGCAACCACAGCCTCAAATTAACCACTGGATATATGATGCATTCAACAGCATTTATCATTTTCGCTCTGGGCCATGGTTCATGTTTTGTTTCACAATCAAAACTCAATCTCTGCCCGTATTACAGATAGGGTGCACTTTCCATGTTTGTGCCACGGCACACCTTAAAGCAGGTGCGCCAAGTGCAATCATGGAAAGTGCACCCTATCAGGGCAGCGCTTTCAAGAGAAATATGGAGCAGCTATTTAAAAGCTGCTCTTTTTTTTAAATTTTTTTAAATTTGTATTAATCCATGATGGTTACAATACGTTACAATTCATTAATACAATGGTTTAAAATTCACACAAGCAATAAAAGATCCTTAAAACATTTACCCAAAAGTTACAAATAAATGCATTAAAGTGCAGGTGCATAGAACCGTTAGCTTAAAACCTCATTCATCCATAAAAGACACCACCGGCCCCCATATCTCCATGCCCAGTTTCTTTTTCGTATACCTTTAAATTCATATAAACTATATTCAATATTAAACATAGAGAGAAATCGGGCCCTCCATAGTTCAAAAGTTGGTGCCTCTTTCTGAAGCCACATTGAAGCAATGCATAGCCTCGCCACTGCTGTAGCGAGAAAAATCAGGTACCTATATTTATGAGCCAGTTGATCCGATCCCTCTCTCTCAGCTACCCCCAGCAATACCTGCGTAGATGATAAATTAATTGGACCACCCAAAAGTTCCTCTAAAAATTTCTCTATATGTCCAAACAAGTTCATAAGATACCTACATGTGAAAAATATATGTACAATATCGGCCTCTTCTGTTCCACAGCGAAAACATTTCCCATCATTTGAACCACCCCATTTAGACAATTTAGCTGGGGTATAATAAAGATTAAACACAGTCTTATAGTGTTGCGCACGGAGATTGGCAGATATTAACAATCTCCCCGCCAACTCAATGGAGGTTTCTACCTGTGTACCAACACAGCCAAGCCTATTATCCCATTTTATATTATGGTTCTCTAAATCATCACCCTTGGTTTCTAACAGTAAATTATACAATATCCCAATACGTGCGTTCTTCCTCACAGCTTCAATTATAGGGTTTCTGGCCATATTCCACCGATGTTTTCCCAAATAGTCACGCACCTGTAGATATTTAAAAAATTCAAACCTATTAAGATGAAATTTATCTGTTAACATTTCAAAGGACATTAATCCCCCATTGGCAAATAGATCTCCAATAACATTAATCCCTTTAGTCCGCCATCTATCTATAATCCTATCCCAAAATATCGGTGGGAGGAGTGTCGTAGCTGTGAGAGGGGGTATACTGAGATATCCTCTCTACTCCATAGTACTTTCGCACCGCTTTCCAAACTTTATAGGCGGTATATAAAACCTTAAACCTGGTTTTCTTATAGTAGCTTGGCTCTATATTAATAAGCAATCGACTTTTAGCATCACTGCCCAATAACATTTGATAAATCGAGGGAGCTTCGGCAGCGCTGGCTGGTTCTACCCCTGTTAATAAAATATTCATATGTTGCAATATACATACATAATGATATAAAATAAAATCAGGAACGACCCAACCACCTTTCTCCCGAGGAAGGGTCATATAGCGCATAGCTCTACGGGGATTTCCCTGGGCCCATAAAAACCTAGCACAAATTGATTGTAATAAAGCCAGTTGGGGCGTGGGATTTCTATTGGTACAGATATAAAAAAATATAAAATTTTCGGTAATATCAACATTTTAAGGACATTACAGCGTCCCACAAGTGAAAGATGTAAACACTCACACCGATCCAATTGATTTCGGACATTATTTAAAATGTAACACCAATTAACCTCAACCAATGTTTTTAAACATGTCCTCAACTTGACCCCTAGATATGTTACCTCATTCAAAACTCGCTGGTCATCAATTGTAGGAATGTTTAAACATAAGATTTGTGTCTTTACCACATTGAGTTTGTATCCTGATACAACCCCAAACTCTACCGCCAGCTGTTCTATTTCTGAGATGGCAGTGATAGGATTTGGAGTTACCACTGCCACATCATCTACGTATGCAAACACACGAAAGTGTTCCTGCCTCAATATGACCGACTCTATCCCTGCACTCTGTTCTAGCATTTTAAAAAACGGATCTATATACAATGAGAACAACAAGGGGGAGCAGGGACATCCTTGCCTTGTTCCCCGCAAGATATAAATAGGGCTTGATTCCAGGCCCATAATACTGATTTTAGCTGATGGACGCCGATATAAACATTGTATAGCAGTGATAAAGTTCTGTTTAAAACCAATACCGTGCAATAAAGCCCATAAAAAGTCCCAAGCAACCCGGTCAAATGCCTTTTCGGCATCTAATAGTATCAAGCTAAATTAACTCCCCGTGGTGTTAGCTATATCAAGCAAGGTTACAACCCTGTTAATATGATTCGTTGTTCCCCTCCCGGGGATAAACCCATGTTGCCGTAAAGACACCAACGGGGTTATTACTTCAGCCAACCGGGTTGCCAAAATGTTGGCAAAAATGTTGCCATCTGCGTTTAAAAGCGATATAGGCCGATATGAGCCGGGTTGATCAGCAGGTTTATCTTTTTTTAAAAACAATAATGCTAGCCTCATCCCAACTTAGGGAGCAACTCCTGCTTGAGCCTGTTGAAAGGTAGTTAACATATCAGTCTTTAATATTCCCCAAAAAGTTTTATAAACTTCCAATGGGAGTTTATCCGGCCCTGCCGCTTTGCCCAAGGCTAGGCTATTGCCAGCTCTTTCTAGTTCCTCCATAGTAATAGGAGCTTCTAGTAATTCTGCATCCTGCGTGTCCAGTTTAGTGCAACAGTTCTGTATCAGAGATTCCCCAGCGCGTAGATCATAAGCCTCCCGGTATAGAGTGCCTCATAAAAGTCATGGAACACCTTTAAAATCCCAACATCAGATTCTACTATATTGCCACTAGAATCAACCATTGAGCTGATCCTTTGAGCTGCTTCTTTAGATCTCAGTCTTTGAGCCAGACAGCGTCCAGTTGCCTCCCCATATTCATAATTTAGATTCTTATTAATAGATTGTTTCTTTGCTATCTCTTTGCTCCAATACTGATTGATTTTAGCTTTACCCCGAGCTACTTCCGTTTGTAAGGCTGTAATCTCCTGGCCCAGATGTATACCCTGCATGAGTTTTTCTTCCGCTACCCTAAGACAGGCATATAATTCCTGAAGTATCAGTCGCATTTGTTTCTGCTTATATATGCCAAAACTAAGAGTCTCTCCCCTAAAACCAGCTTTAAATGTATCCCACACACACCCCGTCCCTGTTGAATTGCGTTTTATGGCAAAAATTGCTCGATCCAAATCTGCATATATGTAACATAATTTTCATCCAATAATAACTTCCTATCGAATGAAAATGATCGTACCTTAATTCCCATCCTATCAATTTTGAGGTGTAACACCAAAGGTCCATGATCAGAGGACACCTGTGGATATATTTGTATTTTAGCTCCTGATAACAAAAGACCTGGTGTAAAAAAATAATCAAGTCTTACTAATTTCTTGTGCGGATGGGAATAAAAAGTGTAACCTGCTTCCATGCCGCGCTGTATAGCCCATGCATCCACCAATCCGTGATCAGCTAATAAAGATTGTAGAGCCTTGAATACCTTTGGTTTCCTTCCTTTATAAGGCTTATTATCATCTTGTAGCGCTTCTGGCTCGAGATGTATATTTAGATCGCCACATATAATTAATGGTGTGGGCCAAAGCGCCAATTCTACATTTAACCTTTCAATTATAAGGGCTTCATCAAAATTAGAACCATATATTGAGCATATCGTATAGATTTGGCCACCCATCCGGCATTCTACTATGGCCCATCACCCTTGTTTGTCTGCCAATGCCCTTCCTGTCCCTTGTATATGATTCTTCGCTAGAATTGCTACCCCCCGTATAGTGGTGGATCGCTCAGTACAAACTAATACTGTCAGGCCTAATTCCGCCAATAGTTTCCTTTTGGCCCATGGTATATGGGTCTCCTGTATACATATCAGATCAGACTGTACTGCCCGTAGCTCATTAGCGACGCGTTGCCTTTTATTATAATTGTTCAGACCGCTTACGTTCAGGGAGCAAATCCGGATACCGCCCATTATGCCACTATCCCCCATCTATCTTCCCTGTAACTTCCTGCTCGTGGGCTATGTGCTTAAAACCATTGAATTTCATATTTCTCTTCATCAAACCATCATGGATTATTTTTACTATTGCCCCCCCGACCTCCCACCCTCCACCCCTCCCTCATCCACAACCCCCCCCTCCTCACCCAACCACGGTTCCAGCCGGCGCCGTGTCCCTCCCCACTCATCCCAAAACTGGAGGTTTGGAGACACACGGTCTCCTGAGATGGATCGAGCTTCCCAAGCCCCGGACCCCCCCTGCCCCAACCTGAATTTGAAATTATCTTTTTTTTTTTTTTTCTTTTCTTTTTTTTTCTCACCATCCATCACCATATCATATTCCATCCTGCCATCCCACCTAGAAAAAGACATAATACTATCGATACCTAAATAGCAAAGGGGTATAAAATAATATCAAGTAAGATCAGTTAGTTTCAGAAAATATCTTTAGCCCTTCCTTTCTTCCCACTTTATCCCCTACATTCAAAGCGATTGTAAGTACTCTTTAGCAGCTGATTCCACTGTAAAAACCGTACATGCTCATTGTGTAGGATTTTAAGTTTGGCTGGAATCAGCAAGAAGGCTTGTGCCCCTTATCTCGGAATGGCGTAATAAGTTGGCGGAGCTGCCATCTTTTCTCAACTGTGAGAGGGCAATAATCCAGGACGTACAAAGAACTCAACCCCCTTCCCAGTTTTCTTTCTATCTGGACGTGCAAGATCGTACACTGCTTCTCTCGCTAGATAATTGTTAACTGAAATTAAAATCGCCCTTGGTCTAAGAGGGCTCTGGCCCGGCTTACTGCGCTGCACAAAAGGAAATCTGTGTGCCCTCTGGATCTCCCGGCTCCAGTCCCATTGCGTTAGCCCAGGAAAGGCATCGGAGAAGAGTTCTATGATAAATTTTCGGGGATCTTGTCCCTTGGCCCCCTCGGGAATATCCAGTACTCGGAGATTATTCCGTCGTAGACGATTTTCTAAGTCAGTAACTTTCCAGATAGTATCATCCTTAGAGGAGCGTAGAGTCTCTGTAGCTGCTTTCTGAACAGCAAGTTCATCCTCCAAGTTGGATATACGGGTCTCAGCCTCATTGAACCTGTCAGAGAACTCGGAACAAGACTTAGCAATTTTTCGTACTGCGTTCTGCAATTTGCGACAAGCCCCTTGCATACGCTGGCTCTCTGCCCGCGTCTCCGCCCTATGAGCCATAATGCTCTGGTAGATAACTGCCAGGGAGATATCTTCAGGTTTCTCGGCAGATTCGAAGTTGGCCTGCATCCCGCTGGCCATCTCAGTCTCATTCATATATGAATAATCCCATTGAATAGAATCAACACTCCCGGCCAAGTAATACCCCTGCTTGCATACTGTTTTTGGACTACCGATTCCCTTGTGTGTGTCCAAATCAGATTCTTCCCCCGAAGCATCCGAAGGATCTGACATTGAGTAAAAGGGGGGATCTCCAGAATCATATTCTTTCCTCAAATCCTGATTATCCCTTATCTTCCTTATTGCCATATCAGAACTACCAGGGCCAGTCGTTGTATTACATTTTCCCATCTGTGGCTTCTTACCTGAGCCCCGAGAAGTGCCCCCCACTGCGACCTTTTCTGCATCTTTTCTGATGTCTTTATCCATTTCCTCCCCATTTCCAGCAAAGCAATGGGGGATAGTGTGGCTCAATGGTTAGAGCGGCAGACCCTGATGCAGAGATCTGGCCCGGGACCAGGGTTCAATTCCCACCTCGGCGGGTCTTGGGCTCAATTTCCTCGGACCTGA
This sequence comes from Calotriton arnoldi, assembly GCA_963921515.1. Classification (NCBI taxonomy): domain Eukaryota; kingdom Metazoa; phylum Chordata; class Amphibia; order Caudata; family Salamandridae; genus Calotriton; species Calotriton arnoldi. The sequence goes on along the minus strand of CAWUFW010017463.1, from coordinate 63,292 downwards.
TAATTCTCGCCTCGGTGCCTATTCTAATCATGGGTCCCACTCTGCAACTCTGGGCAATAGCTTGCTTAATCTCCACAACGGCCCCACCAGCGCTGGGATGCCTGCCTTCACCTTGGGGGTGCCCAGGAGTGGACATTTCACAGGGAAAAGCCAGGAAGGGTTCCACAGCGGTATGCGTACAGCGCCAGGACACCCCTTTGGGGGTATAAGTGCGCTTTACAAGTACGAATTTCATTTCATTTCATTTCATACCACTCATGGCCCCATCCTCACTGACTAACAAGTCTGCTGGGGAATCCTCTGCCCAGACCTCTATATTAAATTCAGGTTCGGTAGTAGCTGGTGTTGTAAAAATGTTTTTTTGGTTTCACAGCCTGAAAAATACAGGGACAGCCTTCTTACCACCCTCCATACGTGCAGCATCCTTCTTCCCGTGGTTATTATCACTTTCTTGCCATCCGTGCTGTCAGGCATCTCCAGCGGCGTTGCGCGCTCTTCCCGCCCAGGCTTTGGAGGCATCACACTACAGCAGTGCCTGGCAATCACTTCCGCGTTGGACTGACTCTTCGCCGATACCATCCACTCTGCAGTCCGGGCGGCGCGCGCACACCAGGAAGCGCGTCTCACAAACGCCCAAGCCGATGGGAATCCACACGAAGAATACCGCAGGCAATCCAAAGCATGCCTGCGCCGCCAACGCTTCACCCTGGGATCAACGAAGTAGCCTGGCCCGGTCAACAGACTATCCACACTTCATGGTGAGTGGAGCAGGGGGGTAACCTCCGGGAGCTCAAGCCCGCACGACCGTAGTCACGGCCGCCATCTTCCTCCGACCAAGGTGCTGTAATCTAAATGTAATCTGTCTATTTAAAAGCTGCTCTATGTTTCTCTGTACAGGCGGCAATCCGCCCACACTTTTAAAAGGGATTAAAGATCCCCCTGCAGGCGGGTGCAGTGAGTGATTGCACCCGCCTGCAAGGAAATGTGTGAGGGGCCATGGGACCCCCTTTCATCTCTTCAGAGGGCTGCCTTTAGAAGGTGCACTGAAATGCACACCTTTTTGTGGCCCACTTTCAGTGCACCTTCTAAAGGCATGTTTGCCTCTGCAACCACGTCGGTTATATGCATGGGCTCAGAGGCAAAGTGATTCCCTCATTTGCATGGGGCCACACACACATGCAGATGAGGGAACGGCCTCTAAAAATAGCGCTGGTGCTGTATGTGTGCCAGCGCTATCTGTATTACAAAAGGGGCCGCACAAGCATCTGCGGCCCCTTCTGTAATACCAAAGTGCCCTTGGGGCGCATAAAGCATGCGCAAACTCCAGTTGCACCCCAGGAGCACATGTGTAATACGGCCCCTGGTTATCTACTTCCCACAGGTACATATGATTGTGGAGACAAATTATTTGCATTCATCGAATTTATCCTTTTTCTTTTTTTCCCAATAATGGTTGCTACTGGTCACGTCTTATTCTTTTCAGCACGCGCTCCTACATCAGAAAAATTACAGAAGTTAGTTGTAGTTATTTTCCCAAAAACGGGCATCGGAATTATTTTGCACAATATATTTTTGCAGTTTACTCTTGGCTCCTTCACTTTAAATATTGCCTTGTAGGCAGAATTGAGTTAACCTGATACAAATAAATGTATAGGCAAACAACCTAAAAGTGACCTTTGAAGAAGATACCTAAAACATATTTGCAATTCCTTTCGTGGTTTGCCAGAGTGAATTAAGGTAGTTTTTCAGGCTCAACTAAAACAATTCTCCTTAATTTTAGAGTGAAGAGATAAATGCTTATTTTTTTAAGCAATAAGTACAAGGGTATAAAGTTTTAACTTATGAGACTGCCATTGGTGCTGCCGAAATGCTGTGGTTACCGAACACCAGAGTCGCTTAATGTTGTTTCCACTTCATGCCTCATTATTCAACCACCTTACACTTCCTGACTCCTTACCTCAGTCTTGCAGGTTCCATTTCCTCCCTGTTTTCACCATTTGTCACTGTTTTCCTATATTTCTCATCCTCCTTCCTTCCTTCCTTTTCTGCCTTTCACTTTCTTGCTCTCTGTAGAAATCTGACGATGAAAAATAAATTCTCCTAAAAAAATGAGTGCAGGTGCAGTCACATGCAACCACTGGCACAAAAAAGGAAACATGCAACCACTGGCACAAAAAAAGCAAACCTGCACCACAGGCACAAAAAAAACACCACAAAAAATATTTCATATCAATTTACCGATGCATGTAACTTTAATAAAATATGAAGTTCTAAAATCATAAGGGCCCTTCCTTGCCACGATTCAGGGTTATTCGTTGCCAGAAAAGATAGGTGAAATCTACGTTGATGTATTGTGATCACACCTATATTTTAATATGCATAGCCTGTTTTTGGGAGAAGTGGAATGTCAACGGTACACATGATTTTCAGAATAATCCTCATTATTCAATGCTTTATCTAACAATGAAATCAAACCTACCAAATAGTAATTAGTCATGCTCCATTTGTTTTCTTTTTTTAATTAAAGTATACTACTTCTGTTCTTTTTCAAGCCTTTTAAATCTTCGCCCATTTCTGTTGACAGAAATTACTTACAATTGGCTTTGCCAATGCCTCATTTGCCCATTATGACACTTGTTTGCATATTATCCAATACATAAGATTAACATATGTATGTTTCCTTACTTTTTTACCTAGATCCTCTTGGATGTTTTCTTTATTTCATTATCATTTTATTTCATATGACTGCTTGTGCGATGAATATTTTGTTTTGTTTTAATTCTACAGGAGTGGTGCTAGCAAGATTTGGTCAATCATGGAAGGATGTTAGGAGGTTCTCCCTCTCCACTCTGAGAGACTTTGGGCTGGGAAAGAAGTCCCTGGTGGAGACGGTGACAGATGAGGCTGGATTTCTTTGCTCTGCATTCAAGTCCAAGGATGGTACGTTTCTACCATTGAATAGCATCACACTCTCCAGCAAAGCAGTTGGTAGCATGTCTCCCTGTGGTAGAAGATGTTTGCAGGGATACAATTTTGGGGTCGCCAGAGAATGCAACTCTTAACTCTGGCTTCATGACCTCAGATTTACAGATAGCAAGGACAAGGTAGGGAAGAAACCCAAATAGGTCTCTCCTAGACTGGAGATTACTTTCTTGCATTTTCATCCTCATGCCCCTATCTCATCAGCATTCAAAATGAGGATCATATGGAAACAAAACCGCTATTGAAACCGGTCTTCAGGCTGTAGTGAAGGAGCTGAAGCAGCTCTTGATCAAGGAGGTACAGTCAGCATTCAGTTGCTGCTGCTCCCGGGAAGCAGCGATGGGGGGAAGGGGGTGTTTAAAAAAAAAGAAATAAAGATCTTTTAGGCCGGCGGCCTGTTGCCTGGCCTCTGCATTTCTTAGTCCTATCCGTCCTCTTCCTGGCTTCTGTTGGAACAGGAAGCACCAGGCTCCCCTAAGCCAATCACAATGCTGAAATGCAGCGTTGTGATTGGTCTAAGTGCTGTGGTTCGGCGCTCAGATTGTGAATGGGAACCTGGGCATGTTCTCCACCCAGGCTGTAGTGCAGCCTAGGTGGAGAACATGAAAAGTGCGCATCTAGGGCCGGCCAAGCATTCATGCCCAGTAAGGAGGGCGCCACTACTACTCCCCCCTGCGCTGCCCAGCCCAGCCCTGCAAAACTGCCTCAGCACAGAAAAATAAAATGATAATAACATTGCGTTATTATCATATTATTTTTCCTTTTCCCGTGCTGAAAGGCACTGGGGTGACACTCCTTGGCCTTAGCCGAGGAGCTGCCCCTGCCAGCATTATACTCCTTGATTTCAGTGTGGTATTTGATGTAGTCAACCAAGGAATTCTCATTGAAGGAATCCATAAAGCAGGAGTCACCAGAACTGCCTTGAAATGGCTTTCTTCATTTCTTAAAGACAGGACCTTTCAGGTGTTTGAAAAATCCGGGTTTTGGGACACCTTATCTCTGAAATGTGAAGTGTCACAAGGCTCCTCGCTGAGCTCTACGCTTTTTACTTTGTACATGTGTTGCTCGGATATGAATTTAACTTAAAAAATGAAAAGACAAGAGGAGTTTGGCAAAACAGTAACAAGTTGATTTAATTAAATGCATCGGCCGGGAGAGTATTCGACAAAGTAGTGTCTGATAAAGTGTCTCATTGTACAGAAGTTTTGGCCAACCATTTATACGGTTCGTGAGGTACAATAAACCGATCTGGCATTTTTGGCATAGTCATAAACAACAAGTACAACCATCTGATAAGGGGATATAGGTGGCTCTCGACCTCAGGTAGAGCTAGTGTAGGCCAGTGTGTATGTGTCTAAGTGTCCGCTGTGGGGAGCGCATGACCACTACGTGTGTTGTGTATGCTGTGTCCTTAGTGGCTGAATGTCCCTAACTTTAGGTGGCATCTATGTTTGTGGTATTTTGCGAATGTGCGCCTTTGGCGAAACGTGTTTTTATTGGGGCCAATTTCCTCTGACCTGTTTGTGGTGTAGCTGCCTATCTGTGGGATCAATCAGGGTTTTCCCTGGGTGTGCGTTTGTCTGTGGGCTAAGTGTAACCCCACCTGTGACCTGTCAATCGGTATACTCAGGTTTGGGTCGCAGGGCCTGTCTGACCACGTATCTCTGACTCGGGGGTGATGAGGAGGTCACCTTGGGCGAATCCAACAGCAATGGCATGAACTCATTAAAACGTGTACAATTAACATGGCGGTCAGTCATATCCTTTTTACCAACAACCTCAGTATTGTGCAGTTGTCATAGAGTACATCAATATTGTCTTTACTGATATTGACATTCTTGTGCGTGCATAGATTATGGCATACATTGACTAAGCCCGGGCAGTGAACTTTAGTCCATTTGCGGAGTTTGCAGAGTTTTCCGTGCTCCGTGAAGTTCCAAAAAACTCCAGAAACTTCAGAAACAGTTGAGGAACCTTCCGTTAGCATTGAGAAAGTTGCCACTTGAATAGAAAATTTACTCGAGCGGCAGAAAATGAGCAGCGCCCTCTTGCGTTGAAAATCAACTGGAACAGGCGTGACTAAGCACACTCCGCGTAGAGCAGCAGAGTTTTTGGATCACTTTTTCTGCAAACTCCGCCCAAGCTTAACACTGACATTGTTTCTACTGGTATCGACATTGTTATGTGAGCACATTTTGTTAAATGTATCGACATTGCATTTATTGGTATTGCTGTGGTCTGGCCTGCATATATTATGGTGTGTAATGACATCGTATTCACGGATAATGACACATGTGCCTCTTGCGGAAATTGTGCTGTCTTTTGGGATATCAATAGTATCATATGCTGATAACATGCAATTGGTGTTCTCACGTGTTCCAGAACATGGGCTTCAAATTTCATCCTTGGGGTTTTGCATGGAGACGGTAGCAAGTTAGATGGCCAGACGGTTATAAGAAGTCTGGGGGTGTGGCTGGATAAGCCCTTTCAATGGATGCCCAGGCAACGCAATTATCCGTCATGTGCTATGGCCTTATTAGAATGTTGCGGAAAATTCTGCACCTGCTCACTTACAGCAGCACCCGCCGCAATGTTGGAAATGCGGAATGCGACCGCCAGGGTGGCGGTCGCATCCTAATTTGCGGTGCGAGACCGCCGCACGTATGGCGGCCAGTCCAGCACCGCGAGGTTGGCGGGCGGACTAAGGTCTGCCCACCATCCTAATCAGCCCCTTAGTTATCCAGAAATCTTGAGGTACAGCAATTAATTCTCTCTTGTATGGACTATGGGAACTCGCTCTACCTCAGAGCGCCTAGACTTGTAACTGAGAAACTTCATCATGCAGAACGCAGCTGCCCGCCTTCTGCTAAATATCCCAAGACATCAATCAGCTTGACAGGCTCTGGTCACTCTTCATTGGTTTCCTGTAGACCAGAGAGTGAAGTTTAAGGCAATATGGGGCATATTTCCAAGCCCCTACCGCCACCACAACGTCACTTTTCTCGACGTTGTGGTGGCGATGGGGGCTTCGCCTTATTCACAAGGTGGCATTAAGCCACTTAACGTGGCTTAACGCCGCCTTGAGAATAAGGCACCCTTTCACGCTATACTCAGCGTGAAAGGGGCAGGCAATGGGTGTTGTGGTGGGCGTTTACACAGCAACACCCATTGATTTTGATGCTGACCCATATTTACAAGGGTGGTGTAAATATGGGGCAGTGCCAGAATTAAGACCAGGGCTTACCCTGGTGCAGCGAAGAGAAATGTTTAATTGCTCCTCGTTTTTGCTGTTTCCATGTGTGCTGCATTGTGCAGCACACATAGCCAACAAAATGCCATTGATTGTTTATGTGCAGGAAGGTGTCCTTCCAGCACATAAACAATCATAAAAAAAGACGTGTTCCAATTTCTATGTGTGCTGCATTAAGCAGCACAAATAGAAGTTTCAAAACGCCATTTCAGATTGTTTATGTGCAGGAAGGGAGACCTTCCTGCACATAAACAATCATCCCCCTCAAAGCAGGCACCCTTGCACTATGATGCACGGGTGCCCACGTTGGCACTAGGCAGCTAAATTAGCGCCAACGCAGGGAAACGCAAGGCTGCACCGTAAGCCAAGGGGGCTAACGCCGCGCTCCACCACCTCCTTGTAATTATGCCCCTATGTATAGCACATAGGGCACTTCAAGCAAAGGTTCACCTTTATTGCAACCACTAATCTCGCCTTATACCCCTGGTAGAACCCTACGGTCAACCAAGGCTTGAATGGCGAGAGTCTGGAGAGCGAGAAATGGAGGGCACTGCTTTGCTTAAGCTGCAGGCAAACTGGAACTCTCTGCCTCATACAGTGTGGTTTATTAATAACAAACTTTTATTTAGGAAGCACCTGAAAACCTGGCTGTTTGGCAATTAGCCTATTCTTCTGTCGCCTTTGATGTCACACAGTGTTAATCTGTGTTGCATATGTTAGTGCTGGGATGCTTTAGGTTAGTTACTCGCTTTGTAAATGTGCATAGAATAGAATAGAATAGAGCAAGAGGTAAACAAAACCCAACTCTTTCCCTTCTCTAGCCCCTTAGCAGAATCCTATTTACCACAGAGTGAATGAGATGAGGACAAGAGTGAAAATATTTCCTCTCTCTCCCACATCACCAGATAGTGGCAAAGAGAGTAAAAGTGAGGCAAAGTTGAGCCTGACTCCGCTAGCATTAGGAGACAGTGAAGCACAGATGTGATTTGCAGGCCTCGACAGTTTCAGCTTCTTCTTTTGTAATTAGGATGCACCAAAGCAAGAACGGCCCTATTACTGAGAGTTCCTCTTTCACTGGTACTGCAGTGGTCCTGCAGAACCTGCTACCATTCTACCATGGGATGCACCAATCTCAGTACTGTTACCCGAGTTAGAGTGGGAAAGGTTGAAATTCTAGAGACAGAGCTATACTAAGCTCTACTCTGCCTGTCATTGTCGCAGGTACTGGCATGCTCTACTGCTCACAGTCCATAGGCATTGCTTGGGAACAGAAGGAAAAATTTGGGCGAATGAGGCTATACCTAGGCATCTGAGGTTCCACTATGAATAGAAGACTGTGCTTAGGCATTTGAGGTAGCTCCTGTGCATTAATCTTTGCATAAGCCTGAAAATGCTTTGCCTAAGTCTGTATATGTGCAAGGTACTTGGGTTTAAAGGGACTTCAATAGACATAATACTCTATTACAAAAAACTGTGTAGATCATATGCGGCTGTACTTAGGCTAATGAGTATGTACATCGACATATATGATGGTCGCGTCTACATATAATTGTTGTGCCTGCGCATTTGAGACTGTGGCTGGGCATTAAAGGGTGTGTGTGAGACTGAAACTGTCGATTTGCTAAATGATGGTGTACTTGATATTATATGCTTGTGTCTAGTACATGATGGTTGTATCTAGCCTAAGATTGTTGTGTCCTTATCATGTCAAGGCTGAACCCCAAAGCATCATGGAACCAACCTGCTATAGAGCTGGTAAGTAAAGGAGCTGATCATTTGCCTTATAAAAATGTTGATCGTATTTTTATAATTGTGCAAATGTGTAGCATTTTTTCCTTTAATTATTTCACTTGCCATGCTATTACTAGGCTCAACGATTATGGGAATATGCATCCTGTAATAAGACTGGTGAAAAGGGTCAAGTGAATTTCCTGAGATGTCATTATAATGTTATAGGGGGTATAGAACTAGTGACATCACTTCTACTTCTGGATTTTGGTGAATTAACATCCAGGGATTATTGTAGCTAACATTATGGCGGTACAGTTTGATTTATTTATTCAGGAGTCAAGGATTGAGCATTATGCAATCCATACTCTGATGGGTTTCTCCTTTGCTCGTGTCTCTAGTAGCAGACCATCCTGCTCTGTGCTTAAATGTTGCCATTGCAGGAAGGGCAATGGAGAGCACACATATTCCATTGCATCAAACAACCTAATTTGCTTCATGGGCCTTATTAAGAGTTCCCTTGATTTAGATGTAGATATACTGGATGAGGAGTGGGATTGTGGTTGGTATCCACACACCTAAATCTAGAGATTACAAGCTATTTCCAACAGAATTGGGAGTAATGTGCGCACAGGAAACGACAGCAACTTTATCTCCAAGGTCAGATCAACCCATTAACAAAACTTCAACTCATATACTAGATGATTTGGGAAGAAAAATCACTAACAAAGTCAACCAACTTTTTCCCAACAGTAGGGACAAGTGCAAATGAATCAGTTATGGTGCCCCTCAGCAGAGCTTAAATGCTGATTTTATGAAGGCACAGACATATCAGCCTGCCACATGGTAATCCAGAAGTATGGTGAGCACAGGTCATAGCAGCCGCTGACCTGGTGGGCTGTCAAGCCACACACAACTCTAAATCTGCCTCTGAGCCTCAACTCCCTTGGCCTACATTGGCACAAGCCTTTATAAATCACTCAGCAGTGGAGAGCAGGCCACTAATTCACTCCTCCAGTCATATGGTAATGACAGCAGTTAAAATAACTTGGTAATTGTAAGGTACAGGTAATGGCACTGAATTGTTAGCATGATTTGCTCGGCAGTCTGCCACTCTGGAAACTGAGCAATTAGAAATTTGAGGCTAGCCCAGTCACTACTGAGTCGCTCTATTTCACCTTTGTTGGCTTCCTCCTCTGGCCTGGTTACTCTGGGTTGCTCTGATGAACAGATCTGAAGTAAGGATTTAGAATCTAATTGTTAAATGAGACAGCAACCCATTTTCCTAGCAATAATAGACTAATCTTGCATATATCATAAGTGTGGCTGCTTTACTAATGCCCATGTACAACACGCTCTGTATACTGAACCACCTCTTAGAGGTTCAATAATGTAAGTGACATGAGATGTGTTGGTATTCAGACAAAATATCGAAACCAAAATATCGTCTTTACAAAATATTGTGTACAAAATATCATGATATGGAAATATCATCTGCAAGAATATAGTTGTCAAGAATATCGATTTTAAGGTAAGTAATATTGATTTTTAAAATATCAGTGATTAATATCGTTGACAACAATATAGTTTTAATAATATTGTTTTTATTTATTGTTATGTATTTTAATATATATTTTAAATGTATATGATGTAAAATATTTGTATAATTATTGTTTCTGTTTTTTAATATAGTTGTTACATTTTTAGTAGTTATTAAATTTAATTTAATAAAATGTTGTGATTTTTAGTACTGTAGCAGGTTGTGGGATTTATATGGTCACAGGGTGGGAAGTAAATTCATTACAATTAATTTCTAATTAATATTATGGGCTTCATTAGGATGTCGCTCGGAAAGCCTCCGACCTGCGGTCAGAGGCTTTCCGACCAACATCCATGGTTTAAAGTCTGACCGCCCAATTACAATGTAGGCAGTTGGAGTGTAAACCGTCTGGTCATTCCGGCTGGCTTCCGACGGGCTCAACCAGCCCGTCGGCCAGTCAGAAACCACCACATAATCCCTTACATACGGCATTTCTGCTGTAGGGATTATGATGTCTGTTTCTGACAGGCTTTACATGTTGGGCTTTTCGACATGGAAAGCCTGTCGGTGAGCAACTTAGGGGGCCCCTAGCAGGGCCCCCATCCCTCAGCGGCATCCGGTTGGGAGCCTGGGGGGCACCAATGGTTCCCCAATGTAAATCCCTGCACCGTGTGGCAGACAACCATGAGGTGCCTGCCACACGGTGCAGGGATTTTACACAAACTCCCATTTCTCTATGGGAGCTTGTGCTGCGGGTGAAACCGCCCGCAGCACAAGCTCCCATGAAAAATAGGGAGTTGTGATCGCACCATGTGGGGTCACATTGTAATACTGATGTTCGGAACTGCCGACCTATGGTGGTCGGTTCCACGAAAACAATGTTGAGGCGGACTTGATCGTAATTAGGGCCGAATTGTTTATTTGATCATTAATTATGTTAATTGTGCAATTATTATTTTTGTGTTACATTTTAGGTGTGGATTGTGGGTTTTGTAGGGTTATAGGGTGGGAAGCAAATACATTTTAATTTAGTAATAGTTTTTAATTGATATTAATTATTAAATTGATAATTATGTAATACATTTTTGTTAAGTTCAATTTTAGGAGCGTGCTGTGCGTTTTGTAGGGGCATATTGTGAGAAGTAAGTTAATTATAATTAAGTAATAATGAATTTTTAATTAGTGATAATTAGTTAATTAATAAATATTTATGTTAATAGTGTAAATATATATTTTTTTAATGTTAGGTTTTAGGTCCAGGTTGTGAGTTTTGTAGAGGTATAGGGTGAGAAGTAACTAAGGGGCCCATTACGATGGCGGGCGGAAGCACTACCGCTGTGCTGTCGGAGGCAAAAACCACCAGTTACCGTCCGCCCGCAGCGGCCCACACGCCTGCCAAATTAGGATGTGAAAAGTCAGCCAAACACCGCCCGTAAGCCAGCGACGCCGTCCGCCGTCAAAGTGCGCCCGTTCACGTAGCGGCGCGAGTCAATGGAGACCCACCGTCCGACGAAATCACGTACCGCCCGGCGTACAAATTACGATGCCGCAACCAAACAGCTAAGAGACACCGCACGAGATACCAAGGCGGAAACTCGACTGCTGAGTACGGACACCAAAGGCGGCCCACCCGAGCATGAATCCAGCACTCCAGGCCATCCCCATGCTCTACCTGATGCAGCACCTAGGAGTCAACGCGCCGCGGCACGCAGGTAGGCAGACACACAACAAGGGCACGCAAACACTGCACACAGTGCAAGGGTGGAAAAACTGCAGAAGGGCCCCCAGACACCCCTGTGTGGACAGGACACATCCACCACTGCACCCACAAATGTCCCACCGGGCAAAATGAAACAACTCGCAACAACCGGGCACACACTACCCGGGACCAGGAACTGACGTCCCCGTCACAGCACTGCAGCGCAGCGGCGATGACGCAGCTACACATGCGCACAACGCAGAGGCCAACGACAGCGCCATGCATGGGCCGCACACAAACAACACAGGGTCACAACTACACACCCCACACACCAGCCCCACCCTGAACGCACATGTCACGTGGCATTCCTGCATCAGTCATGTCCCCAACCGGCAACTCACAGTTGCCAACCTGATGTCACACAACTGTCCCGAACAGGGGAGTGATGTCACGCCAAATTAGGACACACCCCTGTGTACAAAACATGGCGAAGCACACAGCGGCTGCGACATCACACCGCAGAATATGGACCCTGTCGGCAAAAGGCACGCCAGTACCATACAAAAATACTAATACCATCCTGCTCCCAATACCAATACATGCAATACGTAACATTAAAAAACCCGGGTGCCTGACAACAGGTGTTTCCAATTACAACACCCACACAACAAGGCCCAACGTATAGCGGAAACGCAGCGTGCCGCCCACACACGGGAGAGCAGATTGCACTGAATGGCCTTCCATACCCACTCTGAAACCACATTTCAACAATTCAAGCAGGAGAATACAGTCATTGTCCCAACAAAAAGCCAAACAGAGGCATGCCGAGGAAACCGTCCACTGGGCAGATAGCGCACAACATGAAAGAAAGTTCAGAACACAAAAAAGAAATAATACCACTCCTCCATGTGGTTCACATGCAAGTAATCTGGAAGGAGTCAGACACAACTGACCTTGACCATTCATTGAAGCATGTGGGATGAGGGCCTGTGTCCTCCGCACAAGCTATAACCCAAGTCCTGCCTCCGTACGACCATTACAGAATTCCCAGCATCGTCGGAGGTTGCACTCTGCTGACTGCACAGCCAGCCGGAGCACGCCATCACATCGCCCTGTAGCAAAATGGCTGTTGCACCACTGCTTCCCAACTACGCCGGACAGATGCAGCTGTACATTGAGAACCTGCTACAGATAGTGGGCTGTGAAAATCTGGCCATGCTGAACGTAAGTTACCGAGTAACTTACCGCATCGCAATGTTCAGCTGCGTCATCCCCGTCTTCTACTGTCGGAGGTGTCCGTTCCACTGACCTGTGGATTTATGTCTCTCCAACCCGGCATGTCCAAAGGCGGACCTGGTACAACTGTTCGCCCCCCTGGACGCACACAACAGGATCTGTTCAGTCTATGGGGGCATGGCGTATGTGGCTGCAATCGGACACACATTGCAATGGGACCAGTGTGCCTCCACACAACGGATCCTGGATCACAGTTTCATCGAATGTCATCCAACATGTCCCATCAGGCTTCTACAAGGGACAACATACGATGAACACATTGCCAGCCACCATCCGCTTCATTGGATGGCATCCATGTTTACCACCAATGCCATTGAAGGCCTGCTGGAAGGTATCGCATACCTGACAACTTGTCAATTCATTGGGCCCCGACGCAACACCCCCAATTGAACAATGATGTTCAACACCGTACCTTGCTTGGCTTTCGCAAGGACTGGGCAGTTAGCTGTACAACAACTATACCATACAACCTGCAACAAACACCACACCATCAACTCCACTGCCATGACATCTGACATTTTCGGCACGTGCACCCTGTTCCTCACCATATCCAGTAACTCTGCATGAACAGGGGAGGCAGAGGTATGGGATCTGTGTACAGTAACTACATGGACAATACTGCACGAACAACTATGCCATAACATGTATCCTGCGCACATTAACACATGCACCGGTCAGTGCACACCAATCTGTCTGCTGTAACACGTGCGAACTGTCACCTCACCTTTGTCTGTACTTCCGTGCCAGGACTTTTGCATGGACAACAAATGCATCCCCCAACAACATGACACCAGTGAAAGTGTCAGGTTCAGTAGCCACCACATTGCAACAACTAGTGACACGCTGCTGCATGCATGTAGGCTCATGCTCTGATGTCACCCCTCACGCACGTGTGTCTGAGTAACTATTGTAGTAAACCTGTACCATGGAACTGAAATGTACTGTGCCCATGATATCAAACTGTCTGGTAGGCATAATTAATACTGTCTGTGTCAAAGTCAACAGCTCCTCAGTAATTAGCAAATGTACATTAGCACAGCAAGGGCAAGGCAGTTGTAACTCTGAAGCCCACATCCCACAGTCAACAACTAATCACATCTACCCCTACCCCCTTTTGTATGTGTAATCATGCTAAGTATATCCTCCACATGCATTTCGCTGCCAGTAGTGTCCACTATACTGCATCACAGAGGACGTAAGTCCAAATACATGGCTTGAAGCAAATATGTGTCTCTGCTGAATCATTTCACCAACACAAGTACGAATGAGAGAGGATGAGAGTGTGTGAAGTACACGAAAGTCGTGAGATGACCATGTAGTCCACTGTCATTGGATGTCAACGCATATGAGAAGCCGCAACAGTGGCCACAGTGAAATACCACAGCTCGTGGAGCAGGACTTGTCAGACAATGAAGTGGCCCAAAAGATCATCACATTAACACTGACGGCCTGGTCACTACAAAGCACAGTCCTACACATGTCTACAATTTCCCACACAGTCTGACCTCACACTCAGCAAGCAAAAGTAGGAGCCACGCAAAAGCATGCTACAGCAATGCCTGACAAGACACACACACGACATCAGTGTGGGTGGGCAGCACTGCACAGTGAGTAAGAACTGCAGAAATTCTGACATGCACAATTGAACAAGGCACAATCTTGACAGTCACACACTCTGCACACACACAACGTCAGAAACATAACAAGTAGGAGTCATCCTGAACTGCAAGGACATACCCACACACTGCATACTGTGCAACATACAACACACACATGTCATCACATTCACAGACCTGAACACGGTTACAAACATCCACCATGGGCCTGGGTAACATATGTGTGTAGTCGACATGGCCACAGCACACACACACACCAACGCTACCCCAAAGTCACACCACTCACACCACACACCACCACCTCCCAAATGCACACATTGAAAGTAAGCCATGTGCCCAGGCACAATGTACATCACAAGACTAACATACACCTACACTGCTGGCCACACAGCAAGTAAGCTCACACATGCCCGCATACTCAGCGCATGCTGCCTGTCCTCCTGTGGCTAGACTCACACCCTGTGCATTGCATGCACGCAAACATGACACGGATACATTTACCCAGAAATACCACCAAATACATGCAGTCAATCCGTTGCACAGAAAAGCAGATTCATCACACACACAAGTAGCAGAGTCTGAAAGAAGTGAAGTCCCTGCCACGTGTACAACACATTGGAATGTGAGACCAGACATTGCAATTGCTGAGGTCCCATACACAGCATGTGCCCCACTTACCCAAGCACACACTGCAACAACTGCAATCATCAACTACACAGATACAACCGACTACAGGAACAACAGCATCCAGTCACAGATTACATCGACAGGCGGCATTACTCATCAACCCCAGGGACAGTGCCCAGTTCGATGTGCCGAGCAGTGACACGAAGTGCTGCGGATGCAATGTGTGTGAGTGTGCCCTGCCATGGCCAGCCAACACTGGCATGGCAGTCACAATATCCATCACAGCCACCACTGTGTCAGAAGGAGAAGTGTGAGTGTGCCTACCAATCTAACAGGATGCCAGTACGACTCGGTGCTGTGTGTGTGCTACGGGACAGTTGCAGGTCCGCCCCTGAGAGAGTAGCACAACTGTGGAAGACACACATGTGTCATGTGAAGCGGGAGTTCCGCTTGGCCCAGGTGGGTGGTTGTGAAGGGTAGGTGCGCACATGCAATGTTGAAACACACTGTGTTGGGAGGATTCGGGAGCACTAGATTACCGCTGTCTTGGGCATTTGTAAAGACCACCTGTCTGGGGATGAATGTGAACTCGTGTGTGCACAACAGGCGACCACACGAACAATGCTGCATCAGGTGTAGACGTCAGCCCACCCTCTGGGGACATGCTGGATACTGCTGTGCGTCCGCCAGGCTCTTGCCAAGGCACTCACATCCCCTGTCGACCAGGTGTACCCCAACATTGTCCACCTGCACAGGCTATCCAGGGCATGGGATGGCAGTGGAGCATGGTGGGTGAGAGGTCATGGCGCGCTCCTCCTGGTCACATCACGCAGCCAACACATCCTCATTGTGCAGCATGGCACAAGTCAAATATAAGTAGTGGGGTGACGCACACATCATGAGCGGGAGTGACATCACGGAAGGTGGCTCGCACCATCTGACTCATTGCTTATTTTCCCCCACACGTTACATGCCATTGCAACAGAGAAGCCAGCGCGTGCACAAGCAGCTCCAAGCTCGCCCCAGAGAGGCCAAAGAGTGAATGTGTGGGTCCATTAGCTCCAGTTGGACGCGGCCTGGGCCGCTAGGGCAGCTACAGCCTCTGTGTGTTGCAGGTGGTGTATCCGACTGCGGAGCCTGTCATGCATTGTCAATGTTGTCCAGGTCTCGAGTCGGGGTACCACGCAGGTGGATGGCGTCCCGCCACTGATTATACCGCGAGACAGACAACTTGTTCAAATGGACCCACACATACACTCTTTGGCCTCTCTGGTGTGAGCTCGGAGCTGCCTGTGCACGCGCTGGCTTCTCAGATGCAAACGCATATTGGGGTGAGCGAGGGGAGGCCATAAGTCTGACGGTGCAAGCCACCTTCCAACATGTCACATCCAGTCGGGACGTCAGCGTCCCCCACTCCTCCTATTTAGGACTCGTGCACTGCTGTCGTCAGATGTGCCACTCCCCAGGGGGTGGAGAAAGCGTCAGGAATGTCACTCTGAGATTGGCGCAGTTGAAGGCACACCTTCACTGGGGGTGACAACCATTGGACAGTCTGGTGTAGTCCACCCACGCGTACATGTGGGCCCTCCACGATCCATGTCACCTGCGGCAAAGTGATGTCATGGGCAATGACGTAAGTGAGGAGAGCTGTCTGCCCCACGCACAGATGGCGCATCTGCTCAACAGACCCAGCACTGAGGGCAGCAGGGGTCACATGTGCAGGGGCAGCTGTGCCTGGTGTGAAGGACACCCTATCCTTCATCCCTCTGCCGACACGTGTTGCACCAGTGGAAGTGGATGGGAGGGCGGGCATTGGCCTCCGCGTGGCTGAAGAAGACCCAGAGTCCACGTCCCCCGTGTCATCCAACATGGATGCATCACCTCTGTCCTCAGATGACGCCGAAATAGCCCACTGAGCCTGTGATTCATCCAGCACACGTCTAGCCCCTCCGAGGCGCAGGTCACAACTGTCTCACTCAGCAGCTGTGCAGCTGCTACATCCGAAGCCACCCCACTGTTGAGCATCCCCTGTCCCTCAGCACCCAGGGGAGATGCCACATGAGAGTGAGCGAGGTGGTCCCACTCATCTGGCATCAATGACACAGACATGTTCAAGGGAAGCAGCACAGAACATACCCAAATCCACATGTTGCACGATACCTGTGCAATAGTATACAACCACCACAATCAACACCCAATGGCTGGCGTACAGGAAAGGAATCCGCTAATTAGTGCCACGAATGTCGTGCACATCGCACTACACCCGGCCTGTGTCACCCCTGCGACCATAGCCCCAACTCGCGTTGTGCACAACCACTATCCTGATGGTGGCAAGGATGACCACTATGAAATTAGGCCAAACACATACCTGCATGGAGCAGAATGGGAAACTACACACACAGACTGCAACATGACGGCCCACAATGGCCATGAGCCCATGCCATCCACCTGTCGTTCACACGAGCACAACTGTTGTTGCACTGTGTGCCGGATGTGTAAGTACCAGAGACATGAGGTGAGGCATCGCACACATATGTCCGAACGAAATCAGAGTAGGCACAGTGCCCCTAACATACATGTGAATAGCATACTCCAGCCTACTCCAGGTTGTACCTGAGGGCTACGACTCTGAGTGCATTGGGAATGCAGAGTGCCCTAATTGCATCTTAAGCCTCAGGACTAGCATATGCATTTCAGATGCACACAGCACAGACCACAGTTACAACACACTGCATCACAAAACAAACATCACATTACCCAGATTATGGGTAGGCTGTGGACATATGCTGCCTCTCACAGCAAAAGACACCATCCCACAAGACTGTAAACTTGCTTGCTGCTGATGCCCCAACAAGCGTGCATACGGCACAGGCCGTGGGACTGTCAAGATGCAGACCATTACTGGTGAAATGCAGCGCCGTGCTAACCTGACAATACGAGGGGAATCCCCCGATTCGTCAACGCCACGTAGTGGCCCATCCGGCAGATGCCGTCACACCCTTTGTGGAATTGGCTGCACTGGCGGTCACACACACACAAAGGCATCAACTTGGTAGCAATGGCTCATCACAAGTCCTTGGGCTGGAGGAATTCCAACTGCAGGGATGGTGCACAGGAGGCTTGGAATGTCACTAATGCACTTCTCAACATCACCCACATCCACCAATCACAGTGGCATGCTGCTGACCCATCACACATACTCCAAGACGTGCAACAGAGCCAGGAAGTAATCGGACATGGCCTAACAGCATGTGTACACCACAACATGAATGCATGCTGCTGGGAGTGTGTACACAGTACCTGTCCAACCCATTCACATGCAGGTTGACAGCACATCGAGCAATGTGTAGTCTGCACACATCTACTGTCCATTGTCAGGTGGACCTACAAAAAGATCACAAGGCAACACATCTGTGTGGGTGTACCCACTGTATCCAACACTGCGCAACCATCAACATACTCGACCTGTGCATGGCCCACCCAGCAATGGAGGTCACATTCAGTGCCACTATCTCTCACACACATCCCTATCACGAGGCATGGTGTGTCCAATCGACAGTGCTGAGTTAGCGCTTTTCCGGAGGGTCCTGAACAGAAGACACATGTAACCCACTTGGCAGTCTGTGTTGTCACCTACTGGCATTGTGCAGTCAATGTGCAGCCCAGGCCTGCTGGGACTGAGAAGGGAAGCATGGCCCCAGCCTGCCATTCTCACGAGCAACAAGTGCTCTGAGACCTGCATTGCCAATTGGCTGTGTCACTGGATGTCTGACATGAAGTTGCCATGTACCACCACTCGGGAGGGACATTCATGGCAAAGCGCCCGAGAGCTCACATACCCCTGCCACCTGCAGTAAGCATGGTGAGCAGTGCATGATGGAACCCCACAGGCTCTGACTCATAGTGCTGCGGATCAACGACATGTGTGTGTCCCACATGCACTCCCACACACACTGTAGTTGTCTTTCACACACAACTTTTGCAAGGAATAGCCATGTGCAATGTGCGTGGAGCTCGGAATCCAGGATCTCCAGCTCCTCGCTGGTGAGTGGACCTGGACATATCTTCAGCGTCATCGACGTTAAGGTGGACAGGTGGCAGCAGCAGGTGTTGTTGAGGGATGCCAGGCTGCAGTCCCTGGTAGCTGTGGTAATGACGGTCTCACTCCCACACTCATATAGCCCCCTGGGGCGGTTTCAGTGGGCCCAAGCTGCTGCAATATGTGTACCATGTCTGCCAGCTTCAATTGCAGACGATGGCCTGCTCCCAGCTGGCCCGGGACACTTACCTCCATAGTGGGACACGCAGGGTGCAACCGCGAGGGCCATTGGAGTTGGCCGTAAGGGCATGGCCCATGGCGGGTACAGTCCACTGATGCCATGTGCACTACACAGTATGATGTGCGCAATGCATCTGCAGGTGTGGCCATGACTTGTGTGTGGGAGCAGGACCACACTGGACAGGGCCACAACATGCTGTGTGCATGGGCAGGGACGGCCAGTGCTCAGCCTCCACATGTCTTTTGGCACATCATCATGTACACATTGGCATGGGAGCATGGGATATGCATATGCACACACATGCCATCTTTCACTATGTACATCTCCCACTTGGCACGTGCAACGTTACGTGTCACTTGTGATGTGTATTTGCAATCACACAGCTGTGTTGTCATGGAGCTGTCAATGTGTACACCTGTCAATGTGTTTTGGAGGTGTGATCCGTACAGTGCTGTACATAGGGTGAAGTAGGGACATCAATGACTGTCTCATATCCCCTCGTGCAACAGGACCCACTTGTTTTTGCCGCTCAGCCTGTGTCCATAGCGTTGTTGGTGTGTGCCATACTCACCCAGCCTCGGAAGCTGTGTCAGGCACAGCAGCTAGTTATATTGCCGTGGTTTTGCCGCTTCCCAAATATGCAGTCTGATATCATCATCATGCCTTACAAGTTTTTAAGGCCTAAATCCCCATGTGCATGCTCATAGCAATGGTTTGTGTCACTGCTCATTGCTATTGGTAAGGGGACCTGTGTAAGTGTATTGTGGCTGTGCTGTCCCTACTGGTCAGCTGTTCTGTTATTCAATTGCTTTGTCTGTAATTTGTGTTTTGTGTATGTGAACATGCCATGTGTTGTGTTGCATTGACAAGTGTCCACTTCCATCTTTCCTAGGAGGAGACCAAACATACATCGCCCCTACCAATTGCTGTCAGACATGGAGGATGTGGAGGTAATCCGGAAATTCCATCTGGACCGACCCACCCTGCATCACCTATGTGCCTTGTTGGAACCCCACCTCCGTCCTCGCAGGGTGTATCCAACTGCATTCACCCCCACGGCTAAGGTGATGGCTGCACTGCATTTCTTCGCCACTGGATCATTCCAACACACAGTGGGCAGTGGAGCTGGAATGTTCCAGCCCATGTTCAGCATGGTGCTACGGGATGTCCTGTCAGCCATGATGATGCACAGGAACCGGTACATCCCATTCCCCAGGGCACGTGAATTGCCGGCAGTGAAGGGTGCTTTCTATGCCCTTGGACAGATCCCCCACGTTGTTGGTGCAATTGATTGCACCCATGTTGGCCTTGTAGCACCACAGGCCACGGAGCACATCTATAGGAATAGGAAGCACTTCCACTCCCTGAATGTGCAAGTGGTGTGCCTTGCGGACATGGTCATAACACACGTGTGTGCGAAGTTTCCAGGATCCGCCCATGACTCGCACATCATGCGCAACAGCATCCTACCACGTCTGATGACCAATCTGCAACCGGACCGTGCATGGATTGTTGGTGAGTATGTGGACTCGTGTAGCGTGCTGGGTGTGCGATGCTGTCTTGTGTCCAGTTGGAATTGCAACGATTCTCTGTCTCCCTCATACCCAGGTGACTCTGCTTATCCGAATGGGCCTTGGCTGCTGAGCCCATTACGTCATCCTCGGACACCAGCTGATGTCCGCTACAATGAGGCACATGGGAGGGCCAGACGTGTGGTGGAGCGGACTTTTGGACTCCTCAAGTCCAGATTCCGATGCCTGGACCGCACCGGGGGTGCACTGGCATACTCCCCAGAGAAGGTGTGCCAGATAGTTGTGGCATGCTGCATGCTGCACAATCTCGCTATTCGCAGGCAGATCCCCCTGATACTGGATGACGGTGATCAGCCAGGGCCCCCGCCTGCAGACCAGGACGGGTCCAGTGACGAGGACAGTGGAGAAGAGGAAGCTGTGAATGTGCGTCAGCAGCTCATCGCCCGCTACTTCACTTGACGGTGAGTGACCATGTACGACGGCTGATGTAGCTGTAGGTGTGCAGGTGTATGTGTGCATTGTGACGGAGGCCTTTTGTTCACTGAGTGCTGTGTGGCAATGGTCCATGTCCAGGGTAGTATGCCACTGACAGTGGCTGTAGCATTGTGCCCTGTTGCTCTGTGAAATGTGTGTACATTGCTTGTAGTTGATGACAAGTACTGTGTGATGAGTGTGTGACACACTCATTCAATGGACTCTTGTTCTGTTTTTCACCCCTAGGTCCTTACAGCCTCTCCTGGCCTATCGACATACCACACAGCAGATGCATTTCTGATCATGGTGGCGGTTGCACATCGTTGAATAAACACAGAGCACATACAGCAGAATGTGATCAAGGTGTATTTATTTACAGCGGTGACATGTGATTGTGGGCATGGTGATCACAAAAGTGGTGCATGCTGAAACAATGAGTTGACGGTCATGACTGCGTGATTGTCAAGGTGTACCCATGATGTTCTATGTCCAAAGTCCAACAGACACATGCCATTCACATGGCAGTGTGGGGTAGGATCGTAGTTCAAGTTAATGCAGTAGGTGGCCAAGGTGGCTGGCTGACTCACTGGCGTTTGGAGCGTGCGAAGTCCTCTCTGGACACCTGTTTCCTCTTTGGACGGCCCCTTCCACGTTTGGAAGGGGGTTGTGTTGGTGGGCTGCTGGTGGTGGCTGAGGACTGCTCACTCGCTGTGGACGCAGGGGAACTAGATGTTGCACGACCCTGCGCCCCAGCACGTGGTGGCAGAAGTGGTGTGGCTGGCCTTGCTTGGGCCCTCACCACAACCACCAGCTGGCCCATGAGGTCCACAAGTTGGTCCATACGGCTCACGAATTGGCCCATATGGGCGTCCATGGACCTCAACACCCCAAGGACCTCCCGCGTGTCGCAGCTGACCTGGCCCATTGTCCTTGGGCCTCTTCATAGGCCCCAAGGACTCTGGCGATTTGCGGCAGGGCTTGGCTCCCAGGCTCAGATGTCGTTGGCCTGACCCTGCTCCTCCCACCAGCACTGCTGCCACCGACCTGCCCTCTCGCCACATTGGTCACCCCGGTCCTCTGTCTGGCTCCCAGGGTCGAGCCCGACGGGCGTGCCACCCCTTGCGCTGGTGCAGTGGCCAGGGATGGCGTGGTGGTGGTGGTGGTGGTAGTTGCGGCGGTGGTGGTGGTTGCGGCGGTGGTGGTGGCTGCAACGACCATGGCAGCAGGGGTCTGGGACTGGTCAGCAGCCCTGGGTGATGGATTGGTGGATAGGAGGGGCCCTGGGGAGCGGTTGGGCCCTGCCACTCCAGATGGGCCTGCTCGGTGGTCCTCGTCCGAAGAGGTGTCCAGGTCTTCTACATCCGTGAGTCCGGGTCGGGGGCTTGCGGACTGGCTGTGTTGGCTGCTGTCTCCCTCTCCAGCATCGAGCTGTTCGGCACCTGTGGGGCGGATGAGATAGGTTATTGTGTTGCACCTTGCAAAGTTTGTATTGGTTGTCTGACATTCACAGTTCGTGCACTGTCGTGCACAGGTTTCCCAGATGCGTGTGTGTGGATATATGATGTGTGTATGCGTGGGCAAGGCAATGGAACTGTGTGATGTGATCATGTGGCATGGGACGGATTAGCAATGCCAATGGGTGTGTGTTGCTGTACTACATTTTGTGGCTTGGGTGAATGCGGGCTCCAGCCCCATCAACGCTTTTGTGATGTAATATGGTTTTGGGGTTCAAATGGAACGCTTAGAAACGCAGATGGCAAAAGGGGGTACAGCCCCCTCAACGCTTTTGAGGTGAAATATGATTTTGGGGTACATACTGTGACATATGGGTGCAGAACGGGACATGTGTTTTGGCCACATGACACTGCAGAGACAAAGGTGTGTGTATGTCTCACATACCTAGCATATCTGCTCACTGTTATCATTTAGGGACATTACACTGCAAGCATTGTAGTGAGTGATTGATGGTTGTGTGCCACACAACGTATTGCAGATGGGCCAATTCCTTGGTGTGCGTGCTACCCTCAGCCAAGTGCAGCAATGCAGTGCTCTTGGGGTGTTGACTATATTATGTATGTTGTAAATCACAGTGTGACGTGCGCTTCAGTCACTGCAGACACATTATTTGTCATCGGCAGGTATCTTTGCTGAACTACTGTATGAGGGCCAGCTGTTCCGATGACATACCTTTCATGACACTGGGGCTGACAGATGAGATGGATGATATGTTGAATGTGCATTGTGTGGCTGTGTGTTTCATGGGTCCAGTGGTGTATATGTGCATTACTGGGGTTCCACTCTGTTACTTCTAGACAGGTTAGACTTACATGGGCGTTGTACGTTGTGAGGGGAACAGGCAGTAACGACTAAATGGACGAGACTTCGATGGTGTTGCTGATGTGTGTGATGAGTGGCACAGTGCCCGCCGTGTGGGTCCAGTACTCCAGTGGGACTTGTGCATGCAGAGCGTGACTCCTTAGGTGTTGCTGTATTTGTGATGGCTCATGTGGGCTATGACTCTGTAATACATGTCCGTGTGCACATTGGTCACATGATTATGACAGGGAGCAGTGCTGCGTGTTCCTTTGCTACGTGACATGTCCCATATGTTAGTAAGTAATACAGTCCTCATGCCTACAGACACCCCACCCTGTACAGTTGTCTACCTACTGGTTGGTTTGGAGGGCGCAATGCAATGGATGCCACATGGTTATGAGAGGGAGGGGTGCTCCATGTTGCTGGTCTGTGGGAGTGGGGGCGGTGTTGTGTGATGTGGTGATGGCTTACCGCCCACAAACACCCCTGCATGTAGGGTGAGATATCTACCTGTCGGCTGAAGGTGTGCACTGCAGTGGCTGACACATGGGTGTGGGGTGTGCTCCACCTTGCTGGGCTGTAGGACTGGGGGCCTGGTGGGTGTTGTACTTCAGCTGTCCCCCTCCGACCCACTGACTTTGTGTTCCGGCTACTTACCTGTTACTTGTTGGTTATTGCAGCTATGGCTGACACATGAGTGTGGGGTGTGCTCTACCTTGCTGCGCTGTGGGACTAGGGGCCTGGTGGGTGTTGTACTTCAGCTGTCCCCCTCCGACCCACTGACTTTGTGTTCCAGCTGCTTACCTGTTACTTGTTGGTTAGAGCAGCTATGGCTGACACATGAGTGTGGGTGTGGGGAGTGCTCCACCTTGCTGCGCTGTAGGACTGGGGGCCTGGTGGGTGTTGTACTTCAGCTGTCCCCCCTCCGACCCACTGACTTTGTGTTCCGGCTACTTACCCGTTACTTGTTGGTTAGTGCAGCTATGGCTGACACATGAGTGTGGGTGTGGGGAGTGCTCCTTCTGGCGCTTTTGGAGTACAAGGGGACCTGGTGGGAGTTGCGGTGCTGGCTGACTGTACACATGCCCCCATGGTTTTGTTAGTTGGTAGCTTTGGGCTGAGTGTGTGGGAGTGTCTGTTGCATGTGTGAGTGATGTCTTGTGTATTGTGTACTGGACATGGGGGTGTTTGTCCCTCGGAGCTGTGGCATTGTGGTAGTGCATGTGAGTACATAGCGGTGTGCTGGTATACATTTGTTTGTACTTACCAGCCTCCACTCCCCCTGGTATTCCGGTGAGACTCTCCGGATGTAGGATGCCTCGCACCTTCTCCTCCCACGCCTTGAAGGTCTTGAATAGCGCGGGATTTCCTCCGCCAGTCCTGTCAGCCAGCTGCCGATTCTTGGCCTCCTTCTTTCTGACCACGCTTTTCAGGTCGTGCCACCTCTTAGTGATTTCGGCTCTGTTGCGTGGCACGTTCCCGACTGCATTCACCTGGTCTACGATCCTGCTCCACAACCGGCTTCTGGTGGCTACTGGTGTCTGTTGGACCTGGTTCCCATAGATTTGTGGGTGCACCTTGATGATCTCATCGACCATGACAGTCAGCTCAGTGGATGTGTACTTGGGCATTCTCTGTGCTGCCATGGTGTGTGGTTTGGTGTTTGTGGTGCTGGTGTGGTGTGTGATGTGCAGGGGGTTAGTGGGGACGGTGTTTGGTGGTGGTGGTGGTGGTGATGGGTGTGATGGGTGCAAGTCTGTGGTGTGCTGCTGTCCTTTCTGGCTCGCTGTGTTCTGTGCTCTCGTCCTCAGTTTGTAGTGTTGCAAGGGATTGTGGTCTGTGAAGGGGCTGCTTTTGTACTTACCTATGTGGGTGTGTCATGATGGGCTGTTGTTTTCAGGTGTGTTGTGGCTGCTGCTCTGGGATTTGTAGTTTTTTTGTTTGTCCAGGGGGATGTGTTTTCGGGATGTGTACTGTGTTTGGGTATTTGGGCGTGGGTTGCTGTGTGGACTTGTTGGCCATGTTGTGTGTGTTTCTTTGGCTCCGCCCGATGGTTTCTGTGCAGGGACGTGGCCGCCAGGGGTTCCGCCGTGTCCATTTTCATCACTGTTGTTTACGATGGCGGGCGGTGAATTTGTGAATTTACCGCGCTCATGTCGGGGAGATCCTAATTTCACGGCCGGTGTCTCGGTAGTCAGGGCGGGCGGTTTTGGGTTGTCGTGCGGGTTTGCGTCCGTGGCGGATGGATAGACTTCGACTTGGACATAGACGGGTGGTATTTTGTGTGTTTTTTCCGCCGCGGGCGGTTTTTGCTTCGCGACATCATGATTGCTCGGTCGGTATTCAGACGGTGTAGGCGGGCGTTTTTTTACCGCTATGGTAGATGTCGGATTTTATACCGCCCGGTATCGTAATTGACACCTAAATTAGAAGTATATAATAAATATTTATTTGTTAATAATTAATGTTTAAATAATATTTATTTAAACGAAAATGTTTAAGTAAATTGTGTAACATACTAATTCTTTTTTGGGTGTGTGTTGTAGTTTTTGTATGTGTAAAGGGTGTATAGGAAATGAATTATACTTACTAATAAAGGTAATTTATAATAATTACATAAATGAAAAATAATTATGTGAAATATGTACATAAAATATTTTTATATTATATATTAGGTGTGGGTTGAAGTAGGAGTAAATGCAGGGAAGTTAATTAAACATTATTAATTTATTATTACTTAATTGTGAATAATGAATGTTCAATTGAGATTCAATTATGAAAATGCCGAAAATTTTAATTTTCAATTTATATGTTTGGTGTGAGTTGTTTTATTTGTAAGGATAAATGGAGGGGTGGTAATTACCTATAATTATTTTAGAAATACATGTTTATTATTATTTTAACTAATATTTTATTATGCAACATGTGCAAATAATATTATTTTAAATAACATTTTCAGATATGTGTTGTCTACTTTGTTGAAGTATATGGTAGAATAAAACTTAAGTTATAGCTAATTTAAATATCTGTAATTATTTTCTAATAAATTGTTATTTATTATTTTATGTGTTAATTATGTTTTGTTTTTTTAACTGTAAATAATGTTTTATTTATTAGTTGTTATTATGTTGAGAATATATTTTTGTATTTTAATTATATTTGTAGTTATTTATGATATGTATTTAACATTGTAATACATATTTATTTTATGTAATTTTTAAAATATAATATATGTGTATTTCTTTTTTCACATATTTATATTTTATATTGTTTACTATGTCTTTGAAATTATTTTATTATGTTGAAGAGACTTTGTCTGTTTCTAATTCTAATTTTGCACTGACTGGAATGGGAATAGTAAGTTTTACCCCTCCCACTGCTGCTGCGAATGGAGTTAAAATAATTAATTTTACCTCTCCGCTATCCAACACTTTCTCTAGTGTTGCACTGACTGGAGTGGGAATAGTACATGTGCCCCCCTGTGTACATGCACACCAGTTCCTGCACAGCATGGACTTTAACGTCCATGCGGTGCATGAACCTTGTGCGATGTTCCAATTGCGGTGCCTTTTTCAAAGGTACCGCCGCCTTGAAAGAGGCACCACCGTGGGGCCGCCCGCCACGCCACCTGCCAGACCACTTTTGAGTCATAATCAGGAGTGCAGTGAGTCTCAGTGGTGCGGAAGCAATGGGCGGCAGCCCGCCCGCTCCCGCATCGCCGAAGCTCGTAATCGGATCCTTAGTGGAGTGGGAATAGTATATTTTACCCCTCCACATTCTAACACTTTCCCTATTGTTGCATTGAGTGTAGTGAAAATAGTAAAATGTATCCCTCCACAATTTAATAATTACTCTACTGTTGCAGTGACTGTGGTGGGAATAGTAAATGTTATCACTGTGTGATGTAACAGTTTTCCTACTGTTGCATTGCGTGAAGTGGGAGTAGTACATTTTATCCATACTTAGTCCAACACTTTGCCTACTTTTGTATACATTGTAGTGGAAATAATATATGTATTAAATGTAAAATGTTATTATTTATTTTATATTGTTACAATTTTTTAATTTTTTTTTAAATATAATATTTATAATTATTAATGTTTTTAGTGTGTAAAATGTTTTTAGTAAATTGTAAGTTATATATGTTGTTTACTTTTTATTTTAATTGAAATGGCTTATTTTTTTAATATTTTATGTTTTTGGTATATATATATATATATATATATATATATATTCACTGAAAAAACCATAGGTTTTAGGGACAGTTATAGTTAGTTGGACATTGCACTCGTACAAAACCCGTGAAATTCCCCTGTTATAGTTAGTTCAGCTAACTATAACTCGCGCCCCGCAATGCACTGCTGATGACGTCACATATTACATCACTCATGACATGGTCAGTGACATCACTGATGACATCACTGATGACATCTCAAATGACATCACTGATGACATCCTCCAGTGACTGTGTTTCTGTAAAGTTTAAATATGTTTAATATATATAGGGAAAGGCGTATTGAAGAATGAGTGGGTGTATAAGTGTCTGAATGGATGATTTAGTACGTGAGTGACTGACTCTACAAGTGAGTGATTAAACGTATCTTACTGAATGCATGGGTTAGTGACTAAACTGTGTGAATGTCTGTATCCGTCTGTTTGTTGGTGTGTAAGTGGATGCATGGATTTGCGAATAGCTACATGAGTGTCTATATGGGTTATTGATTGGTTCTCTGAGTATCTGTATGGCTGCCTGAGTGTTTGTGTGGGTGGGGTGTGTGTGACTCTATACATAGATGTGTGAGTGGGTGATTCACTGGGTGCATGATTTCAAGAGTGCATCTGTGATGGACTGCTTGGGTGGGTGAGTGTGTGTATGGGTGTGTTAGTGAGTGAATGTATATCTCAGTGGTACATGTGCGAGTAACTACATATGTAAAAGGCAGTATATATGTGTGTTAGAGTATTTAAATGGCTATAAGTGAGAGTGTGTTATTGTGAGAGTGGCTGTATGGATGCGTGTGTGCTTGTATCAGTTATTGTATAAGAGCGTAAGAATGTGCTAGTATTTGTATGAGTAAGTGAGCTGGTGTGTGTATAACTGTATAGGTGAGTAAATGGGTGTGTGATTAATTTTTGCATGACTGACTAGGTGTGTGAGTACCTCTATGGATGAGTGGCGGTGTGTGAGTGTTTATATAGGTGTATGAGTGCATATGATAGTCCTGTACTGAGTGACTGTAAGTATGAGTGACTATACAGGTGAGTGAGTGGATGTGTGTGTAGACCTAAGAATCAGTGAGTGGGTATGTAGTTTTTGGTGTTGGAGTGTCTATGGTTTTGAGAATGGCAGTCTGTAATTTAGAGTGGGTGTATCAAAAGTTATATTAGGGTGTGAGAAGATGCATGAAATTATCACATGGATGATGTCATCAGTGATGTCATTTGAGATGTCATCAGTGATGTCATCAGTGATGTCACTGACCATGTCATGAGTGATGTAATATGTGACGTCATCAGCAGTGCATTGCGGGCGCGAGTTATAGTTAGCTGAACTAACTATAACAGGGGAATTTCACGGGTTTTGTACGAGTGCAATGTCCAACTAACTATAACTGTCCCTAAAACCTATGGTTTTTCAGTGAATTTCAAAGGTTTTTAAATGCTAATTTCTAACTATAACGTGCCTGAAACCTATGGTTTTTTCAGTGAATTTCAAAGGTTTTTAAATGCTAATTTCTAACTATAACGTGCCTGAAACCTATGGTTTTTAAGTGAATTTCAAAGGTTTTTAAATGCTAGTTTCTAACTATGCCAACAGAGGTAGGACATGTGAAGAAAGAAGAAAAACGCACAGAAAGAAGCAAAAGATGTGCAGAAAGAACCAACAGAGGAGCAGAAAGAGGCCTTGTTGCAAAATCATCCTGTGCCCACAACTTTTTCAGACGGGTACTGGTGGTAACTGACTCCTGACTAACCAGAGCCAGTGCGCGTTTGCACAGTGGTGAAGGGAGGGGGCCTGAGGTGACATGTGTGCAAACACGCCCCGTGGCGCGTTTTAAGTTGCGGGATTAAGTCCCCTTGAATCCTGAGGGTCCCTGGGGCCCAACTAGCCCCCAGGAACCTACAGTTAGGACCACAGAGCTGAGTTGCAGAGAGGCGTTCCGAGGCCACGCACCTTTTTCACCTCTCTGCAACGCAACTCTGTTGTGCTTACTGAAGGTACCTGGTGGGCTAGTTGGCCCCAGGATTCAAAGGAATTAACTCCCAACTTAAAACGCACCACAGGGCGTGTTTGCGCACATGTCACCTGAGGCCCCGCCCCTCCCTTCACCACTGTGCAAGCGCGCCCCGTGGCGCGTTTTTAAGTTGGGGGATTAGGTCACCTTGAATCCTGAGAGTCCCTGGGGCCCAACTAGCCCACCAGGTACTTCCAGTAAGCACCACAGGCCTGCGTTGCAACGCCTGTAACAAATTGTGCAGTTGTGTTTAGGTAGTGAAGAGGGTCGTGCTGGGGGTAGTGTTTTAGGGTTTAGGGTAGTGCAGTGGTGTTTGTGTAGTGTAGGGGGTCATGCTGGGGGTAGATTTAGGGTTTAGGGTAGTGCGGAGGAAGATCCTTCTCCTACCTGGCGTCCAAGACCTGGAACTCCCTCCCCACTCACCTTCGGCGAACCCAGGACCATCTCGCCTTCAGGAAGCAGCTCAAGACCTGGCTGTTCGAGCAGTAACTTACCCCCTCCCCCAGCGCCTTGAGACCCTCCCGGGTGAGTAGCGCGCTCTATAAATGCCGTGATTGATTGATTGATTGATTGAGTGTTTCAGGGTTTTGGGCAGTGCAGTGGTATTCGGGCAGAGTAGGGGGTCGTGCTGGGGGTAGTGTTATAGGGTTTAGGGCAGTGCAGTGGTGTTCGGGCAGTGTAGGGGGTCGTGCTGGGGGTGGTGTTTTAGGGTTTAGGGCAGTGCAGTGGTGTTCGGACAGTGTAGGGGGTCGTGCTGGGGGTGGTGTTTCAGGGTTTAGGGCAGTGCAGTGGTGTTCGGGCAGTGTAGGGGGTCGTGCAGGGGTGGTGTTTCAGGGTTTAGGGCAGTGCAGTGGTGTTCGGGCAGTGTAGGGGGTCGTGCAGGGGTGGTGTTTCAGGGTTTAGGGCAGTGGTGTTCGGGCAGTGTAGGGGGTCATGCTGGGGGTGGTGTTTCAGGGTTTGGGGCAGTGCAGTGGTGTTCGAGCAGTAAAGGGGGTCGTGTTGGGGGTGGTGTTTCAGGGTTTAGGGCAGTGCAGTGGTGTTCCGGCAGTGTAGGGGGTCGTGCTGGGGTGGTGTTTCAGGGTTTAGGGCAGTGCAGT
The DNA here is from genome assembly GCA_963921515.1 of Calotriton arnoldi. Classification (NCBI taxonomy): domain Eukaryota; kingdom Metazoa; phylum Chordata; class Amphibia; order Caudata; family Salamandridae; genus Calotriton; species Calotriton arnoldi. The sequence continues at coordinate 32,619 of CAWUFW010017463.1, read as the reverse complement.
GGTGTTCGGGCAGTGTAGGGTGTCGTGCTGAGGGTTGGTGTTTCAGGGTTTAGGGCAGTGCAGTAGTGTTTGGGCAGTGTAGGGGGTCGTGCTGGGGGAGTGTTTTAGGGTTTAGGGCAGTGCAGTCGTGTTCGGGTAGTGTAGGGGTCATGCTGGGGGAGTATTTTAGGGTTTAGGGTAGTGCAGTGGTGTTCGGGTAGTGTAGGGGGTCATGCTGGGGGTAGTGTTCTAGGGTTTAGGGCAGTGCAGTGGTGTTCGGGCAGTGTAGGGGGTCGTGCTGGGGGTGGTGTTTTAGGGTTTAGGGCAGTGCAGTCGTGTTCGGGCAGTGTAGGGGGTCATGCTGGGGGTAGTGTTTTAGGGTTTAGGGCAGTGCAGTGGTGTTCGGGTAGTGTAGGGGGTCATGCTGGGGGTAGTGTTCTAGGGTTTAGGGCAGTGCAGTGGTGTTCGGGCAGTGTAGGGGGTCGTGCTGGGGGTGGTGTTTTAGGGTTTAGGGCAGTGCAGTCGTGTTCGGGCAGTGTAGGGGGTCATGCTGGGGGTAGTGTTTCAGGGTTTAGGGCAGTGCAGTGGTGTTCGGGCAGTGTAGGGGGTCGTGCTGGGGGTGGTGTTTCAGGGTTTAGGGCAGTGCAGTGGTGTTCGGGCAGTGTAGGGGGTCGTGCTGGGGCTAGTGTTTCAGGGTTTAGGGCAGAGCAATGGTGCTCAGGCAGTGTAGGGGGTTGTGCTGGGGGTGATGTTTCAGGGTTTATGGCAGTGCAGTGGTGTTAGGGCAGTGTAGGGGGTCGTGCTGGGGGTGGTGTTTCAGGGTTTAGGGCAGTGCAGTGGTGTTCCGGCAGTGTAGGGGGTCGTGCAGGGGGTGGTGTTTCAGGGTTTAGTGCAGTGGTGTTCGTGCAGTGTAGGGGTTCATGCTGGGGTGGTGTTTCAGGGTTTAGGGCAGTGCAGTGGTGTTCGGGCAGTGTAGGGTGTCGTGCTGAGGGGTGGTGTTTCAGGGTTTAGGGCAGTGCAGTGGTGTTTGGCCAGTGTAGGTAGTCTTGCTGGGGATGGTGTTTCAGGGTTTAGGGCAGTGCAGTAGTTTTCGGGCAGTGTAGGCGGTCGTGCTGGGGCTGGTGTTTCAGGGTTTAGGGCAGTGCAGTGGTGTTCGGGCAGTGTACGGGGTTGTGCTGGGGCTGGTGTTTCAGGGTTTAGGGCAGTGCAGTGGTGTTCGGGCAGTGTAGGGGTCGTGCAGGGGTGGTGTTTCAGGGTTTAGGGCAGTGCAGTGGTGTTTGGGCAGTGTAGGGGGTCATGCAGGGGTGGTGTTTCAGGGTTTAGGGCAGTGGTGTTCGGGCAGTGTAGGGGGTCATGCTGGGGTGGTGTTTCAGGGTTTAGGGCAGTGCAGTGGTGTTCGAGCAGTAAACGGGGTCATGCTGGGGGTGGTGTTTCAGCGTTTAGGGCAGTGCAGTGGTGTTCGGGCAGTGTAGGGGGCGGTGCAGGGGGTGGTGTTTCAGGGTTTTGGGCAGTGCAGTGGTGTTCAGGCAGTGTAGGGGGTGGTGCAGGGGTGGTGTTTCAGGGTTTAGGGCAGTGCAGTGGTGTTCGGGCAGTGTAGGGGGTCGTGCAGGGGTGGTGTTTCAGGGTTTAGGGCAGTGCAGTGGTGTTCGGGCAGTGTAGGGGCGGTGCAGGGGGTGGTGTTTCAGGGTTTAGGGCAGTAGAGTGTTGTTCGGGCATTGTAGGGGGTGGTGCTGGTGTTTCAGGGTTTAGGGCAGTGCAGTGGTGTTCGGGCAGTGTAGGGGGTCGTGCTGCGGCTGGTGTTTCAGGGTTTAGGGCAGTGCAGTGGTGTTCGGGCAGTGTCGGGGGTCGTGCTGGGGCTGGTGTTTCAGGGTTTAGGGCAGTGCAGTGGTGTTCGGGCAGTGTAGGGGTCATGCTGGGGCTGGTGTTTCAGGGTTTAGGGCAGTGCAGTGGTGTTCGGGCAGTGTAGGGGGTCTTGCTGGGGCTGGTGTTTCAGGGTTTAGGGCAGTGCAGTGGTGTTCGGGCAGTGTAGGGGTCTTGCTGGGGCTGGTGTTTCAGAGTCTAGGGCAATGCAGTGGTGTTCGGGCAGTGTAGGGGGTCTTGCTGGGGCTGGTGTTTCAGGGTTTAGGGCAGTGCAGTGGTGTTCGGGCAGTGTAGGGGGTCGTGCTGGGGGTGGTGTTTCAGGGTTTAGGGCAGTGCAGTGGTGTTCGGGCAGTGTAGGGGGTCGTGCTGGGGCTAGTGTTTCAGGGTTTAGGGCAGAGCAATGGTGCTCAGGCAGTGTAGGGGGTTGTGCTGGGGGTGATGTTTCAGGGTTTATGGCAGTGCAGTGGTGTTAGGGCAGTGTAGGGGGTCGTGCTGGGGGTGGTGTTTCAGGGTTTAGGGCAGTGCAGTGGTGTTCCGGCAGTGTAGGGGGTCGTGCAGGGGGTGGTGTTTCAGGGTTTAGTGCAGTGGTGTTCGTGCAGTGTAGGGGGTCATGCTGGGGTGGTGTTTCAGGGTTTAGGGCAGTGCAGTGGTGTTCGGGCAGTGTAGGGTGTCGTGCTGAGGGGTGGTGTTTCAGGGTTTAGGGCAGTGCAGTAGTGTTTGGGCAGTGTAGGGGTCGTGCAGGGGTGGTGTTTCAGGGTTTAGGGCAGTGCAGTGGTGTTCGGCCAGTGTAGGTAGTCTTGCTGGGGGTGGTGTTTCAGGGTTTAGGGCAGTGCAGTAGTTTTCGGGCAGTGTAGGCGGTCGTGCTAGGGCTGGTGTTTCAGGGTTTAGGGCAGTGCAGTGGTGTTCGGGCAGTGTACGGGGTTGTGCTGGGGCTGGTGTTTCAGGGTTTAGGGCAGTGCAGTGGTGTGCGGGCAGTGTACGGGGTTGTGCTGGGGCTGGTGTTTCAGGGTTTAGGGCAGTGCAGTGGTGTTCGGGCAGTGTAGGGGGTCATGCTGGGGGTGGTGTTTCAGGGTTTAGGGCAGTGCAGTGGTGTTCGGGCAGTGTAGGGGGTCGTGCTGGGGCTGGTGTTTCAGGGTTTTGGGCAGAGCAGTGGTGTTCGGGCAGTGTAGGGGGTCGTGCTGGGGGTGGTGTTTCAGGGTTTAGAGCAGTGCAGTGGTGTTCGGGCAGTGTAGGGGTCTTGCTGGGGGTGGTGTTTCAGGGTTTAGGGCAGTGCAGTGGTGTTCGGGCAGTGTAGGGGGTCTTGCTGGGGGTGGTGTTTCAGGGTTTAGGGCAGTGGTGTTCGGGCAGTGTAGGGGGTCTTGCTGGGGGTGATGTTTCAGGGTTTAGGGCAGTGCAGTGGTGTTCGGGCAGTGTATGGGGTCTTGCTGGGGGTGGGGTTTCAGGGTTTAGGGCAGTACAGTGGTGTTCGGGCAGTGTAGGGGTCGTGCAGGGGTGGTGTTTCAGGGTAGTGCAGTGGTGTTCGGGTAGTGTAGGGGGTCGTGCTGGGGCTGGTGTTTCAGGGTTTAGGGCAGTGCAGTGGTGTTCGGGCAGTGTAGGGGGTCTTGCTGGGGGTGATGTTTCAGGGTTTAGGGCAGTGGTGTTCGGGCAGTGTAGGGGGTCTTGCTGGGGTGATGTTTCAGGGTTTAGGGCAGTGCAGTGGTGTTCGGGCAGTGTAGGGGGTCTTGCTGGGGGAAGTGTTTCAGGGTTTAGGGCAGTGCAGTGGTGTTCGTGGCAGTATAGGGGGTCGTGCTGGGGATGGTGTTTCTGGGTTTAGGGCAGTGCAGTAGTGTTCGGGCAGTGTAGGGGTCTTGCTGGGGGTGATGTTTCAGGGTTTAGGGCAGTGCAGTGGTGTTCGGGCAGTGTAGGGGGTCATGCACGGGGTGGTGTTTCAGGGTTTAGGGCAGTGCAGTGGTGTTCATGCAGTGTAGGGGGTCGTGCTGAGGCTGGTGTTTCACGGTTTAGGGCAGTGCAGTGGTGTTCGGGCAGTGTAGGGGGTCGTGCTGGGGCTGGTGTTTCAGGGTTTAGGGCAGTGCAGTGGTGTTCGGGCAGTGTAGGCGGTCGTGCTGGGGCTGGTGTTTCAGGGTTTAGGGCAGTGCAGTGGTGTTCGGGCAGTGTAGGGGGTCGTGCTGGGTCTGGTGTTTCAGGGTTTAGGGCAGTGCAGTGGTGCTCGGGCAGTGTACGGGGTCGTGCTGGGGGTGATGTTTCAGGGTTTAGGGTAGTGCAGTGGTGTTCGGGCAGTGTAGGGGGTCGTGCAGGGGCTGGTGTTTCAAGGTTTAGTGCAGTGCAGTGGTGTTCGGGCAGTGTAGGGGGTCGTGCTGGGGCTGGTGTTACAGGGTTTTGGGCAGAGCAGTGGTGTTCGGGCAGTGTAGGGGGTCATGCTGGGGGTAGTGTTTCAGGGTTTAGGGCAGTGCAGTGTTGTTCGGGCAGTGTAGGGGGTCGTGCTGGGGGTGGTGTTTCAGGGTTTAGGTCAGTGGTGTTCGGGCAGTGTAGGGGGTCTTGCTGGGGGTGATGTTTCAGGGTTTAGGGCAGTGCAGTGGTGTTCGGGCAGTGTAGGGGGTCTTTCTGGGGGAAGTGTTTCAGGGTTTAGGGCGGTGCAGTGGTGTTCGTGCAGTGTAGGGGATCGTGCTGGGGGTGGTGTTTCAGGGTTTAGGGCAGTGCAGTAGTGTTCGGGCAGTGTAGGATGTCGTGCAGGGGGTGGTGTTTCAGGGTTTAGGGCAGTGCAGTGGTGTTCTGGCAGTGTAGGGGGTCATGCTGGGGGTGGGGTTTCAGGGTTTAGGGCAGTACAGTGGTGTTCGGGCAGTGTAGGGGGTCGTGCAGGGGGTGGTGTTTCAGGGTAGTGCAGTGGTGTTCGGGCAGTGTAGGGGGTCGTGCTGGGGCTGGTGTTTTAGGGTTTAGGGCAGTGCAGTGGTGTTCGGGCAGTGTAGGGGGTCTTGCTGGGGGTGATGTTTCAGGGTTTAGGGCAGTGGTGTTCGGGCAGTGTAGGGGGTCTTGCTGGGGGTGATGTTTCAGGGTTTAGGGCAGTGCAGTGGTGTTCGGGCAGTGTAGGGGGTCTTGCTGGGGGTAGTGTTTCAGGGTTTAGGGCAGTGCAGTGGTGTTCGTGCAGTATAGGGGGTCGTGCTGGGGATGGTGTATCTGGGTTTAGGGCAGTGCAGTAGTGTTCGAGTAGTGTAGGGGGTTGTGCAGGGGGTGGTGTTTCAGGGTTTAGGGCAGTGCAGTGGTGTTCGGGCAGTGTAGGGGGTTGCGCTGGGGGTGGTGTTTCAGGGTTTAGGGCAGTGCAGTGGTGTTCGGGCAGTGTAGGGGGTCATACACGGGGTGGTGTTTCAGGGTTTAGGGCAGTGCAGTGGTGTTCGGGCAGTGTAGGGTGTTGTGCTGGGGCTGGTGTTTCAGGGTTCAGGGCAGTGCAGTGGTGTTCAGGCAGTGTAGGGGGTCGTGCTGGGGATGGTGTATCTGGGTTTAGGGCAGTGCAGTAGTGTTCGAGTAGTGTAGGGGGTTGTGCAGGGGGTGGTGTTTCAGGGTTTAGGGCAGTGCAGTGGTGTTCGGGCAGTGTAGGGGGTTGCGCTGGGGGTGGTGTTTCAGGGTTTAGGGCAGTGCAGTGGTGTTCGGGCAGTGTAGGGGTCATACACGGGGTGGTGTTTCAGGGTTTAGGGCAGTGCAGTGGTGTTCGGGCAGTGTAGGGTGTTGTGCTGGGGCTGGTGTTTCAGGGTTCAGGGCAGTGCAGTGGTGTTCAGGCAGTGTAGGGGGTCGTGCTGAGGCTGGTGTTTCACGGTTTAGGGCAGTGCAGTGGTGTTCGGGCAGTGTAGGGGGTCGTGCTGGGGCTGGTGTTTCAGGGTTTAGGGCAGTGCAGTGGTGTTCGGGCAGTGTAGGGGTCGTGCTGGGGCTGGTGTTTCAGGGTTTAGGGCAGTGCAGTGGTGCTCGGGCAGTGTACGGGGTCGTGCTGGGGGTGATGTTTCAGGGTTTAGGGTAGTGCAGTGGTGTTCGGGCAGTGTAGGGGGTCGTGCAGGGGCTGGTGTTTCAAGGTTTAGGGCAGTGCAGTGGTGTTCGGGCAGTGTAGGGGGTCGTGCTGGGGCTGGTGTTTCAGGGTTTTAGGCAGAGCAGTGGTGTTCGGGCAGTGTAGGGGGTCATGCTGGGGGTAGTGTTTCAGGGTTTAGGGCAGTGCAGTGTTGTTCGGGCAGTGTAGGGGGTCGTGCTGGGGGTGGTGTTTCAGGGTTTAGGTCAGTGGTGTTCGGGCAGTGTAGGGGTCTTGCTGGGGGTGATGTTTCAGGGTTTAGGGCAGTGCAGTGGTGTTCGGGCAGTGTAGGGGGTCTTGCTGGGGGTAGTGTTTCAGGGTTTAGGGCAGTGCAGTGGTGTTCGGGCAGTGTAGGGGGTTATGCTGGGGGTGGTGTTTCAGGGTTTAGGGCAGTGCAGTGGTGTTCGGGCAGTGTAGGGGGTCGTGAAGGGGGTGGTGTTTCAGGGTTTAGGGCAGTGCAGTGGTGTTCTGGCAGTGTAGGGGGTCGTGCTAGGGGTGGTGTTTCAGGGTTTAGGGCAGTGCAGTGGTGTTCGGGCAGTGTAGGGGGTCATGCAGGGGCTGGTGTTTCAGGGTTTAGGGCAGTGCAGTGGTGTTCGGGCAGTGTAGGGAGTCGTGCTGGGGGTAGTGTTTTAGGGTTTAGGGTAGTGCAGTGGTGCTTGTGTAGTGTAGGGGGTCGTGCTGGGGGTAGTGTTTTAGGGTTTAGGGTAGTGCAGTGGTGTTTGTGTAGTGTAGGGGGTCATGTTTTAGGGTAGTGCAGTGGTGTTTGGGTAGTGTAGGGGGTCGTGCTGGTGGTAGTGTTTTAGGATTTAGGTTAGTGCAGTGGTGTTTGGGTAGTGTAGGGGGTCGTGCTGGGGGTAGTGTTTTAGGGTTTAGGATAGTGCAGTGGTGCTTGTGTAGTGTAGGGGGTCGTGCTGGGGGTAGTGTTTTAGGGTTTAAGGTAGTGCAGTGGTGTTTTTGTAGTGTAGGGGGTCATGTTTTAAGATGCAATGCTCCAATACCTGACCAGTCTGCACTACATAAAACTGCAAAAAACTAAAAATAAAAAGTGTTTTGCACACTTTTGTCATTGGGCTATATGTGGGCTACATCTGGGTAATATTTGTGCTACATTTGGGCTCTTTTTTCACTGGTGGCCATCTTGGAAGACTTCTTTGTTATGAAGTTTCCTAATTTCTTCATTTACTGCAGTCTTCTCAGTAGGAAATGCTTTCAGTTTTTTACTTTGATTCCATCAAGAAGGCATTCAGATGTGTCTCACATCTGCCATAAATTCAGAATGTTAGCACTCTAGTTGCTCATTAGATCACTGGAGTAAAGCTACTGCTCACCAGGAGTTAACTGGTAGTCTGCTGCTGGTATTGAAAGTGATTGTTTCAGTCTGCATGTCAGAATTTTCTAATGAAATATTAGAGGATATGAGATCTCACTTAAAACATGCCCTAATTTTTCTTTCTGCAGCACTAACCATAATTTCTATTTCAAAAAGAACCCCTCATTTTGTTCCTTTTTAAATTAAATGTTTTAAGTGTTACCGGTTTATTCCAATCAAGATGGCTTCATGTGTGCCATACTTTTGTCATAAGTAAGGCTGTTAGCGCTCTAGTTGTTCTTTAGAACACTCTGGGAAGCTGCAGTAGAACACAAAGGCATCAACTGGCAGGCTGCTCCTGTTGAAATATAACAGGAAGATATTTGAGATCACACTTGAAATATGTCCTAATTTTTCTTTCTACAGCACTAACCATAATTTCTATGACAAAATGAACCCCCTCATTTTGTTCCTTTTTAAATTAAATGTTTTAAGTGTTACCAGTTTATTCCAATCAAGATGGCTTCAGGTGTGCCATACTTTTGTCATAAGTAAGGCTCTTAGCACTCTAGTTGTTCTTTAGAACACTCTGGGAAGCTGCAGTAGAACACAAAGGCATCAACTGGCAGGCTGCTCCTGTTGAAATATAACAGGAAGATATTTGAGATCACACTTGAAACATGTCCTAATTTTTTCTTTCTACAGCACTAACCATAATTTCTATGACAAAATGAACCCCATCATTTTGTTCCTTTTTAAATTAAATTGTTTAAGTGTTACCAGTTTATTCCAATCAAGATGGCTTCAGGTGTGCCATACTTTTGTCATAAGTAAGGCTGTTAGCACTCTAGTTGTTCTTTAGAACACTCTGGGAAGCTGCAGTAGAACACAAAGGAATCAACTGACAGTCTCTGCCCTTGTTGGATGTACATGTTTTACTGAGAATGTCAGACTTCATTCTCACATGAGTGAGAAAGATAATGTGAATTTACAGAAAATATGCTCTCATTTTAGCTTCTGGAGCACCTTCCAAACCTCCATGGGACAAGCATGAGAAAATAGTGTTCTCTCAAACATGATTCATGATATCCCAGCAGAAGGTTTTTCACATGGTAAAATCACCTTAGAATACACCACAATTCCTAAAATTAGTATGGTACCATCAACAAGTAAATTCTAATGTAACTAAAGCCTGTTATCACCCTTTATAGTTCTCCTTTTGGTGACCCTCAAAATCTTCTATTCACTACAATGCATTTCAATGAGGAACTATCATTTATATTGGTCCCAATATGGCTGCCAGCAATTCCAGGATGAAGTGCTGACAGCCAATCAGATCTCACGATGACATGTGTGGTTAGGCTCCGCCCAGATATATATGTGACTTTACTTTTGATTTTCTCAGGAACTACTGAACGGATTTACACCATTTAAGCGAAAGGCACGACACTGAACCAAGGGCTACCTCTTTGCCAAATTTGGTGTAATTCCGTTCAGCAGTTCGGGCTGTAGCTGCGACTAAAGGTTCCTATGGAAAAATGAATGGGGAAAACGCGTTTTGGGACCCCCTTTTTTCTCGGCCCCCGCTTGACGTATCACCCCGAGACTTTCAGGATAGGAGCGGACCGGAGCGCCCCAACAAGTTGGAAACTTTCGCGAAGATTCGTCAGCCGGCGCCAACGTTATTTCAAATAGAATGTCGCGGATTTCCTATGGATAATAGGTTTTAACTATAACTATCTACTGGCGACCGCCAGTAGATAATATTTATTTATTTGTTATATTATGACATTTTAAAAATGTAACAATATTTTTTTCTGACATTTATGTACTTACCAGTATAAGTATAGGGGGCCTGATTCACAGAACTAACTTACGTCAAAAACGTAAAGTTAGTACTTTTGGTATTCACAGAATACAGTTACTCATTTTGGTATTCACAGAATGAACTTACTCATTTTGGTATTCACAGAAGTTAGTAGTCCTAACTTTAGGACTCCTAAATGCCTTCTGTGAATACCGAAGATCTTAAAGTTAGGATTTTTCTCAGTTTAGGAGTAGTAAAGTTAGAGTCCTAACTTTACTACTCCTAAACTGAGAAAATCCTAACTTTAAGACTTTCGGTATTCACAGAAGGCATTTAGGAGTCCTCAAAGTTAGAGTCCTAACTCTACTACTCCTAAACTGAGAAAAATCCTAACTTTAAGACTTTGCGGTATTCACAGAAGGCATTTAGGAGTCCTAAAGTTAGGACTACTAACTTCTGTGAATACCGAAATGAGTAAGTTCATTCTGTGAATACCAAAATGAGTAAGTGTATTCTGTGAATACCAAAAAGTACTAACTTTACGTTTTTGAGCGTGAAGTTAGTTCTGTGAATCAGGCCCAGGATGACGAGATTTTTACAAAAACATTTTTGTCAGGATATTTTGGTTTTGCGATATTTTTGTCAGTGAACCAAGTGAATTTGCCCAGGATCGCACAATTTGATCAAATGGGAAAGTTGGGCTTCAGAGTTGGCCTCTATATCGTGACTCGTATGAGTGTGGTAAACCTGAAGTGGCTAGGTCTGAGGACATCATTGTTCTGGACACAGCCTCGTATGTTTGTAATGTTTTTGATTAAATACATTTTGTAAGATGAATATCTTTCATTTGGTTTAATAAATGTCATTCATGAGCATATTAGAATAATGATACAGGAGTACCGTTAGAAATACTGTATCAGAAGGAAGAATTTGCTCCTTAATTGGAGCTCCTAAATGTGTACCTTATGATCACCAATATAATTGGCAGTGTACTTTTAAACACACTATTTGGCCTTGTTTAAAAGAATTGTGAGAGGAAAATCCCCTCAAGACCCTTTCATGTGGCTTGACTCTGACACCACATTTGGTCACTCTGTAAAATAAGATTTACCTGATAAAATTGAATTGCCCTTAACAGACATAAAGGACTTTTGGTATTTCTTCTGATTTTGTTTTTTACACTTTAGACATAATTGAACTTACATATACTTCCAAGTTAACAGTTAACCTATTAACATTCACTGGAATACTTAAAGATTATATTTATCCCATTTGTCAGTGGTCCTTAGTTTCTGCCTATGTCTCTTCTCCTGTTGGTCCATGTCTCTTCAGGGCTGGACTTAGGAGTTGTGGACCACATCTTTGGTGATCAGAAGCTCTTTTGCAACCTTAATGCAGTTTCATGCTGACTCTCCTGTGCTTTCTCTTTGAAGGCCGTCCATTTGACCCGCATCTCATGATGGACAATGCTGTGAGCAATGTGATCTGCTCCATCGTTTTTGGGGATCACTTCGATTACGATGACAAAAACATCCTGGAAGTGCTAAAACTATTTGATGATATACTAGCCGCTGAGGCTGATGTACTTTTCAGGTAAGTCAGGAATATTATCACAGCACAGATTTGTGCAGCTATTACTAGGTGTTCTGCAGCAGTCATGTAACTTTGGTTATAATTACTATTATTGTATGAATTCCATAACAATTGTTTTGACAAACAGAACTAGTATGGGTGTTCAACATATGTAACTGGATACCAACAAAATGGCAAGCGACTTTCAGAAACAAACTACCTTCCTTCCAGCTGTTCTACTATTTTATATGTGTGTGAGCAATTGTCAAGAATCCCTAGCACTCAGGATGTCCACAACTCCTTATTGAATCTTATATGTCCTGTTGAGTCCCTCTTAAAAATGCAAGTATTAATAACCACACAAAACATGTTTTAATACATTCTCTGCACTGAAGATTATCCCTAGAATCCATCCAATTGTGAAAACTTTTCGACAATATAAATTAAAGTACTTAGCTGTCATCTCTAAAAAGTATGTCTGCTAATATTTAGAATTATTACTGTTTTCTCTGGGGTAATCTGTGGGAGAAATAAAATACAACGTTGTGTGTTTTACATTGAAGCTGGAAGTAAACAAGAATGAATCATTCCTTCACTTTGCCTGGAGGTATACATCAAAGTATGGATTCAGATAATCCTTCAATTTCCTCTAGACATTGCTTTCTCCAATATCTCCAACCCTGAAATCAGCATTAAAAAACTTGAGATGTATGACTTTTTAAGTACTGAATATAAACTATTATCAGTAGTGGGCCCTTTCCCAATCTTTTGAAAAGTACGGGTGCCTATGAAAGACATCTCTCATATTCGGATAATGGAGACATTTTAGAAGAACTGGAGACTTCAACTGCCAATATTTTAGATATGAAAGCAGCTTTTCCAACTCTGAGATGCTTTCTTCAACGTGAGCCGCAGGCAGTAAGTGACCCCTTGGGTCCACTGAGGCTCATTTGCAAAACCTTAGCTCAACCCTGGGAATATGTGGCGAGCAGTCAAGCTTTGTCAAAAGAACACGTGCAAAGCATTTAAAAGTACCAATACTGTTGAATAGGAAAGAAACATGACACAAAGATAATCCGACACCAATTTATTAAAAGACTTCTTATTATTATGAATTATAAGGTACCACAATGAACAAAATCCACTGGAGGATTCCAGAGATATAAATTATTGAGCAAATAATAAATCACAGCTTTTCATTCAAAAATTGCAAACAAGCATTGGCAACTAATGCGGTTAGTTGGAAAACCTTTGAAAACTTTTGTAAAGTTGTGTTTAATTACTCCAGTTCTCCTTGAGCTGCTAACTCTGACAGGGAGTAAGTCACAGGAGCCATTGAAGCTTGGCAGGACAGTTACCTTGCAGTCAAAGCAGTCTCCAGTCCAGTTCCAGGTTCTATGGGTGAACCAAAATAGACATCAATGGAGTGGTCCTAATGTAAAGGATACAGGATGCAGAAGGATGCTGAGGATACAGATCCGGTGAAAGTAGGCCTCCTGGGGCCAACCTTTGGTCCACATACACAGCGGCCAGAGGGGTTGATGTCCCTTAAAGTCTGGCTGAAGTCAAGCCAAAAACCAGTTGCCACTGGTCTACTAGTCTCCGGGTACGGCGAAACCAGTGGTTCCCTATAACATCCATCTTGGGCAACCAAACTGCACTCTGATTACTCTCCTGGGTCCAGCAGACTCTGTTGCAATCTTTGGGCATCAAGACTCGGTCTCTCAGGCTACCCTTTGGCAGTCAGTGGTAGTCAAGCGATTGTGGATACCAACTCACAAAGGCAGATTTCTTCAGCTTTTATGGCCCTGTAGCTGTAAAAGGAGGTCAGCCAACTGACTCTTGAAGTCACGTGTTCTGTCTGGGGCTCGAGAATGACATTTTCTTGAGCATGGCACCTCAGGCACAGTCGTCACTTTGCTAGCCAAAGCATCAGCAGGTACAGTCCAGTCTTTGGTGCAGCCTCTCTTTGCAAGGTCAAGTAAACAGCAGGGCAGTCCTTCTTTGGTCCTCTCCTGGTCCAGATGTGATCTTGGATCTGGTGTCAGGGGTGCCACTTTTATGCCCACAACCTGCCCTTGGGGGATGTGGTGACTATTAGCCAATGGGCTACTAGATCCCCTCCTGCCTGATGATGACTCCCTGCAAAGTGTAGCATCTAGCTATCCCAGAATACAATATTCTGCCCACTCCCAAGATGGCAGAACCCTTCTCTCGATCTGTAGGGCTTGGTAGTCCAACCTATAGGTGTGGCTACCTCACAGATATACACCCACAGGAAAACTGGTTTGCCAACTGTTTCCCTCACTCTGTCACCGATGCCAACCTGTCAACCAGAATAAAAAAAATGCCCCTCTTGTGTGTGTCCAAAATTTGCCCTATGCAGCAGCCTTCTTGTCGAAGCTTGTCTTTTGAGCTTTCACCCTGTTTGTCCTTCCTGCCAGAGAGAGGTAACAGCTCCTCCAACTGCAGGCCCTTTGTGCTCCTTCCTGAGAGTTGTTCACACCTCGTGCAGGAGGGCATAAAGCTGTCTCTGGGCCAGCAACAATAAACTGTCGCTCGGAAATGTGGGTTACAGAGTAGCACCAAGTCGGGTTTAATATAACAGTTCTTTTAATACCTTGAAGTACAACTTTAGTAGTCCCATTTAGAAGTTAGCACCGAAGACTGTACGTTTTAACCCTGTACTCTCCAAGGGGCTACTTTTCTTTCTACAGCAAAATATGGGCTTTTACTGTTAGGACATATAAAAACACATGTCCTATTTTTTAATATACAGCACTTGTCTTAGGGATCGATAGGCCTACCTTAGGTGCAATATTCCCTGTAATTTCTTTTCTCTATGTGCGGCAACGACTTTCTCAGTGGTGTGCGCAGACTTTTAAGGCTGCTGGAACCCTTCTCATTCATGTTATAAAATTGGTTAACTAATAAAAAGCATTGTTTAAACAATGTCTAAAAAGCCATAGTTTTTAAACCATTCTGAAGAAGAGTTATTAAAGTAATAGAGTGCTCAATAGCATTACTAGTTTGTGGAGACAAACACATCTACATTCCTGTTACATGCATTCTTTTATTTAGTTGTAGAGATGTACATATTATTCATCTACACAGTATAAGGTCAAAATATTTTTTTTAAATTAATTTCACAACACAAATTTCGACCATTAACATTCATGTCTCAGAGAAATATTCAGCATACATTCTGCCACACAAGGGTATATATATATATATATATATATATATTCACTGAAAAAACCATAGGTTTTAGGGACAGTTATAGTTAGTTGGACATTTCACTCGTACAAAACCATAGAAATTCCCCGTTATAGTTAGTTCAGCTAACTATAACTCGCGCCCGCAATGCACTGCTGATGACGTCACATATTACATCACTCATGACATGGTCAGTGACATCACTGATGACATCGCTGATGACATCTCAAATGACATCACTGATATCACTGATGACATCATCCAGGCACTGTGTGTTTCTGTAAAGTTTAAATATGTTTAATATATATAGGGAAAGGCGTATTGAAGAATGAGTGGGTGTATAAGTGTCTGAATTGATGATTTAGCATGTGAGTGACTGACTCTACAAGTGAGTGATTAAACGTATCTTACTGAATAGATGGGTTAGTGACTAAACTGTGTGAATGTCTGTATCCGTCTGTTTGTTGGTGTGTAAGTGGATGCATGGATTTGTGAATAGCTACATGAGTGTCTATATGGGTTATTGATTGGTTCTCTGAGTATCTGTATGGCTGCCTGAGTGTTTGTGTGGGTGGGGTGTGTGTGACTCTGTACATAGATGTGTGAGTGGGTGATTCACTGGGTGCATGATTTCATGAGTGCATCTGTGATGGACTGCTTGGGTGGGTGAGTGTGTGTATGGGTGTGTTAGTGAGTGAATGTATATCTCAGTGGTACATGTGCGAGTAACTACATATGTAAAAGGCAGTATATATGTGTGTTAGAGTATTTAAATGGCTATAAGTGAGAGTATGTGATAGTGAGAGTGGCTGTATGGATGCGTGTGTGCTTGTATCAGTTATTGTATAAGAGCGTAAGAATGTGCTAGTATTTGTATGAGTAAGTGAGCTGGTGTGTGTATAACTGTATAGGTGAGTAAATGGGTGTGTGATTAATTTTTGCATGACTGACTAGGTGTGTGAGTACCTCTATGGATGAGTGGCGGTGTGTGAGTGTTTATATAGGTGTATGAGTGCATATGATAGTCCTGTACTGAGTGACTGTAAGTATGAGTGACTGTACGGGTGAGTGAATGGATGTGTGTGTAGACCTAAGAATCAGTGAGTGGGTATGTAGTTTTTGGTGTTGGAGTGTCTATGGTTTTGAGAATGGCAGTCTGTAATTTAGAGTGGGTGTATCAAAAGTTATATTAGGGTGTGAGAAGATGCATGAAATTATCACATGGATGATGTCATCAGTGATGTCATTTGAGATGTCATCAGTGATGTCACTGACCATGTCATGAGTGATGTAATATGTGACGTCATCAGCAGTGCATTGCGGGGGCGCGAGTTATAGTTAGCTGAACTAACTATAACGGGGGAATTTCTATGGTTTTGTACGAGTGAAATGTCCAACTAACTATAACTGTCCCTAAAACCTATGGTTTTTTCAGTGAATTTCAAAGGTTTTTAAATGCTAATTTCTAACTATAACTTGTCTGAAACCTATGGTTTTTTCAGTGAATTTCAAAGGTTTTTTAAATGCTAATTTCTAACTATAACGTGCCTGAAACCTATGATTTTTTAAGTGAATTTCAAAGGTTTTTTAAATGCTAGTTTCTAACTATGCCTACAGAGGTAGGACATGTGAAGAAAGAAGAAAAAACGCACAGAAAGAAGCAAAAGATGTGCAGAAAGAACCAACAGAGGAGCAGAAAGAGGCCTTGTTGCAAAATCATCCTGTGCCCACAACTTTTTCAGACGGGTACTGGTGGTAACTGACTCTGACTAACCAGAGCCAGTGCTATGCTAAAAGACACTTAGAATACAGTGAAAACACCTACATACACTAGGGAACACTATGCGTTGGGGTACCCCTGTGATTAGCATGACCTCCTCTGCAAGTCCCTAGTACATAATAGGGCAGGGGGATTAAAACTACCTCTTAAAACGCGCTACAGGGCGCGTTTGCACAGTGGTGAAGGGAGGGGGGCCTGAGGTGACATGTGTGCAAACGCACCCCGTGGCGCGTTTTAAGTTGCGGGATTAAGTCCCCTTGAATCCTGAGGGTCCCTGGGGCCCAACTAGCACCTCAGGTACCTACAGTTAGGACCACTGAGCTGAGTTGCAGAGAGGCGTTCCGAGGCCACGCACCTTTTTTCACCTCTCTGCAACGCAACTCTGTTGTGCTTACTGAAGGTACCTGGTGGGCTAGTTGGCCCCCAGGGTCCCTCAGGATTCAAAGGGAATTAATTCCCCAACTTAAAACGCACCACAGGGCGTGTTTGCGCACATGTCACCTGAGGCCCCGCCCCCTCCCTTCACCACTGTGCAAACGCGCCCCGTGGAGCGTTTTAATTTTGGGGATTAGGTCACCTTGAATCCTGAGGGTCCCTGGGGCCCAACTAGCCCACCAGGTACTTCCAGTAAGCACCACAGGCCTGCGTTGCAACGCCTGTAACAAATTGTGCAGTTGTGTTTAGGTAGTGAAGAGGGTCGTGCTGGGGGTAGTGTTTTAGGGTTTAGGGTAGTGCAGTGGTGTTTGTGTAGTGTAGGGGGTCATGCTGGGGGTAGATTTAGGGTTTAGGGTAGTGCAGTGGTGTTTGGGTAGTGTAGGGAGTCGTGCTGGGGGAGTATTTTAGGGTTTAGGGTAGTGCAGTGGTGTTTGGGTAGTGTAGGGGGTCGTGCTGGGGTAGTGTTTTAGGGTTTAGGGTAGTGCAGTGGTGTTTGGGTAGTGTAGGGGGTCGTGATGGGGGTAGTGATTTAGGGAAGTGCAGTGGTGTTTGGGTTGTGTAGGGGGTACTGCTGGGGGTAGTGTTTTAGGGTTTAGGGTAGTGCAATGGTGTTTGGGTAGTGTAGGGGGTACTGCTGGGGGTAGTGTTTTAGGGTTTAGGGTAGAGCAGTGGTGTTTGGGTAGTGTAGAGGGTACTGCTGGGGGTAGTGTTTTAGGGTTTATGGTAGTGCAGTGGTGTTTGGGTAGTGTAGGGGTTCGTGCTGGGGGTAGTTTTTTAGGGTTTAGGGTAGTACAGTGGTGTTTGTGTAGTGTAGGGGGTAGTGTTTTAGGGTTTAGGGTAGTGCAGTGGTGTTTGTGTAGTGTAGGAGGTCGTGTTTTAGGATTTAGGGTAGTGCAGTGGTCTTTGGGTAGTGTAGGGAGTCATGCGGGGGTAGTGTTTTAGGGTTTAGGTTAGTGCAGTGGTCTTTGGGTAGTGTAGGGGGTCGTGCGGGGGTAGTGTTTTAGGGATTAGGGTAGTGCATTGGTGTTTGGGTAGTGTAGGGGGTCATGCGGGGGTAGTGTTTTAGGGTTTAGGGCAGTGCAGTGGTGTTTGGGTAGTGTAGGGGGTCGTGCTGGGGGGAGTGTTTTAGGGTTTAGGGCAGTGCAGTGGTGTTCGGGTAGTGTAGGGGGTCGTGCTGGGGGAGTGTTTTAGGGTTTAGGGCAGTGCAGTGGTGTTCGGGTAGTGTAGGGGGTCAGGCTGGGGGAGTGTTTGAGGGTTTAGGGCAGTGCAGTTGTGTTCGGGTAGTGTAGGGGGTCGTGCTGGGGGAGTATTTTAGGGTTTAGGGTAGTGCAGTGGTGTTCGGGTAGTGTAGGGGGTCGTGCTGGGGGTAGTGTTCTAGGGTTTAGGGCAGTGCAGTGGTGTTCGGGCAGTGTAGGGGGTCGTGCTGGGGGTGGTGTTTTAGGGTTTAGGGCAGTGCAGTGGTGTTCGGACAGTGTAGGGGGTCGTGCTGGGGGTGGTGTTTCAGGGTTTAGGGCAGTGCAGTGGTGTTCGGGCAGTGTAGGGGGTCATGCAGGGGGTGGTGTTTCAGGGTTTAGGGCAGTGCTGTGGTGTTCGGGCAGTGTAGGGGGTCGTGCAGGGGGTGGTGTTTCAGGGTTTAGGGCAGTGGTGTTCGGGCAGTGTAGGGGGTGGTGTTTCAGGGTTTAGGGCAGTGCAGTGGTGTTCGGGCAGTGTAGGGGGTGGTGCATCGGGTGGTGTTTCAGGGTTTAGGGCAGTGCAGTGGTGTTCGGGCAGTGTACGGAGTCCTGCTGGGGCTGGTGTTTCAGGGTTTAGGGCAGTACAGTGGTGTTCGGGCAGTGTAGGGGGTCGTGCTGGGGCTGGTGTTTCAGGGTTTAGGGCAGTGCAGTGGTGTTTGGGCAGTGTAGGGGGATGTGCTGGGGCTGGTGTTTCAGGGTTTAGGGCAGTGCAATGGTGTTCGGTAGTGTAGGTGGTGGTGCTGGGGCTGGTGTTTCAGGGTTTAGGGCAGTGCAGTGGTGCTCGGGCAATGTAGGGGTCATGCTGGGGCTGGTGTTTCAGGGTTTAGGGCAGTGCAGTGGTGTTCGGGCAGTGTAGGGGGTCTTGCTGGGGCTGGTGTTTCAGGGTTTAGGGCAGTGCAGTGGTGTTCGGGCAGTGTAGGGGGTCGTGCTGGTGGTGGTGTTTCAGGGTTTAGGGCAGTGCAGTGGTGTTCGGGCAGTGTAGGGGGTCGTGCTGGGGCTAGTGTTTCAGGGTTTAGGGCAGAGCAATGGTGTTCAGGCAGTGTAGGGGGTTGTGCTGGAGGTGGTGTTTCAGGGTTTAGGGCAGTGCAGTGGTGTTTGGGCAGTGTAAGGGGTCGTGCTGGGGGTGGTGTTTCAGGGCAGTGCAGTGGTTTTCCGGCAGTGTAGGGGGTCGTGCAGGGGGTGGTGTTTCAGGGTTTAGGGCAGTGCAGTGGTGTTTGGGCAGTGTAGGGGGTCGTGCTGGGGGTGGTGTTTCAGGGTTTAGGGCAGTGGTGTTCGGGCAGTGTAGGGGGTGGTGTTTCAGGGTTTAGGGCAGTGCAGTGGTGTTCGGGCAGTGTAGGGGGTGGTGTAGGGGGTGGTGTTTCAGGGTTTAGGGCAGTGCAGTGGTGTTCGGGCAGTGTACGGAGTCCTGCTGGGGCTGGTGTTTCAGGGTTTAGGGCAGTACAGTGGTGTTCGGGCAGTGTAGGGGGTCGTGCTGGGGCTGGTGTTTCAGGGTTTAGGGCAGTGCAGTGGTGTTTGGGCAGTGTAGGGGGATGTGCTGGGGCTGGTGTTTCAGGGTTTAGGGCAGTGCAATGGTGTTCGGTAGTGTAGGTGGTGGTGCTGGGGCTGGTGTTTCAGGGTTTAGGGCAGTGCAGTGGTGCTCGGGCAGTGTAGGGGGTCATGCTGGGGCTGGTGTTTCAGGGTTTAGGGCAGTGCAGTGGTGTTCGGGCAGTGTAGGGGGTCTTGCTGGGGCTGGTGTTTCAGGGTTTAGGGCAGTGCAGTGGTGTTCGGGCAGTGTAGGGGGTCGTGCTGGTGGTGGTGTTTCAGGGTTTAGGGCAGTGCAGTGGTGTTCGGGCAGTGTAGGGGGTCGTGCTGGGGCTAGTGTTTCAGGGTTTAGGGCAGAGCAATGGTGTTCAGGCAGTGTAGGGGGTTGTGCTGGAGGTGGTGTTTCAGGGTTTAGGGCAGTGCAGTGGTGTTTGGGCAGTGTAGGGGGTCGTGCTGGGGGTGGTGTTTCAGAGGGCAGTGCAGTGGTTTTCCGGCAGTGTAGGGGGTCGTGCAGGGGGTGGTGTTTCAGGGTTTAGGGCAGTGCAGTGGTGTTGGGGCAGTGTAGGGGGTCGTGCTGGGGGTGGTGTTTCAGGGTTTAGGGCAGTGCAGTGGTGTTCGGGCAGTGTAAGGTGTCGTGCTGAGGGGTGGTGTTTCAGGGTTTAGGGCAGTGCAGTGGTGTTCGGGCAGTGTAGGGGGTCGTGCGGGGGTGGTGTTTCAGGGTTTAGGGCAGTGCAGTGGTGTTTGGGCAGTGTAGGGGGTCGTGCAGGGGGTCGTGTTTCAGGGTTTAGGGCAATGCAGTGGTGTTCAGCCAGTGTAGGTGGTCTTGCTGGGGGTGGTGTTTAAGGGTTTAGTGCAGTGGTGTTCGGGCAGTGTAGGGGGTTTGCTGGGGGTGGTGTTTCAGGGTTTAGGGCAGTGCAGTGGTGTTCGGGCAGTGTAGGGTGTCGTGCTGAGGGGTGGTGTTTCAGGGTTTAGGGCAGTGCAGTGGTGTTCGGGCAGTGTAGGGGGTCGTGCAGGGGGTGGTGTTTCAGGGTTTAGGGCAGTGCAGTGGTGTTTGGGCAGTGTAGGGGATCGTGCAGGGGGTAGTGTTTCAGGGTTTAGGGCAGTGCAGTGGTGTTCGGCCAGTGTAGGTGGTCTTGCTGGGGGTGGTGTTTAAGGGTTTAGTGCAGTGGTGTTCGGGCAGTGTAGGGGGTCTTGCTGGGGGTGGTGTTTCAGGGTTTAGGGCAGTGCAGTGGTGTTCGGGCAGTGAAGGGGGTCTTTCTGGGGCTGGTGTTTCAGGGTTTAGGGCAGGGCAGTGGTGTTCGGGCAGTGTAGGGGGTCGTGCTGGGGCTGGTGTTTGAGGGTTTAGGGCAGTGCAGTGGTGTTCGGGCAGTGTAGGGGGTCGTGCTGGGGCTGGTGTTTGAGGGTTTAGGGCAGTGCAGTGGTGTTCGGGCAGTGTAGGGGGTCGTGCAGGGGGTGTTGTTTCAGGGTTTAGGGCAGTGCAGTGGTGTTTGGGCAGTGTAGGGGGTCGTGCAGGGGGTGGTGTTTCAGGGTTTAGGGCAGTGCAGTGGTGTTCGGCCAGTGTAGGTGGTCTTGCTGGGGGTGGTGTTTCAGGGTTTAGTGCAGTGGTGTTCAGGCAGTGTAGGGGGTAGTGCTGGGGGTGGTGTTTCAGAGCAGTGCAGTGGTGTTCCGGTAGTGTAGGGGGTCGTTCAGGGGGTGGTGTTTCAGGGTTTAGGGCAGTGCAGTGGTGTTTGGGCAGTGTAGGGGGTCGTGCTGGGGGTGGTGTTTCAGGGTTTAGGGCAGTGCAGTGGTGTTCGGGCAGTGTAGGGGGTAGTGCAGGGGTGGTGTTTCAGGGTTTAGGGCAGTGCAGTGGTGTTTGGGCAGTGTAGGGGGTCGTGCAGGGGGTGGTGTTTCAGGGTTTAGGGCAGTGCAGTGGTGTTCGGCCAGTGTAGGTGGTCTTGCTGGGGGTGGTGTTTAAGGGTTTAGTGCAGTGGTGTTCGGGCAGTGTAGGGGGTCTTGCTGGGGGCGGTGTTTCAGGGTTTAGGGCAGTGCAGTGGTGTTCGGGCAGTGTATGGGGTCTTGCTGGGGCTGGTGTTTCAGGGTTTAGGGCAGTGCACTTGTGTTCGGGCAGTGTAGGGGGTCGTGCTGGGGCTGGTGTTTGAGGGTTTAGGGCAGTGCAGTGGTGTTCGGCCAGTGTAGGGGGTCGTGCTGGGGGTGGTGTTTCACGGTTTAGGGTAGTGCAGTGGTGTTCGGGCAGTGTAGGGGGTCGTGCTGGGGCTGGTGTTTCAGGGTTTTGGGCAGAGCAGTGGTGTTCGGGCAGTGTAGGGGGTCATGCTGGGGGTGGTGTTTCAGGGTTTAGGGCAGTGCAGTGGTGTTCGGGCAGTGTAGGGGGTCTTGCTGGGGGTGGTGTTTCAGGGTTTAGGGCAGTGGTGTTCGGGCAGTGTAGGGGGTCTTGCTGGGGGTGATGTATCAGGGTTTAGGGCAGTGCAGTGGTGTTCGGGCAGTGTAGGGGGTCTTGCTGGGGGTAGTGTTTCAGGGTTTAGGGCAGTGCAGTGGTGTTCGTGCAGTGTAGGGGGTCGTGTTGGGGGTGGTGTTTCAGGGTTTAGGGCAGTGCAGTAGTGTTCGGGCAGTGTAGGGGGTCGTGCAGGGGTGGTGTTTCAGCGTTTAGGGCAGTGCAGTGGTGTTCGGGCAGTGTAGGGGGTCGTGTTGGGGGTGGTGTTTCAGGGTTTAGGGCAGTGCAGTGGTGTTCGGGCAGTGTAGGGGGTCGTGCTGGGGCTGGTGTTTCAGGGTTTAGGGCAGTGCAGTGGTGTTCGGGCAGTGTAGGGGTCTTGCTGGGAGTGGTGTTTCAGGCTTTAGGGCAGTGGTGTTCGGGCAGTGTAGGGGGTCTTGCTGGGGGTGATGTTTCAGGGTTTAGGGCAGTGCAGTGGTGTTCGGGCAGTGTAGGGGGTCTTGCTGGGGGTAGTGTTTCAGGGTTTAGGGCAGTGCAGAGGTGTTCGGGCAGTGTAGGGGGTCGTGCAGGGGGTGGTGTTTCAGGGTTTAGGGCAGTGCAGTGGTGTTCGGGCAGTGTAGGGGGTCGTGCTGGGGGTGGTGTTTCAGGGTTTAGGGCAGTGCAGTGGTGTTCGGGCAGTGTAGGGGGTCGTGCTGGGGGTGGTGTTTCAGGGTTTAGGGCAGTGCAGTGGTGTTCGGGCAGTGTAGGGGGTCGTGCTGAGGCTGGTGTTTCACGGTTTAGGGCAGTGCAGTGGTGTTCGGGCAGTGTAGGCGGTCGTGCTGGGGCTGGTGTTTCAGGGTTTAGGGCAGTGCAGTGGTGTTCGGGCAGTGTAGGCGGTCGTGCTGGGGCTGGTGTTTCAGGGTTTAGGGCAGTGCAGTGATGTTCGGGCAGTTTAGGGGGTCGTGCTGGGGCTGGTGTTTCAGGGTTTAGGGCAGTGCAGTGGTGCTCGGGCAGTGTAGGGGGTCGTGCTGGGGGTGGTGTTTCAGGGTTTAGGGTAGTGCAGTGGAGTTCGGGCAGTGTAGGGGGTCGTGCTGGGGCTGGTGTTTCAAGGTTTAGGGCAGTGCAGTGGTGTTTGGGCAGTGTAGGGGTCGTGCTGGGGCTGGTGTTTCAGGGTTTTGGACAGAGCAGTGGTGTTCGGGCAGTGTAGGGGGTCATGCTGGGGGTGGTGTTTCAGGGTTTAGGGCAGTGCAGTGGTGTTCGGGCAGTGTAGGGGGTCATGCTGGGAGTGGTGTTTCAGGGTTTAGGGCAGTGGTGTTCGGGCAGTGTAGGGGTCTTGCTGGGGGTGATGTTTCAGGGTTTAGGGCAGTGCAGTGGTGTTCGGGCAGTGTAGGGGGTCTTGCTGGGGGTAGTGTTTCAGGGTTTAGGGCAGTGCAGGGGTGTTCCGGCAGTGTAGGGGGTCGTGCTGGGGGTGGTGTTTCAGGGTTTAGGGCAGTGCAGTGGTGTTCGGGCATTGTAGGGGGTTGTGAAGGGGGTGGTGTTTCAGGGTTTAGGGCAGTGCAGTGGTGTTCGGGCAGTGTAGGGGGTCGTGCTAGGGGTGGTGTTTCAGGGTTTAGGGCAGTGCAGTGGTGTTCGGGCAGTGCAGGGGGTCGTGCAGGGGCTGGTGTTTCAGGGTTTAGTGCAGTGGTGTTCAGGCAGTGTAGGGGGTCGTGCTGGGGGTAGTGTTTTAGGGTTTAGGGTAGTGCAGTGGTGCTTGTGTAGGGGGTCGTGCTCGGGGTAGTGTTTTAGGGTTTAGGGTAGTGCAGTGGTGTTTGTGTAGTGTAGGGGGTCATGTTTTAGGGTAATGCAGTGGTGTTTGGGTAGTATAGGGGGTCGTGCTGGGGGTAGTGTTTTAAGATTTAGGTTAGTGCAGTTGTGTTTGGGTAGTGTAGGGGGTCGTGCTGGGGGTAGTGTTTTAGGGTAGTGCAGTGGTGTTTGTGTAGTGTAGGGGGTCATGCTGGGGGTAGTGTTTTAGGGTTTAGGGTAGTGCAGTGGTGCTTGTGTAGTGTAGGGGGTCATGCTGGGGGTAGTGTTTTAGGGTAGTGCAGTGGTGTTTGTGTACTGTAGGGGGTCATGTTTTAGGGTAGTGCAGTGGTGTTTGGGTAGTGTAGGGGGTCGTGCTGGGGGTATTGTTTTAGGATTTAGGTTAGTGCAGTGGTGTTTGGGTAGTGTAGGGGGTCGTGCTGGGGGTAGTGTTTTAGGGTTTAGGGTAGTGCAGTGGTGTTTGTGTAGTGTAGGGGGTCGTGCTGGGGGTAGTGTTTTAGGGTTTAGGATAGTGCAGTGGTGCTTGTGTAGTGTAGGGGTCGTGCTGGGGTAGTGTTTTAGGGTTTAGGGTAGTGCAGTGGTGTTTTTGTAGTGTAGGGGGTCATGTTTTAAGATGCAACGCTCCAATACCTGACCAGTCTGCACTACATAAAACTGCAAAAAAACTAAAAATAAAAAGTGTTTTGCACACTTTTGTCATTGGGCTTTATGTGGGCTACATCTGGGTAATATTTGTGCTACATTTGGGTTCTTTGTTCACTGGTGGCCATCTTGGAAGACTTCTTTGTTATGAAGTTTCCTAATTTCCTCATTTACTGCAGTCTCCTCAGTAGGAAATGCTTTCAGTTTTTTCTTTGATTCCATCAAGAAGGCATTCAGATGTGTCTCACATTTGCCATAAATTCAGAATGTTAGCACTCTAGTTGCTCATTAGATCACTGCAGTAAAGCTACTGCTCACCAAGGAGTTAACTGGTAGTCTGCTGCTGGTATTGAAAATGATTGTTTCAGTCTGCATGTCAGAATTTTCTAATGAAATAGAAGAGGATTTGAGATCTCACTTTAAACATGCCCTAATTTTTCTTTCTGCAGCACTAACCATAATTTCTATTTCAAAAAGAACCCCCTCATTTTGTTCCTTTTTAAATTAAATGTTTTAAGTGTTACCGGTTTATTCCAATCAAGATGGCTTCAGGTGTGCCATACTTTTGTCATAAGTAAGGCTGTTAGCGCTCTAGTTGTTCTTTAGAACACTCTGGGAAGCTGCAGTAGAACACAAAGGCATCAACTGGCAGGCTGCTCCTGTTGAAATATAACAGGAAGATATTTGAGATCACACTTGAAACATGTCCTAATTTTTCTTTCTGCAGCACTAACCATAATTTCTATGACAAAATGAACCCCATCATTTTGTTCCTTTTTAAATTAAATGTTTTAAGTGTTACCAGTTTATTCCGATCAAGATGGCTCCAGGTGTGCCATACTTTTGTCATAAGTAAGGCTGTTAGCACCCTAGTTGTTCTTTAGAACACTCTGGGAAGCTGCAGTAGAACACAAAGGAATCAACTGACAGTCTCTGCCCTTGTTGGATGTACATGTTTTACTGAGAATGTCAGACTTCATTCTCACATGACTGAGAAAGGTAATGTGAATTTACAGAAAATATGCTCTCATTTTAGCTTCTGGAGCACCTTCCAAAACTGTATGGGACAAGCATGTGAAAATAGTTTTCTCTCAAACATGATTCATGATATCCCAGCAGAAGGTTTTTCACAGGGTAAAATCACCTTAGAACACACCACAATTCCTGAAATTAGTATGGTACCATCAACAAATGAATTCTAATGTAACTAAAGTTTGTTATCACCCTTTATAGTTCTCCTTTTGGTAACCCTCAAAATCTTCGATTCACTACAATGCATTTCAATAGGGTACTATCATTTATATTGGTCCCAAGATGGCTGCCAGCAATTCCAGGATGAAGTGCTGACAGCCAATCAGATCTCACGATGACATGTGTGGTTAGGCTCCGCCCAGATATATATGTGTTTTTACTTTTGATTTTCTCAGCAACTACTGAACGGATTTACACCATTTAACAAAAGGGTTCTTTCTGAACCAAGAACTACCTCTTTGCCAAATTTGGTGTAATTCCGTTCAGCAGTTCGAGCTGTAGCCTTGCATAAAGTTTCCTATGGTAAATTGATTTTTTGACTCTTATTTTTTTAATTTCTCCGCAACTACTGAACGGATTTACACCATTTAACAAAAGGGTTCTTTCTGAACCAAGAACTACCTCTTTGCCAAATTTGGTGTAATTCCGTTCAGCAGTTCGGGCTGTAGCCGTGTCTAAAGTTTCCTATGGGAAAATGAATGGGGAAAACACGTTTTGGGACCCCCCTTTTTTCTCGGCCTTGCTTGACGAATCACCCCGAGACTTTCAGGGTAGGAGCGGCCCGGAGCGGGCCATAAAGTTTGAAAATTTCGCGAAGATTCGTCAACCGGCAAGAGAGTTATTTCAAATAGAATGTCGCGGATTTCCTATGGAAAATAGGTCCTAACTATAACTATCTACTGGCGACCGCCAGTAGATAAATATATATATATATATATATATATATATATATATATATATATATATATATATATAAAATCATCATTCAATTTAGTATGCTGTGTACATGTTCTTTGGAAATCTTCATCAATATTACTAGGCCATAGAGCAAAGTAATGGACTGTTCTCTGCTACTGCTGTGCAACCAGAGCTACTCCAAAAAATGAACACATCAGTTACCTTGTGCTTACTTACCTTACTATGCTACAAAATATGGCAAAAAAGAATTTGTGTACTATTGGCATGCCCCTTATAGTTCTGGTGCCAGCAAACAGTGCAGCAATCCATTCACTAGTAAATTAATCAAGAAACTTTAAACATGTGAATTCAAGTTACTGTGTCTAGTGAGTATACTCATTACTTACTGTCCTAGTTCATCAATTACTGCTTCAAAGAATGTCTATTAGGTTCAGAGCAATAGAATCCTGCCACCAGTTACTCTGTACATCACTATACCACATCCTTCTTCCCATAAATTACTGTACTATATATTGTCTGTGATTCTGTGGCTGTTGCATTTTCTACATTCTGGATTTGCGGTACTTGCCACATAATTCATCATCTTTTGCATAATTTACAAATTTTAACAAAAAAAGTTAGATTGCACTGCAAACAGATTAAACGATACACAGTGGCAGGTCATTTTTCATTTACTGATTGCTGTATTTAGGTGTTAAACTGATACTAATTAGATAAGACCTTTGGCCAGTGTTAACATATGTAAAACAAAATGACAAAATATTGCTATGCTGCCACAGAATATACTACATTTCGGTGCATAATGTGGCTTTTCTTGCCTTGTTATCTGGGTCAGCCTGGCCTGTAGGGCAATAAGGCAGTGCCCGATGGGATGGTCTGGTAGATCAGGGTGTGGGAAGGTTTTTTAGCATGGGGGCTGGTTTTATGGCCAAGTGGGCTGGTTTTCATTGTTGGGTTCCCTGATATTATAACTTGTTGCCACTTTTTTAGCTATCGGCTTAGCTAATGGAGGACACTTTTATTTTGGTGCCAAGGCCTATCTTTTGTTCCAGTCTGGCCCTGCTTGTAAGTTAGTTAAATGTGCTGCATAAACAAGTTCTCCCCTGCAGCATAATTCCAGAGGCTCAGTAAATATGTTATTGTGCCAAAGAATGCCTCTTCAAAAATTACCATCCTATGCATTGCCTGATCATGAGTTATTCAGCACAGCACAATCATATGTCTGTACAACAACGGTCTGCCCATAACTTACTGTGCCAAATGAGATTTACACGAGTTACCATGCCACAGAATTGGGTGTCTACCCATCCACTGATAACCCACAGAATGCCCAACCATCACTTGCTGTCTTAAAGAACTCAGTTACTCTGCACAAAAACCTTGGTATCAGGTACTGCACTAAAGAATACATACACCCCAGTTATTCTAAAAATAAAGCCCCCGAGGTACTGTGCCAAGAGAAGCATACACTTTCACTCCTATGACAAGAGATGGCAAGCCTTTGTTTTAGGTCTCACTTTCTCACAGAATCATTGCTCTATAAGTTACTAGGCTAGAGAATGCATTGGCTCCCTCTCTCAGTATCCCTTTCTCCTTCACTCTCTTTATTTCTCCATGTTCCTCTTTCCCCTTTGCTCTCTAGAAAAGGAAGGAAAGGGGGAGCGGAAGAGACCAAGAGACAGTTATCCCATACAGTTCTTTTTCTGTCTCTTCTCAGATTAATCTCCTTCCTTCCACACACTCACTTTCCTATTTTTTCAAGTTTGCTGTCCCACACAGTCTCATCATACTCTGTCTTGCTCAATGACACACTCATGCAAGCTGCCACTCTCACTTTTGGTCAGTCTAACACAATCCTTCTCTTACTCACATTCTCAATCACTATCAATTGTGCTCTGTCGGATTGTTACATCTCCTCTCTCTCTTATTTGCCTGCCCATTTCCCCCTCTCTCATTCTCAGAATCTGATGCGCTCTGTATATCATTCTCAGTTGTTCTCTGACCCCATCTTCCCTTTTCCTAACTCCACTCTTAGAACTCAATAAAAAGCAGGGTGGAGCGACATTTCTTTGTTGGGATACCAACCTGCCTAATTGTAACCAGCCCGATGTTGCCGCACTCTAATTTTCCAGGTACAGCAACACCAGACTCCATTTTATAGACCAAAGAGTCTAGCCAATTTCATCACATTAGGCTCGAACTCCGGGTGTAGCCTGGCCTTTGCCCCTAGGTAAAGAATGCTCCACCTGCTATCCAACAGTCTCTACTGAGCTCTGACAATCTCCCCACCCCTCCCATCTGCCCCACACTAGCACCCCTGCTACCATTTACCACCTGTTCTGAGTAGGCGGTATATATATGCATTTTTGTCCCTAGTAGTTAGTGACAGATTCCTTACCTTAGAATATCCCCAGGCGTCAGGCTGGATCCGGAAAGTTTTTGCGTAGCAGTACCCTTGCGCGTCGGTAGGCGGCGTCGTGCGGCTCCGCGTCCGTCGTCGACGTCGTGATCGCCGGGATGACGTCGCGGGCAGTACTTAGATGCCACCCCTGCGCGCTGACGTCAGTTCTGTACACGACTTTCCACGCCAGGAACGCAGAGCCATGCAAGAAGCTGACATAGGTGTCTGAAAAATACTGGGGGCCCTGAAGGATGTCCTTAACCCTAGAAATCAGTTCGCAGAACGGGGAGGATGGGTGGGCGGTAAGGAATCTGTCACTAACTGCTGTCTGCAGATATGGGTGCACAAGTTGGTAGCTTGTGCATCTGAAAAGAGACACGTTAGTGACAGATTCCTTACCTTAGAATAGATACCCCAACAATACCCAACCCCCGGTGGTGGGTCTGCGAACAAAAAGATCAGACAAGGAAGTCCTGGAGGACAGAACGGCCAAAGAAGCCGTCCCTCCGGACCCTGGCCGCGCAAGTTACTAACTTGTGTAACGATATATCTGTAAGAGACAGTAGTTAGTGACAGATTCCTTACCTTAGAATATCCCCAGGCGTCAGGCTGGATCCGGAAAGTTTTTGCGTAGCAGTACCCTTGCGCGTCGGTGGCGGCGTCGTGCGGCTCCGCGTCCGTCGTCGGCGTCGTGATCGCCGGGATGACGTCGCGGGCAGTACTTGGCGCCGCCCCTGCGCGCTGACGTCAGTTCTGTACACGACTTTCCGCGCCAGGAACGCAGAGCCATGCAAGAAGCTGACATAGGTGTCTGAAAAATACTAGGGCCCTGAAAGGGATGTCCTTAACCCTAGAAATCAGTTCGCAGAACGGGGAGGATGGGTGGGGCGGTAAGGAATCTGTCACTAACTACTGTCTCTTACAGATATATCGTTACACAAGTTAGTAACTTGTGCATCTGAAGAGCACGTTAGTGACAGATTCCTTACCTTAGAATAGATACCCCAGCAATACCAACCCCGGTGGTGGGTCTGCGAACAAAGATCAGACAAGGAAGTCCTGGAGGACAGAACGGCCAAAAGCCGTCCCTCCGGACCTGACTGTCAAGGCAGTAATGCTTTGTAAACGTGTGCAGCGAGGCCCACGTAGCTGCCTGACAGATAACCGGCAGCGGAACACCGCGGCCCAAGGCCGTGGTAGCAGCCGTTGCCCTGGTGGAATGGGCACGCAGCCCAACAGGAGGCTCCTTTTTAGCCAAAGAATAGCAGGTCTTGATGCACAAGGTAACCCAGCGGGAGATGGTCCTCTTGTGCACCGCCCGACCTTTTGGCGCCCACGTAGCCAATAAAGAGCTGGTCATCCACCCGGAAGTGTTTTGTGCGGTCAATATAGAAGAGAGCGCACGTTTTGGGTCCAGACGGTGGAGCCTCTCTTCCTCTCTGGAAGGATGCGGAGGCGGAAAGAAGGTGGGCAAAGTGATGGTCTGCCCAATGTGGAAAGCAGTAACCACCTTTGGCAAGAAGGACGGACGCGTCCGAAGAACAACCTTGTCTGGATGAACAGACAGAAAGGGAGGTTGCAAGATAGAGCCTGGAGCTCACTCACCCGCCGAGCGGAGGTGATGGCCACCAGAAAGGCTGTCTTCAGAGTCAGAAGACGAAGAGGACAGTTATGTAGAGAGCTCAAAGGGAGCGCACATTAAAAAGGTAAGAACCAAGTTTAAGTCCCACTGAGGCATCACAAACGGAACAGGAGGGAAGAGGTGAGTAATGCCTTTTAAGAACCTGTTAACAACAGGGGACTTGAAAAGGGAGGGCTGATCAGGGAGCCTGAGGAAGGCCGAGATAGCACAAAGATAACCCTTGATGGTACCCAGGGCAGAACCCTGTTGGGCCAGAGAGAGAAGGAACAGAAGGACCTCAGAAAGAGGGGCAGAAAGGGGATCCACAGCCTTTGCTGTGCACCATGCCACAAATTTGTTCCACCTGCAGGCGTATACCACCTTAGTGGAGGGACGCCTGGCTGCCAGAATCACATCACAAACTTCGGGAGGCAGAGTCGAAAGGAATCAGCTGCCGCCGCTCAATCTCCCACGCAAGCAGGTGTAGACTGGACAGGTTCGGGTGGAGGACCGTCCCCTGCTGCTGCGACAGAAGATCCTCCCGAAGAGGCAGACGGATCGGGGATCTGCGCTCATATTGAGTAGCTCGGGATACCAAACTCTTCGAGCCCAGTCCGGAGCCACAAGAATGACTTGGGCCCGGTCGTGCCGAATCTTCTTCAACACTCTGGGTAGAAGTGGTATAGGCGGAAAGGCGTACAATAGACCGCAACTCCACTCGTGACGAAAGCGTCGCCGAGCGAGTGCCGCCTTGGAAATTCCAACGCGCAGAACTGATGACATTGCGCGTTCTCTTCGGTGGCGAATAGATCTAACCAAGGCTCTCCCCACTGTAGAAAGAGTCCTTGCGCCACTTCCGAGTGAAAGACGCCATTCGTGATCCATCATGCACCTGCGGCGCAGGTTCGTCCGCCCTGGCGTTCAGGGAACCTGCCAGGTGTTGAACCACCAGGAACATGCCCTGATGTTCCAGCCATGTCCGAGGCGCAGAGCCTCCTGACAAAGGGTCCACGACCCCACCCCGCCTTGTTTGTTGCAGTACCACATGGCGGTGGTGTTGTCTGTGAACACCTGCACTACCTTCCCTTTGACAGAGGGAAGGAATGCCTTGAGTGCAAGTCGGATCGCCCGGGCTCCAGAAGGTTGATATGGAGCCGGGACTCCGCCGGAGACCAGAGGCCTCTGATCTCCCGCCTCTCCCATGTGACCGCCTCCATCCCAGAAGGGACGCGTCCGTCACAACTGTGTGCTCTGGCTGGGGAAGGGAGAGGATCTGCCCATGACCCATTGCCGGTTCGAGAGCCACCACTGCAACTGTTTTGCAGTCCCCTCCGAGATCTGGACGTGATCGGACAGGTCGCCCTGGTGCTGCGCCCACTGGAACTTCAGGTCCCACTGCAGAGCCCGCATATGCCATCTGGCATGAGTGACCAACAGGATGCAGGAGGCCATGAGGCCCAGCAGCCTCAGGGTCATCCGTGCCGAAACCCAGGATAAAGGCTGAAAGATCGGAATCATAGCCTGAATATCCCGGACTCGCCGTTCGGGAGGATAGGCCCCGAAGAGCTGCGTCGTGTCCAGAACTGCTCCGATGAAAAGGAGCTGTGGAGAAGGAATCAGATGCGACTTTGGCACATTGATGGAGAACCCCAGCGAGTGCAGGAGTTCGGCCGTAGTCTGGAGGTGGGAGACGACTGCCTGGGACGAGCCCGCCTTCAGCAGCCAGTCGTCGAGGTGGGGAAGACTGAAGCCCCTGCCCGGCGCAGATGAGCTGCGACCACCGCCATCACTTTCGTGAACACCCGAGGGGCACTGGTAAGGCCAAAGGGGAGCACGGTGAACTGAAAATGCTCGAGGCCTGCCGTGAACCGAAGAGTAGCGCCGGTGGGCCGGCAGGACGAGGATGTGGAAATAGGCGTCCTGCCAGAGTCCAACGCCTACCAACCAGTCTCCGGGGTCGAGGGCAGTCAAGACCTGAGCTAGGGTGAGCATCTTGAACTTCTCACTTCCGGAGGAAAGCGATTGACGTTCCGGAGGTCCAAGATAGGACGCATGTCCTCCTTGTCCCTTTTTGGGCACCAGAAAGTAGTGGGAGTAGCAACCACGCCCTACTTCTGGGGTCGGAACATGCTCGATGGCCCTCTTGGCCAAGAGGCCGTGACTTCCTTCTGTAGAAGCACCAAGTGATCCCCTGACATGCGGTGGAATTGAGGTGGCACTGGCTCGGGGGTGGTCTCGAAGGGGAGGGAGTAGCCCCTTCGGACAATGTCCAAGACCCACCTGTCCGAGGTGATGGGGCGCCAGTGGTGAAGGTGATGGCGGACCCTGCCCCCCGACTGGCGTGCTGTGCACCTGAAAGGAGGGACTAGGAGGGCTTGGAGGCCGCGGACGGATTGGAGGTGGTGGCCTGACCCGCACGCTGGTTGCCCGATCCGCCACGGCGGTATCCGCGATCTCGGCCACGCTTGGGGGCGCTGCTGGGCGGGCCCAAGCTGGGCTCGAGCTGGACGTGACTGGGCGCCCCTTCCGTGGCCACGAAAGGCGAAAAACAGGGCAGTGAAGGCGGAGGTGCGCACAGCAGCAAGGCCCGGGGACTTGGCAGCCAGCCCGTGAATCCTTCGAGCGCTCCAGCGCCGCTGGTGCCATGCTGAACCAAAGGGCCCGACACCATCAAGGGCATGTCCGTGAGAGTGTTCTGGACCTCCCCAGGCACCAGTGGTTCTCAGCCAGGCGTGGCGACGCAGCGCCACCGTCGGTGCAAGCGATCTGCCCAGCGAGTCGGCGGTATCAAGGCCACAGCGGATGCTTAGTATACTTAGCCGCATCACGCCCGCTTCCGCAATAGCGCGGGTAAAGCAGTGTCTGGACCTCCTCAGAACACTGCGACAAAACATCAACCACCCGAATCCCACAGGGAGTGGGTGCTGTCGGCCCAACAGGCAAGCGGTATTAACAGACCGCAAGCCAGCACTGGAGGAAGAGAAAGCCTTCTTCCCAAAGTGATCCAGGCGCTTGGATTCCCTATCCGGAGGGGCGGTAGGGAAG
>CAWUFW010017462.1:0-260473 GCA_963921515.1 Calotriton arnoldi | reverse complement strand
AAAGAGGGGATGGACTAGCTCTATGACCCCACCTATGGGAGGGTCAAGGGAGGGGTGGCTACACCCACTTCCCTTTGTCCAGTTTCGTGCCAGAGCAGGGGCAGGTAGCCCCTGAGCTGGTTTGAACTGGCATATGCACAGAGGAGCCTTCTGCTCCCCCAGTGCAGGACTTCAAAGCACTCTAAGAGTGCACCCACCCAGCCCCAATACACTAAACCCTGTCTGGGAGGTGGTCACACCTCCCTGTGACAGGATGCCTATTGTTGGGCTTCCTCCACTGTGAGTGTCAGTCATCAGCAGGAGGGCAGCCCAGTGTCTGTGACTGGTGGCATCCATTTTGTGATGCCAAGGCTCTGCAGGATTCTACCGCGTTTCCACAGCAGGTACATGTCTTATCCCTCTAGAAGGGTGGAATGCTACCCCCGCCGTCAGGATTGGCGGGGGGGGGTAGTATTCCAAGATGTTTGACACCAAACACGACATGTTTTGATGCAGCCATTCCAAAGTTAGCATTCTACCGCGAGGATATAATGCACTTAAGAGTATATGGTTTAACCGCATCCACAAACAGCACCAGAGAATGGACTCTGAGAACTGCAGAGGGCCCTGCTCATGCAGAGGCACCCCCTCACATAGAAGCCAAGCACCCTGCCCTCAGGATTGATAGGGCCTGCCATAGGGGTGACTGATAGGTTTATATGTGTGTGCAGGAGAGATATAGGAAACCTATATCTCAGTGAGAGTGCTAGCACCACCTCACCCAGGCTGCAGTAGCAGGCCTGTGGTGTCAGATTTAGTCTGCTTCCCAGGGGTGGCATAATACATGCTGCAGCCCCTGGTAGGCCTGTGAAGTACCTATGCCCTTGGCACCTAAGGTACCATATACTAGGGACTCATAAGGCACCACAGTAACCAATCACTAGTGCACCTAGAGTGCACTCCATGTCATTTAGAGAGAGCAGATAGACTGGGGCCCTGAATCGCAGGATCCCAGTCCAACTAAGTCATAAACCAGCAAAACACCATAAAAAAGTGGGGGCAACCATATAGTCAGATTCCACCTTCCTACACTCCCTGACTGCCTGACAGAGGACTGTGGAGAGGTGCGTTGAAGACTCCCTGCCTGCTGATAGAGGACTGTGGAGAGGTGCGTTGAAGACTCCCTGACTGCCTGATAGAGGACTGTGGAGAGGTGCGTTGAAGTCTCCCTGACCGCCCGACGGAGGACTGTGAAGAGGTGCGTTGAAGAATCCCTGACTGCCCGACAAAGGTCTCTGGGGAGGTGCATTGAAGACTCCCTGACCGCCTGACAGAGGACTGTAGAGAGATGCGTTAAAGTCTGCCTGACAGAGGACTGTGGAGAGGTGCATTGAAGCCTCTCGGACAGAGGGCGGTTGAGAGGTGCACTGTGGACTCCCCGAGAAAGGCCTCTGGGGAGGTGTGTTGGACACTCCCTGACTTCCTGACAGAGGATTGTGGACTGCGGAGAGGTGCACTGAAGACTGCTTGACAGAGGACTGTGGAGAGATGTGTTAAAGACTCCCTGGCCGCCTGGCAGAGGACTGTGGAGAGGTGTGTTGAAGACTACCTGACAGAGGACTGTGGAGAGATGCGTTAAAGACTCCCTCACTGCCTGACCGAGGACTGTGGAGAGGAGTGTTGAAGACTCCCTGACTGCCTGAAAGAGGACTGTGGAGAGGTGAGTTGAAGACTCCCTGACTGCCTGACCGAGGACTGTGGAGAGGTGCGTTAAAGACTCCCTGACTTCCTGACAGAGGATTGTGGACTGTGGAGAGGTGCACTGAAGACTGCTTGATAGAGGACTGTGGAGAGATGCGTTAAAGACTCCCTGACTGCCTGACAGAGGACTGTGGAGAGGTGCGTTGAAGACTCTCGGACAGAGGGCGGGTGAGAGGTGCACTGAAGACTCCCTGACTGCCCGACAAAGGTCTCTGGGGAGGTGCATTGAAGGCTCCCTGACCGCCTGACAGAGGACTGTGGAGAGGTGCGTTGAAGACTCCCTGACTACCTGACAGAGGACTGTGGAGAGGTGCGTTGATGACTCCCTGATTGCCTGACAAAGGACTGTGGAGAGGTGCGTTAAAGACTCCCTGACCGCCTGACAGAGGACTGTGGAGAGGTGCGTTGATGACTCCCTGATTACCTGACAAAGGACTGAGGAGAGGTGCGTTAAAGACTCCCTGACCGCCTGACAGAGGACTGTGGAGAGGTGCGTTGAAGTCTCCCTGACCGCCCGACGGAGGACTGTGAAGAGGTGCGTTGAAGACTCCGTGACTGCCTGATAGAGGACTGTGGAGAGGTGCGTTGAAGACTCCCTGACTGCCTGACAGAAGGCAGTGGAGAGATGCCTTGAGGGCTCCCTGACTTCCTGACAGAGGACTGTGGAGAGGTGCATTGAAGACTGCCTGACCGCCTGATAGAGGGCGGTGGAGAGGTGCATTTAAGACTCCCTGACTGCCTGACAGAGGACTGTGGAGAGGTGCGTTGAAGACTGCCTGACCGCCTGTCAGAGGGTAGTGGAGAGGTGCATTGAAGGCTCCCTGACCGCCTTACAGAGGATTGTGGACTGTAGAGAGGAGCACTGAAGACAGCCTGACAGAGGACTGTGGAGAGGTGCGTTAAAGACTCCCTGACTTCCTGACAGAGGATTGTGGACTGTGGAGAGGTGCACTGAAAACTGCCTGACAGAGGACTGTAGAGAGATGCGTTAAAGTCTGCCTGACAGAGGACTGTGGAGAGGTGCATTGAAGCCTCTCGGACAGAGGGCGGTTGAGAGGTGCACTGTGGACTCCCCGAGAAAGGCCTCTGGGGAGGTGTGTTGAACACTCCCTGACTTCCTGACAGAGGATTGTGGACTGTGGAGAGGTGCACTGAAGACTGCTTGACAGAGGACTGTGGAGAGATGTGTTAAAGACTCCCTGGCCGCCTGGCAGAGGACTGTGGAGAGGTGTGTTGAAGGCTACCTGACAGAGGACTGTGGAGAGATGCGTTAAAGACTCCCTCACTGCCTGACCGAGGACTGTGGAGAGGAGTGTTGAAGACTCCCTGACTGCCTGAAAGAGGACTGTGGAGAGGTGAGTTGAAGACTCCCTGACTGCCTGACCGAGGACTGTGGAGAGGTGCGTTAAAGACTCCCTGACTTCCTGACAGAGGATTGTGGACTGTGGAGAGGTGCACTGAAGACTGCTTGACAGAGGACTGTGGAGAGATGCGTTAAAGACTCCCTGACTGCCTGACAGAGGACTGTGGAGAGGTGCGTTGAAGACTCCTGACTTCCTGACAGAGGATTGCGGACTGTGAGAGGTGCACTGAAGACTCCTGACTGCCCGACAGAGGACTCTGGAGAGGTGCATTGAAGACTCCCTGACCGCCTGACAGAGGACTGTGGAGAGGTGCGTTGAAGACTCCCTGACTACCTGACAGAGGACTGTGGAGAGGTGCGTTGATGACTCCCTGACTGCCTGACAAAGGACTGTGGAGAGGTGCGTTAAAGACTCCCTGACCGCCTGACAGAGGACTGTGGAGAGGTGCATTGAAGAGTCCCTGACTGCCTGACAGAGGACTGTGGAGATGTGCGTTAAAGACTCCCTGACCACCTGACAGAGGACTGTGGAGAGGTGCGTTGAAATCTCCCTGACTGCCTGACAGAGGACTGTGGAGAGGTGCGTTGAAGACTCCCTGACTTCCTGACATGAAGACTTCCTGACTGCCTGAGAGATGGCAGTTGAGAGGTGCGTTGAAGACTCCCTGATAGAGGACTGTGGAGAGGTGCATTGAAGAGTGCCTGACAGAGGACTGTGGAGAGGTGCGTTAAAGACTCCCTGACTTCCTGACAGAGGATTGTGGACTGTGTAGAGGTGCACTGAAGACTGCCTGACAGAGGACTGTGAAGAGGTGCGTTAAAGACTCCCTGACTTCCTGACAGAGGATTGTGGACTGTGGAGAGGTGCACTGAAGACTGCTTGACAAATGACTGTGGAGAGGTGCGTTAAAGACTCCCTGACCGCCTGACAGAGGACTGTGGAGACGTGCGTAGAAGACTCC
The DNA here is from genome assembly GCA_963921515.1 of Calotriton arnoldi. NCBI lineage: Eukaryota > Metazoa > Chordata > Amphibia > Caudata > Salamandridae > Calotriton > Calotriton arnoldi. The sequence goes on along the minus strand of CAWUFW010017462.1, from coordinate 256,408 downwards.
CTGACTACCTGACAGAGGACTGTGGAGAGGTGCGTTGATGACTCCCTGATTGCCTGACAAAGGACTGTGGAGAGGTGCGTTAAAGACTCCCTGACCGCCTGACAGAGGACTGTGGAGAGGTGCGTTGAAGAGTCCCTGACTACCTGACAGAGGACTGTGGAGATGTGCGTTAAAGACTCCCTGACCACCTGACAGAGGACTGTGGAGAGCTGGGTTGAAGACTCCCTGACTGCCTGACCGAGGACTGTGGAGAGGTGCGTTTAAATCTCCCTGACTGCCTGACAGAGGACTGTGGAGAGGTGCGTTGAAGACTCCCTGACATGAAGACTTCCTGACTGCCTGAGAGATGGAAGTTGAGAGGTGTGTTGAAGACTCCCTGATAGAGGACTGTGGAGAGGTGCATTGAAGAGTGCCTGACAGAGGACTGTGGAGAGGTGCGTTAAAGACTCCCTGACTTCCTGACAGAGGATTGTGGACTGTGGAGAGGTGCACTGAAGACTGCCTGACAGAGGACTGTGAAGAGGTGCGTTAAAGACTCCCTGACTTCCTGACAGAGGATTGTGGACTCTGGAGAGGTGCACTGAAGACTGCTTGACAGAGGACTGTGGAGAGATGTGTTAAAGACTCCTGACTGCCTGACAGAGGACTGTGGAGAGGTGCGTTGAAGACTCTCGGACAGAGGGCGGTTGAGAGGTGCACTGAAGACTCCCTGACTGCCTGACAAAGGTCTCTGGGGAGGTGCATTGAAGACTCCCTGACTGCCTGACAGAGGACGGTGGAGAGGTGCGTTGAGGGCTCACTGACTGCCTGACAAAGGACTGTGGAGAAGTGCGCTAAAGACTCCCTGACCGCCTGGCAGAGGACTGTGGAGAGGTGTGTTAAAGACTCCCTGACTACCTGACAGAGGACTGTGGAGATGTGCGTTAAAGACTCCCTGACCGCCTGACAGAGGACTGTGGAGAGCTGCGTTGAAGACTCCCTTACCGCCTGACAGAGGACTGTTGAGAGGTGCGTTGACGACTCCCTGACTGCCTGATAGAGGACTGTGGAGAGGTGCGTTGAAGACTCCCTGACCGCCTGACAGAGGACTGTGGAGAGGTGCGTTGAAGACTCCCTGAGTGCCTGATAGAGGACTGTGGAGAGGTGCGTTAAAAGACTCTCTGACCGCCTGACAGAGGACTGTGGAGAGGTGCGTTGAAGACTCCCTGACCGCCTGATGGAGGAATGTGGAGAGGTGCATTGAAGACTCGATGACTGCCTGATAGAGGACTGTGGAGAGGTGCGTTGAAGACTCGATGACTGCCTGATAGTGGACTGTGGAGAGGTGCGTTGAAGACTCCCTGACCGCCTGACAGAGGACTGTGGAGAGGTGCGTTGAAGACTCCCTGACTGCCTGACAGAGGACTGTGGAGAGGTGCTTTGAAGACTCCCTGACAGCCTGAAAGAGGACTGTGGAGAGGTGCGTTGAAGACTCCATGACTGCCTGACAGAGGATTGTAGAGACTGTGCGAGTGAAGCACTCGAAGACTGCCTGACAGAGGACTGTGGAGAGATGCGTCAAAGACTCCCTGACTTCCTGACAGAGGATTGTGGAGAGGTGCATTGAAGACTTCCTGACTTCCTGACAGAGGATTGTGGACTCTGGAGAGGTGCACTGAAGACTGCCTGACAGAGGACTGTGGAGAGATGCGTTAAAGACTCCCTCACTGCCTGACCGAGGACTGTGGAGAGGAGCGTTGAAGACTCCCTGACTGCCTGAAAGAGGACTGTGGAGAGGTGAGTTGAAGACTCCCTGACTGCCTGACCGAGGACTGTGGAGAGGTGCGTTGAAGTCTCCCTGACTGCCTCACCGAGGACTGTGGAGAGGTGCGTTGAAGCCTCCTGACTGCCTGACATGAAGACTTCCTAACTGCCTGACAGAGGGCAGTTGAGAGGTGCGTTGAAGACTCCCTGACAGAGGACTGTGGAGAGGTGCATTGAAGAGTGCCTGACAGAGGACTGTGGAGAGGTGCGCTAAAGACTCCCTGACTTCCTGACAGAGGATTGTGAACTGTGGAGAGGTGCACTGAAAACTGCCTGACAGAGGACTGTAGAGAGATGCGTTAAAGTCTGCCTGACAGAGGACTGTGGAGAGATGCGTTAAGGACTCCTGACTGCCTGACAGAGGACTGTGGAGAGGTGCGTTGAAGACTCTCGGACAGAGGGCGGTTGAGAGGTGCACTGAAGACTCACTGACTGCCCGACAAAGGTCTCTGGGGAGGTGCATTGAAGACTCCCTGACTGCCTGACAGAGGGCGGTGGAGAGGTGCGTTGAGGGTTCACTGACTGCCTGACAAATGACTGTGGAGAGGTGCGTTAAAGACTCCCTGACCGCCTGACAGAGGACTGTGGAGACGTGCATTGAAGACTCCCTGACTACCTGACAGAGGACTGTGGAGAGGTGCGTTGATGACTCCCTGACTGCCTGACAAAGGACTGTGGAGAGGTGTGTTAAAGACTCCCTGACCGCCTGACAGAGGACTGTGGAGAGGTGCGTTGAAGAGTCCCTGACTACCTGACAGAGGACTGTGGAGATGTGCGTTAAAGACTCCCTGACCACCTGACAGAGGACTGTGGAGAGCTGTGTTGAAGACTCCCTGACTGCCTGACCGAGGACTGTGGAGAGGTGCATTGAAATCTCCCTGACTGCCTGACGGAGGACTGTGGAGAGGTGCGTTGAAGACTCCCTGACTGCCTGACATGAAGACTTCCTGACTGCCTGAGAGATGGCAGTTGAGAGGTGCGTTGAAGACTCCCTGATAGAGGACTGTGGAGAGGTGCATTGAAGAGTGCCTGACAGAGGACTGTGGAGAGGTGCGTTAAAGACTCCCTGACTTCCTGACAGAGGATTGTGGACTGTGGAGAGGTGCACTGAAGACTTCCTGACAGAGGACTGTGAAGAGGTGCGTTAAAGACTCCCTGACTTCCTGACAGAGGATTGTGGACTGTGGAGAGGTGCACTGAAGACTGCTTGACAGAGGACTGTGGAGAGATGTGTTAATGACTCCCTGACCGCCTGACAGAGGACTGTGGAGAGGTGCGTTGGAGACTCCCTGACTGCCTGACAGAGGACTGTGGAGAGGTGCGTTGATGACTCCCTGATTGCCTGACATAGGACTGTGGAGAGGTGCGTTAAAGACTCCCTGACCACCTGACAGAGGACTGTGGAGAGGTGCATTGAAGAGTCCCTGACTACCTGATAGAGGACTGTGGAGATGTGCGTTAAAGACTCCCTGACCACCTGACAGAGGACTGTGGAGAGGTGCGTTTAAATCTCCCTGACTGCCTGACAGAGGACTGTGGAGAGGTGCGTTGAAGACTCCCTGACTGCCTGACATGAAGACTTCCTGACTGCCTGAGAGATGGCAGTTGAGAGGTGCATTGAAGACTCCCTGATAGAGGACTGTGGAGAGGTGCATTGAAGAGTGCCTGACAGAGGACTGTGGAGAGGTGCGTTAAAGACTCCCTGACTTCCTGACAGAGGATTGTGGACTGTGGAGAGGTGCACTGAAGACTGCCTGACAGAGGACTGTGAAGAGGTGCGTTAAAGACTCCCTGACTTCCTGACAGAGGATTGTGGACTGTGGAGAGGTGCACTGAAGACTGCTTGACAGAGGACTGTGGAGAGATTTTTTAAAGACTCCCTGACTGCCTGACAAAGGACTGTCGAGAGGTGCGTTGAAGACTCTCGGACAGAGGGCGGTTGAGAGGTGCACTGAAGACTCCCTGACTGCCCGACAAAGGTCTCTGGGGAGGTGCATTGAAGACTCCCTGACTGCCTGACAGAGGGCGGTGGAGAGGTGCGTTGAGGGTTCACTGACTGCCTGACAAATGACTGTGGAGAGGTGCGTTAAAAACTCCCTGACTGCCTCACAGAGGACTGTGGAGATGGCATGGAGGTGCGTTGAAGACTCCCGGACAGAGGGCGGTTGAGAGGTGCACTGAAGACTCCCTGACTGCCCGACAAAGGTCTCTGGGGAGGTGCATTGAAGACTCCCTGACTGCCTGACAGAGGGCGGTGGAGAGGTGCGTTGAGGGCTTCACTGACTGCCTGACAGAATGACTGTGGAGAGGTGCGTTAAAGACTCCCTGACCGCCGGACAGAGGACTGTGGAGACGTGCGTTGAAGACTCCCTGACTACCTGACAGAGGACTGTGGAGAGGTGCGTTGATGACTCCCTGACTGCCTGACAAAGGACTGTGGAGAGGTGTGTTAAAGACTCCCTGACCGCCTGACAGAGGACTGTGGAGAGGTGCGTTAAAGACTCCCTGACTACCTGACAGAGGACTGTGGAGATGTGCGTTAAAGACTCTCTGACCACCTGACAGAGGACTGTGGAGAGCTGTGTTGAAGACTCCCTGACTGCCTGACCGAGGACTGTGGAGAGGTGCGTTGAAATCTCCCTGACTGCCTGACGGAGGACTGTGGAGAGGTGCGTTGAAGACTCCCTGACTGCCTGACATGAAGACTTCCTGACTGCCTGAGAGATGGTAGTTGAGAGGTGCGTTGAAGACTCCCTGATAGAGGACTGTGGAGAGGTGCATTGAAGAGTGCCTGACAGAGGACTGTGGAGAGGTGCGTTAAAGACTCCCTGACTTCCTGACAGAGGATTGTGGACTGTGGAGAGGTGCACTGAAGACTTCCTGACAGAGGACTGTGAAGAGGTGCGTTAAAGACTCCCTGACTTCCTGACAGAGGATTGTGGACTGTGGAGAGGTGCACTGAAGACTGCTTGACAGAGGACTGTGGAGAGATGTGTTAATGACTCCCTGACCGCCTGACAGAGGACTGTGGAGAGGTGCGTTGGAGACTCCCTGACTACCTGACAGAGGACTGTGGAGAGGTGCGTTGATGACTCCCTGATTGCCTGACAAAGGACTGTGGAGAGGTGCGTTAAAGACTCCCTGACCGCCTGACAGAGGACTGTGGAGAGGTGCATTGAAGAGTCCCTGACTACCTGATAGAGGACTGTGGAAATGTGCGTTAAAGACTCCCTGACCACCTGACAGAGGACTGTGGAGAGGTGCGTTTAAATCTCCCTGACTGCCTGACAGAGGACTGTGGAGAGGTGCGTTGAAGACTCCCTGACTTCCTGACATGAAGACTTCCTGACTGCCTGAGAGATGGCAGTTGAGAGGTGCGTTGAAGACTCCCTGATAGAGGACTGTGGAGGGGTGCATTGAAGAGTGCCTGACAGAGGACTGTGGAGAGGTGCGTTAAAGACTCCCTGACTTCCTGACAGAGGATTGTGGACTATGGAGAGGTGCACTGAAGACTGCCTGACAGAGGACTGTGAAGAGGTGCGTTAAAGACTCCCTGACTTCCTGACAGAGGATTGTGGAGAGGTGCGTTGGAGACTCCCTGACTACCTGACAGAGGACTGTGGAGAGGTGCGTTGATGACTCCCTGATTGCCTGACAAAGGACTGTGGAGAGGTGCGTTAAAGACTCCCTGACCGCCTGACAGAGGACTGAGAGATGGTAGTTGAGAGGTGCGTTGAAGACTCCCTGATAGAGGACTGTGGAGAGGTGCATTGAAGAGTGCCTGACAAAGGACTGTGGAGAGGTGCGTTAAAGACTCCCTGACCGCCTGACAGAGGACTGTGGAGAGGTGCATTGAAGAGTGCCTGACAGAGGACTGTGGAGAGGTGCGTTAAAGACTCCCTGACTTCCTGACAGAGGATTGTGGACTGTGGAGAGGTGCACTGAAGACTGCCTGACAGAGGACTGTGAAGAGGTGCGTTAAAGACTCCCTGACTGCCTGACAAAGGACTGTGGAGAGGTGCGTTAAAGACTCCCTGACCGCCTGACAGAGGACTGTGGAGAGGTGCATTGAAGAGTCCCTGACTACCTGATAGAGGACTGTGGAGATGTGCGATAAAGACTCCCTGACCACCTGACAGAGGACTGTGGAGAGGTGCGTTTAAATCTCCCTGACTGCCTGACAGAGGACTGTGGAGAGGTGCGTTGAAGACTCCCTGACTTCCTGACATGAAGACTTCCTGACTGCCTGAGAGATGGCAGTTGAGAGGTGCGTTGAAGACTCCCTGATAGAGGACTGTGGAGAGGTGCGTTAAAGACTCCCTGACCGCCTGACAGAGGACTGTGCAGAGGTGCATTGAAGAGTCCCTGACTACCTGATAGAGGACTGTGGAGAGGTGCGTTGAAGACTCCCTGACTTCCTGACATGAAGACTTCCTGACTGCCTGAGAGATGGCAGTTGAGAGGTGCGTTGAAGACTCCCTGATAGAGGACTGTGGAGATGTGTGTTAAAGACTCCCTGACCACCTGACAGAGGACTGTGGAGAGGTGCGTTTAAATCTCCCTGACTGCCTGACAGAGGACTGTGGAGAGGTGCGTTGAAGACTCCCTGACTTCCTGACATGAAGACTTCCTGACTGCCTGAGAGATGGCAGTTGAGAGGTGCGTTGAAGACTCCCTGATAGAGGACTGTGGAGAGGTGCATTGAAGAGTGCCTGACAGAGGACTGTGGAGAGGTGCGTTAAAGACTCCCTGACTTCCTGACAGAGGATTGTGGACTGTGGAGAGGTGCACTGAAGACTGCCTGACAGAGGACTGTGAAGAGGTGCGTTAAAGACTCCCTGACTTCCTGACAGAGGATTGTGGACTGTGGAGAGGTGCACTGAAGACTGCTTGACAGAGGACTGTGGAGAGATTTTTAAAGACTCCCTGACTGCCTGACAAAGGACTGTGGAGAGATGCGTTGAAGACTCTCGGACAGAGGGCGGTTGAGAGGTGCACTGAAGACTCCCTGACAGCCTGACAAAGGTCTCTGGGGAGGTGCATTGAAGACTCCCTGACTGCCTGACAGAGGGCGGTGGAGAGGTGCGTTGAGGGCTCACTGACTCCCTGACAAAGGACTTTGGAGAGGTGCGCTAAAGACTCATTGGCCGCCTGGCAGAGGAATGTGGAGAGGTGTGTTGAAGACTCCCTGACTACCTGACAGAGGACTGTGGAGATGTGCGTTAAAGACTCCCTGACCACCTGACAGAGGACTGTGGAGAGCTGCGTTGAAGACTCCCTTACCGCCTGACAGAGGACTGTTGAGAGGTGCGTTGAAGACTCCCTGACTGCCTGATAGAGGACTGTGGAGAGGTGCGTTGAAGACTCCCTGACCGCCTGACAGAGGACTGTGGAGAGGTGCGTTGAAGACTCCCTGACTGCCTGATAGAGGACTGTGGAGAGGTGTGTTGAAGTCTCCCTGACCGCCCGACGGAGGACTGTGAAGAGGTGCGTTGAAGACTCCCTGACTGCCTGATAGAGGACTGTGGAGAGGTGCGTTGAAGACTCCCTGACTGCCTGACAGAGGGCAGTGGAGAGATGCCTTGAGGGCTCCCTGACTTCCTGACAGAGGACTGTGGAGAGGTGCATTGAAGACTGCCTGACCACCTGACAGAGGGCGGTGGAGAGGTGCATTTAAGACTCCCTGACTGCCTGACAGAGGACTGTGGAGAGGTGCGTTGAAGACTGCCTGACCGCCTGACAGAGGGCGGTGGAGAGGTGCATTGAAGACTCCCTGACCGCCTTACAGAGGTTTGTGGACTGTGGAGAGGAGCACTGAAGACTGCCTGACAGAGGACTGTGGAGAGGTGCGTTAAAGACTCCCTGACTTCCTGACAGAGGATTGTGGACTGTGGAGAGGTGCACTGAAAACTGCCTGACAGCGGACTGTAGAGAGATGCGTTAAAGTCTGCCTGACAGAGGACTGTGGAGAGGTGCATTGAAGCCTCTCGGACAGAGGGCGGTTGAGAGGTGCACTGAGGACTCCCCGAGAAAAGCCTCTGGGGAGGTGTGTTGAACACTCCCTGACTTCCTGACAGAGGGTAGTGGAGAGGTGCGTTGAGGGCTCCCTGACTGCCTGATAGAGGACTGTGGAGAGGTGCGTTGAAGACTGCCTGACCGCCTGACAGAGGGCGGTGGAGAGGTGCATTGAAGACTCCCTGACCACCTGATAGTGGACTGTGGAAAGGTGCATTGAAGACTCCCTGACTGCCTGACAGAGGACTGTGGAGAGGTGCGTTGAAGACTCCCTGACTGCCTGACAGAGGGTGGTGGAGAGGTGCATTAAAGACTTCCTGACAGAGGACTGTGGAGAGGTGCGTTGAAGACTCCCTGACAGAGGACTGTGGAGAGGTGTGTTGAAGACTGCCTGACCGCCTGAACGAGGACTGTGGAGAGGTGCATTGATGACCCCCTGACTGCCTAAAGGAGGACTATGGAGAGGCGCATTGAATACTCCCTGACTGCCTGATATGAAGGCTTCCTGACTGCCTGACAGAAAGCAGTTGAGAGGTGCGTTGAAGACTCCATGACAGAGGACAGTGGAGAGGTGCATTAAAGAGTGCCTGACAGTGGACTGTGGAGAGTCGCGCTGAAGACTCCCTCACTGCCTGACAGAGGACTGTGGAGAGGTGCGTTAAAGACTCCCTGACTTCCTGACAGAGGATTGTGGACTGTGGAGCGGTGCACTGAAGACTGCCTGACAGAGGACTGTGGAGAGATGCGTCAAAGACTCCCTGACTTCCTGACAGAGGATTGTGGAGAGGTGCATTAAAGACTTCCTGACTTCCTGACAGAGGATTGTGGACTCTGGAGAGGTGCACTGAAGACTGCCTGACAGAGGACTGTGGAGAGATGCCTTAAAGACTCCCTCACTGCCTGACTGCGGACTGTGGAGAGGAGCGTTGAAGACTCCCTGACTGCCTGAAAGAGGACTGTGGAGAGGTGAGTTGAAGACTCCCTGACTGCCTGACCGAAGACTGTGGAGAGGTGCGTTGAAGTCTCCCTGACTGCCTGACCGAGGACTGTGGAGAGGTGCGTTGAAGACTCCCTGACTGCCTGACATGAAGACTTCCTAACTGAATGACAGAGGGCAGTTGAGAGGTGCGTTGAAGACTCCCTGACAGAGGACTGTGGAGAGGTGCATTGAAGAGTGCCTGACAGAGGACTGTGGAGAGGTGCGCTAAAGACTCCCTGACTTCCTGACAGAGGATTGTGAACTGTGGAGAGGTGCACTGAAAACTGCCTGACAGAGGACTGTAGAGAGATGCGTTAAAGTCTGCCTGACAGAGGACTGTGGAGAGATGCGTTAAGGACTCCCTGACTGCCCGACAAAGGTCTCTGGGGAGGTGCATTGAAGACTCCCTGACTGACTGACAGAGGGCGGTGGAGAGGTGCGTTGAGGGTTCACTGACTGCCTGACAAATGACTGTGGAGAGGTGCGTTAAAGACTCCCTGACCGCCTGACAGAGGACTGTGGAGACGTGCGTTGAAGACTCCCTGATTACCTGACAGAGGACTGTGGAGAGGTGCGTTGATGACTCCCTGACTGCCTGACAAAGGACTGTGGAGAGGTGTGTTAAAGATTCCCTGACCGCCTGACAGAGGACTGTGGAGAGGTGCGTTGAAGAGTCCCTGACTACCTGACAGAGGACTGTGGAGATGTGCGTTAAAGACTCCCTGACCACCTGACAGAGGACTGTGGAGAGCTGCGTTGAAGACTCCCTGACTGCCTGACCGAGGACTGTGGAGAGGTGCATTGAAATCTCCCTGACTGCCTGACAGAGGACTGTGGAGAGGTGCGTTGAAGACTCCCTGACTGCCTGACATGAAGACTTCCTGACTGCCTGAGAGATGGCAGTTGAGAGGTGCGTTGAAGACTCCCTGATAGAGGACTGTGGAGAGGTGCATTGAAGAGTGCCTGACAGAGGACTGTGGAGAGGTGCGTTAAAGACTCCCTGACTTCCTGACAGAGGATTGTGGACTGTGGAGAGGTGCACTGAAGACTGCCTGACAGAGGACTGTGAAGAGGTGCGTTAAAGACTCCTGACTTCCTGACAGAGGATTGTGGACTCTGGAGAGGTGCACTGAAGACTGCTTGACAGAGGACTGTGGAGAGATGTGTTAAAGACTCCCTGACTGCCTGACAGAGGACTGTGGAGAGGTGCGTTGAAGACTCTCGGACAGAGGGCGGTTGAGAGGTGCACTGAAGACTCCCTGACTGCCTGACAAAGGTCTCTGGGGAGGTGCATTGAAGACTCCCTGACTGCCTGACAGAGGACGGTGGAGAGGTGCGTTGAGGGCTCACTGACTGCCTGACAAAGGACTGTGGAGAAGTGCGCTAAAGACTCCCTGACCGCCTGGCAGAGGACTGTGAAGAGGTGTGTTAAAGACTCCCTAACTACCTGACAGAGGACTGTGGAGAGATGCGTCAAAGACTCCCTGACTTCCTGACAGAGGATTGTGGAGAGGTGCATTAAAGACTTCCTGACTTCCTGACAGAGGATTGTGGACTCTGGAGAGGTGCACTGAAGACTGCCTGACAGAGGACTGTGGAGAGATGCCTTAAAGACTCCCTCACTGCCTGACTGCGGACTGTGGAGAGGAGCGTTGAAGACTCCCTGGCTGCCTGAAAGAGGACTGTGGAGAGGTGAGTTGAAGACTCCCTGACTGCCTGACCGAAGACTGTGGAGAGGTGCGTTGAAGTCTCCCTGACTGCCTGACCGAGGACTGTGGAGAGGTGCGTTGAAGACTCCCTGACTGCCTGACATGAAGACTTCCTAACTGAATGACAGAGGGCAGTTGAGAGGTGCGTTGAAGACTCCCTGACAGAGGACTGTGGAGAGGTGCATTGAAGAGTGCCTGACAGAGGACTGTGGAGAGGTGCGCTAAAGACTCCCTGACTTCCTGACAGAGGATTGTGAACTGTGGAGAGGTGCACTGAAAACTGCCTGACAGAGGACTGTAGAGAGATGCGTTAAAGTCTGCCTGACAGAGGACTGTGGAGAGATGCGTTAAGGACTCCCTGACTGCCCGACAAAGGTCTCTGGGGAGGTGCATTGAAGACTCCCTGACTGACTGACAGAGGGCGGTGGAGAGGTGCGTTGAGGGTTCACTGACTGCCTGACAAATGACTGTGGAGAGGTGCGTTAAAGACTCCCTGACCGCCTGACAGAGGACTGTGGAGACGTGCGTTGAAGACTCCTGACTACCTGACAGAGGACTGTGGAGAGGTGCGTTGATGACTCCCTGACTGCCTGACAAAGGACTGTGGAGAGGTGTGTTAAAGATTCCCTGACCGCCTGACAGAGGACTGTGGAGAGGTGCGTTGAAGAGTCCCTGACTACCTGACAGAGGACTGTGGAGATGTGCGTTAAAGACTCCCTGACCACCTGACAGAGGACTGTGGAGAGCTGCGTTGAAGACTCCCTGACTGCCTGACCGAGGACTGTGGAGAGGTGCATTGAAATCTCCCTGACTGCCTGACAGAGGACTGTGGAGAGGTGCGTTGAAGACTCCTGACTGCCTGACATGAAGACTTCCTGACTGCCTGAGAGATGGCAGTTGAGAGGTGCGTTGAAGACTCCCTGATAGAGGACTGTGGAGAGGTGCATTGAAGAGTGCCTGACAGAGGACTGTGGAGAGGTGCGTTAAAGACTCCCTGACTTCCTGACAGAGGATTGTGGACTGTGGAGAGGTGCACTGAAGACTGCCTGACAGAGGACTGTGAAGAGGTGCGTTAAAGACTCCCTGACTTCCTGACAGAGGATTGTGGACTCTGGAGAGGTGCACTGAAGACTGCTTGACAGAGGACTGTGGAGAGATGTGTTAAAGACTCCCTGACTGCCTGACAGAGGACTGTGGAGAGGTGCGTTGAAGACTCTCGGACAGAGGGCGGTTGAGAGGTGCACTGAAGACTCCTGACTGCCTGACAAAGGTCTCTGGGGAGGTGCATTGAAGACTCCCTGACTGCCTGACAGAGGACGGTGGAGAGGTGCGTTGAGGGCTCACTGACTGCCTGACAAAGGACTGTGGAGAAGTGCGCTAAAGACTCCCTGACCGCCTGGCAGAGGACTGTGAAGAGGTGTGTTAAAGACTCCCTAACTACCTGACAGAGGACTGTGGAGATGTGTGTTAAAGACTCCCTGACCGCCTGATAGAGGACTGTGGAGAGCTGCGTTGAAGACTCCCTTACCGCCTGACAGAGGACTGTTGAGAGGTGCGTTGACGACTCCCTGATTGCCTGATAGAGGACTGTGGAGAGGTGCGTTGAAGAGTCCCTGACCACGTGACAGAACACTGTGGAGAGGTGCGTTGAAGACTCCCTGACTGCCTGACAGAAGGCAGTGGAGAGATGCCTTGAGGGCTCCCTGACTTCCTGACAGAGGACTGTGGAGAGGTGCATTGAAGACTGCCTGACCGCCTGACAGAGGGCGGTGGAGAGGTGCATTTAAGACTCCCTGACTGCCTGACAGAGGACTGTGGAGAGGTGCGTTGAAGACTGCCTGACCGCCTGACAGAGGGCAGTGGAGAGGTGCATTGAAGACTCCCTGACCGCCTTACAGAGGATTGTGGACTGTGGAGAGGAGCACTGAAGACAGCCTGACAGAGGACTGTGGAGAGGTGCGTTAAAGACTCCCTGACTTCCTGACAGAGGATTGTGGACTGTGGAGAGGTGCACTGAAAACTGCCTGACAGAGGACTGTAGAGAGATGCGTTAAAGTCTGCCTGACAGAGGACTGTGGAGAGGTGCATTGAAGCCTCTCGGACAGAGGGCGGTTGAGAGGTGCACTGTGGACTCCCCGAGAAAGGCCTCTGGGGAGGTGTGTTGAACACTCCCTGACTTCCTGATAGAGGGTAGTGGAGAGGTGCGTTGAGGGCTCCCTGACTGCCTGACAGAGGACTGTGGAGAGGTGCATTGAAGACTGCCTGACCGCCTGACAGAGGGCGGTGGAGAGGTGCATTGAAGACTCCCTGACCGCCTGATAGTGGACTGTGGAAAGGTGCATTGAAGACTCCCTGACTGCCTGACAGAGGACTGTGGAGAGGTGCGTTGAAGACTCCCTGACTGCCTGACAGAGGGTGGTGGAGAGGTGCGTTGAAGTCTCCCTGACTGCCTGACCGAGGACTGTGGAAAGGTGCGTCGAAGACTCCCTGACAGAGGACTGTGGAGAGGTGTGTTGAAGACTGCCTGACCGCCTGAACGAGGACTGTGGAGAGGTGCATTGATGACCCCCTGACTGCCTAAAGGAGGACTATGGAGAGGCGCATTGAAAACTCCATGACTGCCTGACATGAAGACTTCCTGACTGCCTGACAGAGGGCAGTTGAGAGGTGCATTGAAGAGTGCCTGACAGTGGACTGTGGAGAGTCGCGCTGAAGACTCCTTCACTGCCTGACAGAGGACTGTGGAGAGGTGCGTTAAAGACTCCCTGACTTCCTGACAGAGGATTGTGGACTGTGGAGCGGTGCACTGAAGACTGCCTGACAGAGGACTGTGGAGAGATGCGTCAAAGACTCCCTGACTTCCTGACAGAGGATTGTGGAGAGGTGCATTAAAGACTTCCTGACTTCCTGACAGAGGATTGTGGACTCTGGAGAGGTGCACTGAAGACTGCCTGACAGAGGACTGTGGAGAGATGCCTTAAAGACTCCCTCACTGCCTGACCGAGGACTGTGGAGAGGAGCGTTGAAGACTCCCTGACTGCCTGAAAGAGGACTGTGGAGAGGTGAGTTGAAGACTCCCTGACTGCCTGACCGAGGACTGTGGAGAGGTGCGTTGAAGTCTCCCTGACTGCCTCACCGAGGACTGTGGAGAGGTGCGTTGAAGCCTCCCTGACTGCCTGACATGAAGACTTCCTAACTGCCTGACAGAGGGCAGTTGAGAGGTGCGTTGAAGACTCCCTGACAGAGGACTGTGGAGAGGTGCATTGAAGAGTGCCTGACAGAGGACTGTGGAGAGGTGCGCTAAAGACTCCCTGACTTCCTGACAGAGGATTGTGAACTGTGGAGAGGTGCACTGAAAACTGCCTGACAGAGGACTGTAGAGAGATGCGTTAAAGTCTGCCTGACAGAGGACTGTGGAGAGATGCGTTAAGGACTACCTGACTGCCTGACAGAGGACTGTGGAGAGGTGCGTTGAAGACTCTCGGACAGAGGGCGGTTGAGAGGTGCACTGAAGACTCCCTGACTGCCCGACAAAGGTCTCTGGGGAGGTGCATTGATGACTCCCTGACTCCCTGATAGAGGACTGTGGAGAGGTGCATTGAAGAGTGCCTGACAGAGGACTGTGGAGAGGTGCGTTAAAGACTCCCTGACTTCCTGACAGAGGATTGTGGACTGTGGAGAGGTGCACTGAAGACTGCCTGACAGAGGACTGTGAAGAGGTGCGTTAAAGACTCCCTGACTTCCTGACAGAGGATTGTGGACTGTGGAGAGGTGCACTGAAGACTGCTTGACAGAGGACTGTGGAGAGATTTTTTAAAGACTCCCTGACTGCCTGACAAAGGACTGTGGAGAGCTGCGTTGAAGACTCCCTTACCGCCTGACAGAGGACTGTTGAGAGGTGCGTTGAAGACTCCCTGACTGCCTGATAGAGGACTGTGGAGAGGTGCGTTGAAGACTCTCGGACAGAGGGCGGTTGAGAGGTGCACTGAAGACTCCCTGACTGCCCGACAAAGGTCTCTGGGGAGGTGCATTGAAGACTCCCTGACTGCCTGACAGAGGGCGGTGGAGAGGTGCGTTGAGGGTTCACTGACTGCCTGACAAATGACTGTGGAGAGGTGCGTTAAAGACTCCCTGACTGCCTCACAGAGGACTGTGGAGAGGTGCGTTGAAGACTCTCGGACAGAGGGCGGTTGAGAGGTGCACTGAAGACTCCCTGACTGCCCGACAAAGGTCTCTGGGGAGGTGCATTGAAGACTCCCTGACTGCCTGACAGAGGGCGGTGGAGAGGTGCGTTGAGGGTTCACTGACTGCCTGACAAATGACTGTGAAGAGGTGCGTTAAAGACTCCCTGACCGCCTGACAGAGGACTGTGGAGACGTGCGTTGAAGACTCCCTGACTACCTGACAGAGGACTGTGGAGAGGTGCGTTGATGACTCCCTGACTGCCTGACAAAGGACTGTGGAGAGGTGTGTTAAAGACTCCCTGACCGCCTGACAGAGGACTGTGGAGAGGTGCGTTGAAGAGTCCCTGACTACCTGACAGAGGACTGTGGAGATGTGCGTTAAAGACTCCCTGACCACCTGACAGAGGACTGTGGAGAGCTGTGTTGAAGACTCCCTGACTGCCTGACCGAGGACTGTGGAGAGGTGCGTTGAAATCTCCCTGACTGCCTGACGGAGGACTGTGGAGAGGTGCGTTGAAGACTCCCTGACTGCCTGACATGAAGACTTCCTGACTGCCTGAGAGATGGTAGTTGAGAGGTGCGTTGAAGACTCCCTGATAGAGGACTGTGGAGAGGTGCATTGAAGAGTGCCTGACAGAGGACTGTGGAGAGGTGCGTTAAAGACTCCCTGACTTCCTGACAGAGGATTGTGGACTGTGGAGAGGTGCACTGAAGACTTCCTGACAGAGGACTGTGAAGAGGTGCGTTAAAGACTCCCTGACTTCCTGACAGAGGATTGTGGACTGTGGAGAGGTGCACTGAAGACTGCTTGACAGAGGACTGTGGAGAGATGTGTTAATGACTCCCTGACCGCCTGACAGAGGACTGTGGAGAGGTGCGTTGGTGACTCCCTGACTACCTGACAGAGGACTGTGGAGAGGTGCGTTGATGACTCCCTGATTGCCTGACAAAGGACTGTGGAGAGGTGCGTTAAAGACTCCCTGACCGCCTGACAGAGGACTGTGGAGAGGTGCATTGAAGAGTCCCTGACTACCTGATAGAGGACTGTGGAGATGTGCGTTAAAGACTCCCTGACCACCTGACAGAGGACTGTGGAGAGGTGCGTTTAAATCTCCCTGACTGCCTGACAGAGGACTGTGGAGAGGTGCGTTGAAGACTCCCTGACTTCCTGACATGAAGACTTCCTGACTGCCTGAGAGATGGCAGTTGAGAGGTGCGTTGAAGACTCCCTGATAGAGGACTGTGGAGGGGTGCATTGAAGAGTGCCTGACAGAGGACTGTGGAGAGGTGCGTTAAAGACTCTCTGACTTCCTGACAGAGGATTGTGGACTATGGAGAGGTGCACTGAAGACTGCCTGACAGAGGACTGTGAAGAGGTGCGTTAAAGACTCCCTGACTTCCTGACAGAGGATTGTGGACTGTGGAGAGGTGCACTGAAGACTGCTTGACAGAGGACTGTGGAGAGATTTTTTAAAGACTCCCTGACTGCCTGACAAAGGACTGTGGAGAGGTGCGTTAAAGACTCCCTGACCGCCTGACAGAGGACTGTGGAGAGGTGCATTGAAGAGTCCCTGACTACCTGATAGAGGACTGTGGAGATGTGCGTTAAAGACTCCCTGACCACCTGACAGAGGACTGTGGAGAGGTGCGTTTAAATCTCCCTGACTGCCTGACAGAGGACTGTGGAGAGGTGCGTTGAAGACTCCCTGACTTCCTGACATGAAGACTTCCTGACTGCCTGAGAGATGGCAGTTGAGAGGTGCGTTGAAGACTCCCTGATAGAGGACTGTGGAGAGGTGCGTTAAAGACGACCCTGACCGCCTGACAGAGGACTGTGCAGAGGTGCATTGAAGAGTCCCTGACTACCTGATAGAGGACTGTGGAGAGGTGCGTTGAAGACTCCCTGACTTCCTGACATGAAGACTTCCTGACTGCCTGAGAGATGGCAGTTGAGAGGTGCGTTGAAGACTCCCTGATAGAGGACTGTGGAGATGTGCGTTAAAGACTCCCTGACCACCTGACAGAGGACTGTGGAGAGGTGCGTTTAAATCTCCCTGACTGCCTGACAGAGGACTGTGGAGAGGTGCGTTGAAGACTCCCTGACTTCCTGACATGAAGACTTCCTGACTGCCTGAGAGATGGCAGTTGAGAGGTGCGTTGAAGACTCCCTGATAGAGGACTGTGGAGAGGTGCATTGAAGAGTGCCTGACAGAGGACTGTGGAGAGGTGCGTTAAAGACTCCCTGACTTCCTGACAGAGGATTGTGGACTGTGGAGAGGTGCACTGAAGACTGCCTGACAGAGGACTGTGAAGAGGTGCGTTAAAGACTCCCTGACTTCCTGACAGAGGATTGTGGACTGTGGAGAGGTGCACTGAAGACTGCTTGACAGAGGACTGTGGAGAGATTTTTAAAGACTCCCTGACTGCCTGACAAAGGACTGTCGAGAGGTGCGTTGAAGACTCTCGGACAGAGGGCGGTTGAGAGGTGCACTGAAGACTCCCTGACAGCCTGACAAAGGTCTCTGGGGAGGTGCATTGAAGACTCCCTGACTGCCTGACAGAGGGCGGTGGAGAGGTGCGTTGAGGGCTCACTGACTCCCTGACAAAGGACTTTGGAGAGGTGCGCTAAAGACTCCCTGGCCGCCTGGCAGAGGACTGTGGAGAGGTGTGTTGAAGACTCCCTGACTACCTGACAGAGGACTGTGGAGATGTGCGTTAAAGACTCCCTGACCACCTGACAGAGGACTGTGGAGAGCTGCGTTGAAGACTCCCTTACCGCCTGACAGAGGACTGTTGAGAGGTGCGTTGAAGACTCCCTGACTGCCTGATAGAGGACTGTGGAGAGGTGCGTTGAAGACTCCCTGACCGTCTGACAGAGGACTGTGGAGAGGTGCGTTGAAGACTCCCTGACTGCCTGATAGAGGACTGTGGAGAGGTGTGTTGAAGTCTCCCTGACCGCCCGACGGAGGACTGTGAAGAGGTGCGTTGAAGACTCCCTGACTGCCTGATAGAGGACTGTGGAGAGGTGCGTTGAAGACTCCCTGACTGCCTGACAGAGGGCAGTGGAGAGATGCCTTGAGGGCTCCCTGACTTCCTGACAGAGGACTGTGGAGAGGTGCATTGAAGACTGCCTGACCACCTGACAGAGGGCGGTGGAGAGGTGCATTTAAGACTCCCTGACTGCCTGACAGAGGACTGTGGAGAGGTGCGTTGAAGACTGCCTGACCGCCTGACAGAGGGCGGTGGAGAGGTGCATTGAAGACTCCCTGACCGCCTTACAGAGGTTTGTGGACTGTGGAGAGGAGCACTGAAGACTGCCTGACAGAGGACTGTGGAGAGGTGCGTTAAAGACTCCCTGACTTCCTGACAGAGGATTGTGGACTGTGGAGAGGTGCACTGAAAACTGCCTGACAGCGGACTGTAGAGAGATGCGTTAAAGTCTGCCTGACAGAGGACTGTGGAGAGGTGCATTGAAGCCTCTCGGACAGAGGGCGGTTGAGAGGTGCACTGAGGACTCCCCGAGAAAGGCCTCTGGGGAGGTGTGTTGAACACTCCCTGACTTCCTGACAGAGGGTAGTGGAGAGGTGCGTTGAGGGCTCCCTGACTGCCTGACAGAGGACTGTGGAGAGGTGCGTTGAAGACTGCCTGACCGCCTGACAGAGGGCGGTGGAGAGGTGCATTGAAGACTCCCTGACCACCTGATAGTGGACTGTGGAAAGGTGCATTGAAGACTCCCTGACTGCCTGACAGAGGACTGTGGAGAGGTGCGTTGAAGACTCCTGACTGCCTGACAGAGGGTGGTGGAGAGGTGCATTAAAGACTTCCTGACAGAGGACTGTGGAGAGGTGCGTTGAAGACTCCCTGACAGAGGACTGTGGAGAGGTGTGTTGAAGACTGCCTGACCGCCTGAACGAGGACTGTGGAGAGGTGCATTGATGACCCCCTGACTGCCTAAAGGAGGACTATGGAGAGGCGCATTGAATACTCCCTGACTGCCTGACATGAAGGCTTCCTGACTGCCTGACAGAAAGCAGTTGAGAGGTGCGTTGAAGACTCCATGACAGAGGACAGTGGAGAGGTGCATTAAAGAGTGCCTGACAGTGGACTGTGGAGAGTCGCGCTGAAGACTCCCTCACTGCCTGACAGAGGACTGTGGAGAGGTGCGTTAAAGACTCCCTGACTTCCTGACAGAGGATTGTGGACTGTGGAGCGGTGCACTGAAGACTGCCTGACAGAGGACTGTGGAGAGATGCGTCAAAGACTCCCTGACTTCCTGACAGAGGATTGTGGAGAGGTGCATTAAAGACTTCCTGACTTCCTGACAGAGGATTGTGGACTCTGGAGAGGTGCACTGAAGACTGCCTGACAGAGGACTGTGGAGAGATGCCTTAAAGACTCCCTCACTGCCTGACTGCGGACTGTGGAGAGGAGCGTTGAAGACTCCCTGACTGCCTGAAAGAGGACTGTGGAGAGGTGAGTTGAAGACTCCCTGACTGCCTGACCGAAGACTGTGGAGAGGTGCGTTGAAGTCTCCCTGACTGCCTGACCGAGGACTGTGGAGAGGTGCGTTGAAGACTCCCTGACTGCCTGACATGAAGACTTCCTAACTGCCTGACAGAGGGCAGTTGAGAGGTGCGTTGAAGACTCCCTGACAGAGGACTGTGGAGAGGTGCATTGAAGAGTGCCTGACAGAGGACTGTGGAGAGGTGCGCTAAAGACTCCCTGACTTCCTGACAGAGGATTGTGAACTGTGGAGAGGTGCACTGAAAACTGCCTGACAGAGGACTGTAGAGAGATGCGTTAAGGACTCCTGACTGCCCGACAAAGGTCTCTGGGGAGGTGCATTGAAGACTCCCTGACTGACTGACAGAGGGCGGTGGAGAGGTGCGTTGAGGGTTCACTGACTGCCTGACAAATGACTGTGGAGAGGTGCGTTAAAGACTCCCTGACCGCCTGACAGAGGACTGTGGAGACGTGCGTTGAAGACTCCCTGACTACCTGACAGAGGACTGTGGAGAGGTGCGTTGATGACTCCCTGACTGCCTGACAAAGGACTGTGGAGAGGTGTGTTAAAGATTCCCTGACCGCCTGACAGAGGACTGTGGAGAGGTGCGTTGAAGAGTCCCTGACTACCTGACAGAGGACTGTGGAGATGTGCGTTAAAGACTCCCTGACCACCTGACAGAGGACTGTGGAGAGCTGCGTTGAAGACTCCCTGACTGCCTGACCGAGGACTGTGGAGAGGTGCGTTGAAATCTCCCTGTCTGCCTGACAGAGGACTGTGGAGAGGTGCGTTGAAGACTCCCTGACTGCCTGACATGAAGACTTCCTGACTGCCTGAGAGATGGCAGTTGAGAGGTGCGTTGAAGACTCCCTGATAGAGGACTGTGGAGAGGTGCATTGAAGAGTGCCTGACAGAGGACTGTGGAGAGGTGCGTTAAAGACTCCCTGACTTCCTGACAGAGGATTGTGGACTGTGGAGAGGTGCACTGAAGACTGCCTGACAGAGGACTGTGAAGAGGTGCGTTAAAGACTCCCTGACTTCCTGACAGAGGATTGTGGACTCTGGAGAGGTGCACTGAAGACTGCTTGACAGAGGACTGTGGAGAGATGTGTTAAAGACTCCCTGACTGCCTGACAGAGGACTGTGGAGAGGTGCGTTGAAGACTCTCGGACAGAGGGCGGTTGAGAGGTGCACTGAAGACTCCCTGACTGCCTGACAAAGGTCTCTGGGGAGGTGCATTGAAGACTCCCTGACTGCCTGACAGAGGACGGTGGAGAGGTGCGTTGAGGGCTCACTGACTGCCTGACAAAGTACTGTGGAGAAGTGCGCTAAAGACTCCTGACCGCCTGGCAGAGGACTGTGAAGAGGTGTGTTAAAGACTCCCTAACTACCTGACAGAGGACGGTGGAGATGTGTGTTAAAGACTCCCTGACCGCCTGATAGAGGACTGTGGAGAGCTGCGTTGAAGACTCCCTTACCGCCTGACAGAGGACTGTTGAGAGGTGCGTTGACGACTCCCTGATTGCCTGATAGAGGACTGTGGAGAGGTGCGTTGAAGAGTCCCTGACCACGTGACAGAACACTGTGGAGAGGTGCGTTGAAGACTCCCTGACTGCCTGATAGAGGACTGTGGAGAGGTGCGTTAAAAGACTCGATGACTGCCTAATAGAGGACTGTAGAGAGGTGCGTTGAAGACTCCCTGACTACCTGACAGAGGGGTGTGGAGAGGTGCGTTGAAGATTCGATGACTGCCTGATAGAGGACTGTAGAGAGGTGCCTTGAGGGCTCCCTGACTTCCTGACAGAGTACTGTGGAGAGGTGCGTTGAAGACTGCCTGACCGCCTGGCAGAGGGCTGTGGAGAGGTGCATTTAAGACTCCCTGACTGCCTGACAGAGGACTGTGGAGAGGTGCGTTGAAGACTGCCTGACCGCCTGACAGAGGGCGGTGGAGAGGTGCATTGAAGACTCCTGGCCGCCTTACAGAGGATTGTGAACTGTGGAGAGAAGCACTGAAGACTGCCTGACAGAGGACTGTGGAGAGATGCGTCAAAGACTCCTGACTTCCTGACAGAGGTTTGTGGAGAGGTGCATTAAAGACTTCCTGACTTCCTGACAGGGGATTGTGGACTCTGGAGAGGTGCACTGAAGACTGCCTGACAGAGGACTGTGGAGAGATGCCTTAAAGACTCCCTCACTGCCTGACCGAGGACTGTGGAGAGGAGCGTTGAAGACTCCCTGACTGCCTGAAAGAGGACTGTGGAGAGGTGAGTTGAAGACTCCCTGACTGCCTGACCGAGGACTGTGGAGAGGTGCGTTGAAGTCTCCCTGACTGCCTCACCGAGGACTGTGGAGAGGTGCGTTGAAGCCTCCCTGACTGCCTGACATGAAGACTTCCTAACTGCCTGACAGAGGGCAGTTGAGAGGTGCGTTGAAGACTCCCTGACAGAGGACTGTGGAGAGGTGCATTGAAGAGTGCCTGACAGAGGACTGTGGAGAGGTGCGCTAAAGACTCCCTGACTTCCTGACAGAGGATTGTGAACTGTGGAGAGGCGCACTGAAAACTGCCTGACAGAGGACTGTAGAGAGATGCGTTAAAGTCTGCCTGACAGAGGACTGTGGAGAGATGCGTTAAGGACTCCCTGACTGCCTGACAGAGGACTGTGGAGAGGTGCGTTGAAGACTCTCGGACAGAGGGCGGTTGAGAGGTGCACTGAAGACTCCCTGACTGCCCGACAAAGGTCTCTGGGGAGGTGCATTGAAGACTCCCTGACTGCCTGACAGAGGGCGGTGGAGAGGTGCGTTGAGGGTTCACTGACTGCCTGACAAATGACTGTGGAGAGGTGCGTTAAAGACTCCCTGACCGCCTGACAGAGGACTGTGGAGACGTGCGTTGAAGACTCCCTGACTACCTGACAGAGGACTGTGGAGAGGTGCGTTGATGACTCCCTGACTGCCTGACAAAGGACTGTGGAGAGGTGTGTTAAAGACTCCCTGACCGCCTGACAGAGGACTGTGGAGAGGTGCGTTGAAGAGTCCCTGACTACCTGACAGAGGACTGTGGAGATGTGCGTTAAAGACTCCCTGACCACCTGACAGAGGACTGTGGAGAGCTGTGTTGAAGACTCCCTGACTGCCTGACCGAGGACTGTGGAGAGGTGCGTTGAAATCTCCCTGACTGCCTGACGGAGGACTGTGGAGAGGTGCGTTGAAGACTCCCTGACTCCCTGACATGAAGACTTCCTGACTGCCTGAGAGATGGCAGTTGAGAGGTGCGTTGAAGACTCCCTGATAGAGGACTGTGGAGAGGTGCATTGAAGAGTGCCTGACAGAGGACTGTGGAGAGGTGCGTTAAAGACTCCCTGACTTCCTGACAGAGGATTGTGGACTGTGGAGAGGTGCACTGAAGACTTCCTGACAGAGGACTGTGAAGAGGTGCGTTAAAGACTCCCTGACTTCCTGACAGAGGATTGTGGACTGTGGAGAGGTGCACTGAAGACTGCTTGACAGAGGACTGTGGAGAGATGTGTTAATGACTCCCTGACCGCCTGACAGAGGACTGTGGAGAGGTGCGTTGGAGACTCCCTGACTGCCTGTCAGAGGACTGTGGAGAGGTGCGTTGATGACTCCCTGATTGCCTGACAAAGGACTGTGGAGAGGTGCGTTAAAGACTCCCTGACCACCTGACAGAGGACTGTGGAGAGGTGCATTGAAGAGTCCCTGACTACCTGATAGAGGACTGTGGAGATGTGCGTTAAAGACTCCCTGACCACCTGACAGAGGACTGTGGAGAGGTGCGTTTAAATCTCCCTGACTGCCTGACAGAGGACTGTGGAGAGGTGCGTTGAAGACTCCCTGACTTCCTGACATGAAGACTTCCTGACTGCCTGAGAGATGGCAGTTGAGAGGTGCGTTGAAGACTCCCTGATAGAGGACTGTGGAGAGGTGCATTGAAGAGTGCCTGACAGAGGACTGTGGAGAGGTGCGTTAAAGACTCCCTGACTTCCTGACAGAGGATTGTGGACTGTGGAGAGGTGCACTGAAGACTGCCTGACAGAGGACTGTGAAGAGGTGCGTTAAAGACTCCCTGACTTCCTGACAGAGGATTGTGGACTGTGGAGAGGTGCACTGAAGACTGCTTGACAGAGGACTGTGGAGAGATTTTTAAAGACTGCCTGACAAAGGTCTCTGGGGAGGTGCATTGAAGACTCCCTGACTGCCTGACAGAGGGCGGTGGAGAGGTGCGTTGAGGGCTCACTGACTGCCTGACAAAGGACTTTGGAGAGGTGCGCTAAAGACTCCCTGGCCGCCTGGCAGAGGACTGTGGAGAGGTGTGTTGAAGACTCCCTGACTACCTGACAGAGGACTGTGGAGATGTGCGTTAAAGACTCCCTGACCACCTGACAGAGGACTGTGGAGAGCTGCGTTGAAGACTCCCTTACCGCCTGACAGAGGACTGTTGAGAGGTGCGTTGAAGACTCCCTGACTGCCTGATAGAGGACTGTGGAGAGGTGCGTTGAAGACTCTCGGACAGAGGGCGGTTGAGAGGTGCACTGAAGACTCCCTGACTGCCTGACAAAGGTCTCTGGGGAGGTGCATTGAAGACTCCCTGACTGCCTGACAGAGGGCGGTGGAGAGGTGCGTTGAGGGTTCACTGACTGCCTGACAAATGACTGTGGAGAGGTGCGTTAAAGACTCCCTGACTGCCTGACAGAGGACTGTGGAGAGGTGCGTTGAAGACTCCTGACTGCCTGACAGAGGGCAGTGGAGAGATGCCTTGAGGGCTCCCTGACTTCCTGACAGAGGACTGTGGAGAGGTGCATTGAAGACTGCCTGACCACCTGACAGAGGGCGGTGGAGAGGTGCATTTAAGACTCCCTGACTGCCTGACAGAGGACTGTGGAGAGGTGCGTTGAAGACTGCCTGACCGCCTGACAGAGGGCGGTGGAGAGGTGCATTGAAGACTCCTGACCGCCTTACAGAGGTTTGTGGACTGTGGAGAGGAGCACTGAAGACTGCCTGACAGAGGACTGTGGAGAGGTGCGTTAAAGACTCCTGACTTCCTGACAGAGGATTGTGGACTGTGGAGAGGTGCACTGAAAACTGCCTGACAGCGGACTGTAGAGAGATGCGTTAAAGTCTGCCTGACAGAGGACTCTGGAGAGGTGCATTGAAGCCTCTCGGACAGAGGGCGGTTGAGAGGTGCACTGAGGACTCCCCGAGAAAGGCCTCTGGGGAGGTGTGTTGAACACTCCCTGACTTCCTGACAGAGGGTAGTGGAGAGGTGCGTTGAGGGCTCCCTGACTGCCTGACAGAGGACTGTGGAGAGGTGCGTTGAAGACTGCCTGACCGCCTGACAGAGGGCGGTGGAGAGGTGCATTGAAGACTCCCTGACCACCTGATAGTGGACTGTGGAAAGGTGCATTGAAGACTCCCTGACTGCCTGACAGAGGACTGTGGAGAGGTGCGTTGAAGACTCCTGACTGCCTGACAGAGGGTGGTGGAGAGGTGCATTAAAGACTTCCTGACAGAGGACTGTGGAGAGGTGCGTTGAAGACTCCCTGACAGAGGACTGTGGAGAGGTGTGTTGAAGACTGCCTGACCGCCTGAACGAGGACTGTGGAGAGGTGCATTGATGACCCCCTGACTGCCTAAAGGAGGACTATGGAGAGGCGCATTGAATACTCCCTGACTGCCTGACATGAAGGCTTCCTGACTGCCTGACAGAAAGCAGTTGAGAGGTGCGTTGAAGACTCCATGACAGAGGACAGTGGAGAGGTGCATTAAAGAGTGCCTGACAGTGGACTGTGGAGAGTCGCGCTGAAGACTCCCTCACTGCCTGACAGAGGACTGTGGAGAGGTGCGTTAAAGACTCCCTGACTTCCTGACAGAGGATTGTGGACTGTGGAGCGGTGCACTGAAGACTGCCTGACAGAGGACTGTGGAGAGATGCGTCAAAGACTCCCTGACTTCCTGACAGAGGATTGTGGAGAGGTGCATTAAAGACTTCCTGACTTCCTGACAGAGGATTGTGGACTCTGGAGAGGTGCACTGAAGACTGCCTGACAGAGGACTGTGGAGAGATGCCTTAAAGACTCCCTCACTGCCTGACTGCGGACTGTGGAGAGGAGCGTTGAAGACTCCCTGACTGCCTGAAAGAGGACTGTGGAGAGGTGAGTTGAAGACTCCCTGACTGCCTGACCGAAGACTGTGGAGAGGTGCGTTGAAGTCTCCCGGACTGCCTGACCGAGGACTGTGGAGAGGTGCGTTGAAGACTCCCTGACTGCCTGACATGAAGACTTCCTAACTGCCTGACAGAGGGCAGTTGAGAGGTGCGTTGAAGACTCCCTGACAGAGGACTGTGGAGAGGTGCATTGAAGAGTGCCTGACAGAGGACTGTGGAGAGGTGCGCTAAAGACTCCCTGACTTCCTGACAGAGGATTGTGAACTGTGGAGAGGTGCACTGAAAACTGCCTGACAGAGGACTGTAGAGAGATGCGTTAAGGACTCCTGACTGCCCGACAAAGGTCTCTGGGGAGGTGCATTGAAGACTCCTGACTGACTGACAGAGGGCGGTGGAGAGGTGCGTTGAGGGTTCACTGACTGCCTGACAAATGACTGTGGAGAGGTGCGTTAAAGACTCCCTGACCGCCTGACAGAGGACTGTGGAGACGTGCGTTGAAGACTCCCTGACTACCTGACAGAGGACTGTGGAGAGGTGCGTTGATGACTCCTGACTCCTGACAAAGGACTGTGGAGAGGTGTGTTAAAGATTCCCTGACCGCCTGACAGAGGACTGTGGAGAGGTGCGTTGAAGAGTCCCTGACTACCTGACAGAGGACTGTGGAGATGTGCGTTAAAGACTCCCTGACCACCTGACAGAGGACTGTGGAGAGCTGCGTTGAAGACTCCCTGACTGCCTGACCGAGGACTGTGGAGAGGTGCGTTGAAATCTCCCTGTCTGCCTGACAGAGGACTGTGGAGAGGTGCGTTGAAGACTCCCTGACTGCCTGACATGAAGACTTCCTGACTGCCTGAGAGATGGCAGTTGAGAGGTGCGTTGAAGACTCCCTGATAGAGGACTGTGGAGAGGTGCATTGAAGAGTGCCTGACAGAGGACTGTGGAGAGGTGCGTTAAAGACTCCCTGACTTCCTGACAGAGGATTGTGGACTGTGGAGAGGTGCACTGAAGACTGCCTGACAGAGGACTGTGAAGAGGTGCGTTAAAGACTCCCTGACTTCCTGACAGAGGATTGTGGACTCTGGAGAGGTGCACTGAAGACTGCTTGACAGAGGACTGTGGAGAGATGTGTTAAAGACTCCCTGACTGCCTGACAGAGGACTGTGGAGAGGTGCGTTGAAGACTCTCGGACAGAGGGCGGTTGAGAGGTGCACTGAAGACTCCCTGACTGCCTGACAAAGGTCTCTGGGGAGGTGCATTGAAGACTCCCTGACTGCCTGACAGAGGACGGTGGAGAGGTGCGTTGAGGGCTCACTGACTGCCTGACAAAGTACTGTGGAGAAGTGCGCTAAAGACTCCCTGACCGCCTGGCAGAGGACTGTGAAGAGGTGTGTTAAAGACTCCCTAACTACCTGACAGAGGACTGTGGAGATGTGTGTTAAAGACTCCCTGACCGCCTGATAGAGGACTGTGGAGAGCTGCGTTGAAGACTCCCTGACCGCCTGACAGAGGACTGTTGAGAGGTGCGTTGACGACTCCCTGATTGCCTGATAGAGGACTGTGGAGAGGTGCGTTGAAGAGTCCCTGACCACGTGACAGAACACTGTGGAGAGGTGCGTTGAAGACTCCCTGACTGCCTGATAGAGGACTGTGGAGAGGTGCGTTGAAAGACTCGATGACTGCCTAATAGAGGACTGTAGAGAGGTGCGTTGAAGACTCCCTGACTACCTGACAGAGGGTGTGGAGAGGTGCGTTGAAGATTCGATGACTGCCTGATAGAGGACTGTAGAGAGGTGCCTTGAGGGCTCCCTGACTTCCTGACAGAGGACTGTGGAGAGGTGCGTTGAAGACTGCCTGACCGCCTGACAGAGGGCTGTGGAGAGGTGCATTTAAGACTCCCTGACTGCCTGACAGAGGACTGTGGAGAGGTGCGTTGAAGACTGCCTGACCGCCTGACAGAGGGCGGTGGAGAGGTGCATTGAAGACTCCCTGGCCGCCTTACAGAGGATTGTGAACTGTGGAGAGAAGCACTGAAGACTGCCTGACAGAGGACTGTGGAGAGATGCGTCAAAGACTCCCTGACTTCCTGACAGAGGTTTGTGGAGAGGTGCATTAAAGACTTCCTGACTTCCTGACAGGGGATTGTGGACTCTGGAGAGGTGCACTGAAGACTGCCTGACAGAGGACTGTGGAGAGATGCCTTAAAGACTCCCTCACTGCCTGACCGAGGACTGTGGAGAGGAGCGTTGAAGACTCCCTGACTGCCTGAAAGAGGACTGTGGAGAGGTGAGTTGAAGACTCCCTGACTGCCTGACCGAGGACTGTGGAGAGGTGCGTTGAAGTCTCCCTGACTGCCTCACCGAGGACTGTGGAGAGGTGCGTTGAAGCCTCCCTGACTGCCTGACATGAAGACTTCCTAACTGCCTGACAGAGGGCAGTTGAGAGGTGCGTTGAAGACTCCCTGACAGAGGACTGTGGAGAGGTGCATTGAAGAGTGCCTGACAGAGGACTGTGGAGAGGTGCGCTAAAGACTCCCTGACTTCCTGACAGAGGATTGTGAACTGTGGAGAGGCGCACTGAAAACTGCCTGACAGAGGACTGTAGAGAGATGCGTTAAAGTCTTCCTGACAGAGGACTGTGGAGAGATGCGTTAAGGACTCCCTGACTGCCTGACAGAGGACTGTGGAGAGGTGCGTTGAAGACTCTCGGACAGAGGGCGGTTGAGAGGTGCACTGAAGACTCCCTGACTGCCCGACAAAGGTCTCTGGGGAGGTGCATTGAAGACTCCCTGACTGCCTGACAGAGGGCGGTGGAGAGGTGCGTTGAGGGTTCACTGACTGCCTGACAAATGACTGTGGAGAGGTGCGTTAAAGACTCCCTGACCGCCTGACAGAGGACTGTGGAGACGTGCGTTGAAGACTCCCTGACTACCTGACAGAGGACTGTGGAGAGGTGCGTTGATGACTCCCTGACTGCCTGACAAAGGACTGTGGAGAGGTGTGTTAAAGACTCCCTGACCGCCTGACAGAGGACTGTGGAGAGGTGCGTTGAAGAGTCCCTGACTACCTGACAGAGGACTGTGGAGATGTGCGTTAAAGACTCCCTGACCACCTGACAGAGGACTGTGGAGAGCTGTGTTGAAGACTCCCTGACTGCCTGACCGAGGACTGTGGAGAGGTGCGTTGAAATCTCCCTGACTGCCTGACGGAGGACTGTGGAGAGGTGCGTTGAAGACTCCCTGACTCCCTGACATGAAGACTTCCTGACTGCCTGAGAGATGGCAGTTGAGAGGTGCGTTGAAGACTCCCTGATAGAGGACTGTGGAGAGGTGCATTGAAGAGTGCCTGACAGAGGACTGTGGAGAGGTGCGTTAAAGACTCCCTGACTTCCTGACAGAGGATTGTGGACTGTGGAGAGGTGCACTGAAGACTTCCTGACAGAGGACTGTGAAGAGGTGCGTTAAAGACTCCCTGACTTCCTGACAGAGGATTGTGGACTGTGGAGAGGTGCACTGAAGACTGCTTGACAGAGGACTGTGGAGAGATGTGTTAATGACTCCCTGACCGCCTGACAGAGGACTGTGGAGAGGTGCGTTGGAGACTCCCTGACTGCCTGTCAGAGGACTGTGGAGAGGTGCGTTGATGACTCCCTGATTGCCTGACAAAGGACTGTGGAGAGGTGCGTTAAAGACTCCTGACCACCTGACAGAGGACTGTGGAGAGGTGCATTGAAGAGTCCCTGACTACCTGATAGAGGACTGTGGAGATGTGCGTTAAAGACTCCCTGACCACCTGACAGAGGACTGTGGAGAGGTGCGTTTAAAACTCCCTGACTGCCTGACAGAGGACTGTGGAGAGGTGCGTTGAAGACTCCTGACTTCCTGACATGAAGACTTCCTGACTGCCTGAGAGATGGCAGTTGAGAGGTGCGTTGAAGACTCCCTGATAGAGGACTGTGGAGAGGTGCATTGAAGAGTGCCTGACAGAGGACTGTGGAGAGGTGCGTTAAAGACTCCCTGACTTCCTGACAGAGGATTGTGGACTGTGGAGAGGTGCACTGAAGACTGCCTGACAGAGGACTGTGAAGAGGTGCGTTAAAGACTCCCTGACTTCCTGACAGAGGATTGTGGACTGTGGAGAGGTGCACTGAAGACTGCTTGACAGAGGACTGTGGAGAGATTTTTTAAAGACTGCCTGACAAAGGTCTCTGGGGAGGTGCATTGAAGACTCCCTGACTGCCTGACAGAGGGCGGTGGAGAGGTGGGTTGAGGGCTCACTGACTCCCTGACAAAGGACTTTGGAGAGGTGCGCTAAAGACTCCCTGGCCGCCTGGCAGAGGACTGTGGAGAGGTGTGTTGAAGACTCCCTGACTACCTGACAGAGGACTGTGGAGATGTGCGTTAAAGACTCCCTGACCACCTGACAGAGGACTGTGGAGAGCTGCGTTGAAGACTCCCTTACCGCCTGACAGAGGACTGTTGAGAGGTGCGTTGAAGACTCCCTGACTGCCTGATAGAGGACTGTGGAGAGGTGCGTTGAAGACTCTCGGACAGAGGGCGGTTGAGAGGTGCATTGAAGACTCCTGACTGCCTGACAGAGGTCTCTGGGGAGGTGCATTGAAGACTCCCTGACTGCCTGACAGAGGGCGGTGGAGAGGTGCGTTGAGGGTTCACTGACTGCCTGACAAATGACTGTGGAGAGGTGCGTTAAAGACTCCCTGACTGCCTGACAGAGGACTGTGGAGAGGTGCGTTGAAGACTCCCTGACTGCCTGACAGAGGGCAGTGGAGAGATGCCTTGAGGGCTCCCTGACTTCCTGACAGAGGACTGTGGAGAGGTGCATTGAAGACTGCCTGACCACCTGACAGAGGGCGGTGGAGAGGTGCTTTTAAGACTCCCTGACTGCCTGACAGAGGACTGTGGAGAGGTGCGTTGAAGACTGCCTGACCGCCTGACAGAGGGCGGTGGAGAGGTGCATTGAAGACTCCCTGACCGCCTTACAGAGGTTTGTGGACTGTGGAGAGGAGCACTGAAGACTGCCTGACAGAGGACTGTGGAGAGGTGCGTTAAAGACTCCCTGACTTCCTGACAGAGGATTGTGGACTGTGGAGAGGTGCACTGAAAACTGCCTGACAGCGGACTGTAGAGAGATGCGTTAAAGTCTGCCTGACAGAGGACTGTGGAGAGGTGCATTGAAGCCTCTCGGACAGAGGGCGGTTGAGAGGTGCACTGAGGACTCCCCGAGAAAGGCCTCTGGGGAGGTGTGTTGAACACTCCCTGACTTCCTGACAGAGGGTAGTGGAGAGGTGCGTTGAGGGCTCCCTGACTGCCTGACAGAGGACTGTGGAGAGGTGCGTTGAAGACTGCCTGACCGCCTGACAGAGGGCGGTGGAGAGGTGCATTGAAGACTCCCTGACCACCTGATAGTGGACTGTGGAAAGGTGCATTGAAGACTCCCTGACTGCCTGACAGAGGACTGTGGAGAGGTGCGTTGAAGACTCCTGACTGCCTGACAGAGGGTGGTGGAGAGGTGCATTAAAGACTTCCTGACAGAGGACTGTGGAGAGGTGCGTTGAAGACTCCCTGACAGAGGACTGTGGAGAGGTGTGTTGAAGACTGCCTGACCGCCTGAACGAGGACTGTGGAGAGGTGCATTGATGACCCCCTGACTGCCTAAAGGAGGACTATGGAGAGGCGCATTGAATACTCCTGACTGCCTGACATGAAGGCTTCCTGACTGCCTGACAGAAAGCAGTTGAGAGGTGCGTTGAAGACTCCATGACAGAGGACAGTGGAGAGGTGCATTAAAGAGTGCCTGACAGTGGACTGTGGAGAGTCGCGCTGAAGACTCCCTCACTGCCTGACAGAGGACTGTGGAGAGGTGCGTTAAAGACTCCCTGACTTCCTGACAGAGGATTGTGGACTGTGGAGCGGTGCACTGAAGACTGCCTGACAGAGGACTGTGGAGAGATGCGTCAAAGACTCCCTGACTTCCTGACAGAGGATTGTGGAGAGGTGCATTAAAGACTTCCTGACTTCCTGACAGAGGATTGTGGACTCTGGAGAGGTGCACTGAAGACTGCCTGACAGAGGACTGTGGAGAGATGCCTTAAAGACTCCCTCACTGCCTGACTGCGGACTGTGGAGAGGAGCGTTGAAGACTCCCTGACTGCCTGAAAGAGGACTGTGGAGAGGTGAGTTGAAGACTCCCTGACTGCCTGACCGAAGACTGTGGAGAGGTGCGTTGAAGTCTCCCGGACTGCCTGACCGAGGACTGTGGAGAGGTGCGTTGAAGACTCCCTGACTGCCTGACATGAAGACTTCCTAACTGCCTGACAGAGGGCAGTTGAGAGGTGTGTTGAAGACTCCCTGACAGAGGACTGTGGAGAGGTGCATTGAAGAGTGCCTGACAGAGGACTGTGGAGAGGTGCGCTAAAGACTCCCTGACTTCCTGACAGAGGATTGTGAACTGTGGAGAGGTGCACTGAAAACTGCCTGACAGAGGACTGTAGAGAGATGCGTTAAGGACTCCCTGACTGCCCGACAAAGGTCTCTGGGGAGGTGCATTGAAGACTCCCTGACTGACTGACAGAGGGCGGTGGAGAGGTGCGTTGAGGGTTCACTGACTGCCTGACAAATGACTGTGGAGAGGTGCGTTAAAGACTCCCTGACCGCCTGACAGAGGACTGTGGAGACGTGCGTTGAAGACTCCCTGACTACCTGACAGAGGACTGTGGAGAGGTGCGTTGATGACTCCCTGACTCCCTGACAAAGGACTGTGGAGAGGTGTGTTAAAGATTTCCTGACCGCCTGACAGAGGACTGTGGAGAGGTGCGTTGAAGAGTCCCTGACTACCTGACAGAGGACTGTGGAGATGTGCGTTAAAGACTCCCTGACCACCTGACAGAGGACTGTGGAGAGCTGCGTTGAAGACTCCCTGACTGCCTGACCGAGGACTGTGGAGAGGTACGTTGAAATCTCCCTGTCTGCCTGACAGAGGACTGTGGAGAGGTGCGTTGAAGACTCCCTGACTGCCTGACATGAAGACTTCCTGACTGCCTGAGAGATGGCAGTTGAGAGGTGCGTTGAAGACTCCCTGATAGAGGACTGTGGAGAGGTGCATTGAAGAGTGCCTGACAGAGGACTGTGGAGAGGTGCGTTAAAGACTCCCTGACTTCCTGACAGAGGATTGTGGACTGTGGAGAGGTGCACTGAAGACTGCCTGACAGAGGACTGTGAAGAGGTGCGTTAAAGACTCCCTGACTTCCTGACAGAGGATTGTGGACTCTGGAGAGGTGCACTGAAGACTGCTTGACAGAGGACTGTGGAGAGATGTGTTAAAGACTCCCTGACTGCCTGACAGAGGACTGTGGAGAGGTGCGTTGAAGACTCTCGGACAGAGGGCGGTTGAGAGGTGCACTGAAGACTCCCTGACTGCCTGACAAAGGTCTCTGGGGAGGTGCATTGAAGACTCCCTGACTGCCTGACAGAGGACGGTGGAGAGGTGCGTTGAGGGCTCACTGACTGCCTGACAAAGGACTGTGGAGAAGTGCGCTAAAGACTCCCTGACCGCCTGGCAGAGGACTGTGAAGAGGTGTGTTAAAGACTCCCTAACTACCTGACAGAGGACTGTGGAGATGTGTGTTAAAGACTCCCTGACCGCCTGATAGAGGACTGTGGAGAGCTGCGTTGAAGACTCCCTTACCGCCTGACAGAGGACTGTTGAGAGGTGCGTTGACGACTCCCTGATTGCCTGATAGAGGACTGTGGAGAGGTGCGTTGAAGAGTCCCTGACCACGTGACAGAACACTGTGGAGAGGTGCGTTGAAGACTCCCTGACTGCCTGATAGAGGACTGTGGAGAGGTGCGTTAAAAGACTCGATGACTGCCTAATAGAGGACTGTAGAGAGGTGCGTTGAAGACTCCCTGACTACCTGACAGAGGGGTGTGGAGAGGTGCGTTGAAGATTCGATGACTGCCTGATAGAGGACTGTAGAGAGGTGCCTTGAGGGCTCCCTGACTTCCTGACAGAGGACTGTGGAGAGGTGCGTTGAAGACTGCCTGACCGCCTGACAGAGGGCTGTGGAGAGGTGCATTTAAGACTCCCTGACTGCCTGACAGAGGACTGTGGAGAGGTGCGTTGAAGACTGCCTGACCGCCTGACAGAGGGCGGTGGAGAGGTGCATTGAAGACTCCCTGGCCGCCTTACAGAGGATTGTGAACTGTGGAGAGAAGCACTGAAGACTGCCTGACAGAGGACTGTGGAGAGATGCGTCAAAGACTCCCTGACTTCCTGACAGAGGTTTGTGGAGAGGTGCATTAAAGACTTCCTGACTTCCTGACAGGGGATTGTGGACTCTGGAGAGGTGCACTGAAGACTGCCTGACAGAGGACTGTGGAGAGATGCCTTAAAGACTCCCTCACTGCCTGACCGAGGACTGTGGAGAGGAGCGTTGAAGACTCCCTGACTGCCTGAAAGAGGACTGTGGAGAGGTGAGTTGAAGACTCCCTGACTGCCTGACCGAGGACTGTGGAGAGGTGCGTTGAAGTCTCCCTGACTGCCTCACCGAGGACTGTGGAGAGGTGCGTTGAAGCCTCCCTGACTGCCTGACATGAAGACTTCCTAACTGCCTGACAGAGGGCAGTTGAGAGGTGCGTTGAAGACTCCCTGACAGAGGACTGTGGAGAGGTGCATTGAAGAGTGCCTGACAGAGGACTGTGGAGAGGTGCGCTAAAGACTCCCTGACTTCCTGACAGAGGATTGTGAACTGTGGAGAGGCGCACTGAAAACTGCCTGACAGAGGACTGTAGAGAGATGCGTTAAAGTCTGCCTGACAGAGGACTGTGGAAAGATGCGTTAAGGACTCCCTGACTGCCTGACAGAGGACTGTGGAGAGGTGCGTTGAAGACTCTCGGACAGAGGGCGGTTGAGAGGTGCACTGAAGACTCCCTGACTGCCCGACAAAGGTCTCTGGGGAGGTGCATTGAAGACTCCCTGACTGCCTGACAGAGGGCGGTGGAGAGGTGCGTTGAGGGTTCACTGACTGCCTGACAAATGACTGTGGAGAGGTGCGTTAAAGACTCCTGACCGCCTGACAGAGGACTGTGGAGACGTGCGTTGAAGACTCCCTGACTACCTGACAGAGGACTGTGGAGAGGTGCGTTGATGACTCCCTGACTGCCTGACAAAGGACTGTGGAGAGGTGTGTTAAAGACTCCCTGACCGCCTGACAGAGGACTGTGGAGAGGTGCGTTGAAGAGTCCCTGACTACCTGACAGAGGACTGTGGAGATGTGCGTTAAAGACTCCCTGACCACCTGACAGAGGACTGTGGAGAGCTGTGTTGAAGACTCCCTGACTGCCTGACCGAGGACTGTGGAGAGGTGCGTTGAAATCTCCCTGACTGCCTGACGGAGGACTGTGGAGAGGTGCGTTGAAGACTCCCTGACTCCCTGACATGAAGACTTCCTGACTGCCTGAGAGATGGCAGTTGAGAGGTGCGTTGAAGACTCCCTGATAGAGGACTGTGGAGAGGTGCATTGAAGAGTGCCTGACAGAGGACTGTGGAGAGGTGCGTTAAAGACTCCCTGACTTCCTGACAGAGGATTGTGGACTGTGGAGAGGTGCACTGAAGACTTCCTGACAGAGGACTGTGGAGAGATGTGTTAATGACTCCCTGACCGCCTGACAGAGGACTGTGGAGAGGTGCGTTGGAGACTCCCTGACTGCCTGTCAGAGGACTGTGGAGAGGTGCGTTGATGACTCCCTGATTGCCTGACAAAGGACTGTGGAGAGGTGCGTTAAAGACTCCCTGACCACCTGACAGAGGACTGTGGAGAGGTGCATTGAAGAGTCCCTGACTACCTGATAGAGGACTGTGGAGATGTGCGTTAAAGACTCCCTGACCACCTGACAGAGGACTGTGGAGAGGTGCGTTTAAATCTCCCTGACTGCCTGACAGAGGACTGTGGAGAGGTGCGTTGAAGACTCCCTGACTTCCTGACATGAAGACTTCCTGACTGCCTGAGAGATGGCAGTTGAGAGGTGCGTTGAAGACTCCCTGATAGAGGACTGTGGAGAGGTGCATTGAAGAGTGCCTGACAGAGGACTGTGGAGAGGTGCGTTAAAGACTCCCTGACTTCCTGACAGAGGATTGTGGACTGTGGAGAGGTGCACTGAAGACTGCCTGACAGAGGACTGTGAAGAGGTGCGTTAAAGAC
Source organism: Calotriton arnoldi (assembly GCA_963921515.1). Taxonomy (NCBI): domain Eukaryota; kingdom Metazoa; phylum Chordata; class Amphibia; order Caudata; family Salamandridae; genus Calotriton; species Calotriton arnoldi. Next base: position 220,818 of record CAWUFW010017462.1, on the reverse strand, counting down.
TCCCTGACTTCCTGACAGAGGATTGTGGACTGTGGAGAGGTGCACTGAAGACTGCTTGACAGAGGACTGTGGAGAGATTTTTAAAGACTGCCTGACAAAGGTCTCTGGGGAGGTGCATTGAAGACTCCCTGACTGCCTGACAGAGGGCGGTGGAGAGGTGGGTTGAGGGCTCACTGACTCCCTGACAAAGGACTTTGGAGAGGTGCGCTAAAGACTCCCTGGCCGCCTGGCAGAGGACTGTGGAGAGGTGTGTTGAAGACTCCCTGACTACCTGACAGAGGACTGTGGAGATGTGCGTTAAAGACTCCCTGACCACCTGACAGAGGACTGTGGAGAGCTGCGTTGAAGACTCCTTACCGCCTGACAGAGGACTGTTGAGAGGTGCGTTGAAGACTCCCTGACTGCCTGATAGAGGACTGTGGAGAGGTGCGTTGAAGACTCTCGGACAGAGGGCGGTTGAGAGGTGCATTGAAGACTCCCTGACTGCCTGACAAAGGTCTCTGGGGAGGTGCATTGAAGACTCCCTGACTGCCTGACAGAGGGCGGTGGAGAGGTGCGTTGAGGGTTCACTGACTGCCTGACAAATGACTGTGGAGAGGTGCGTTAAAGACTCCCTGACTGCCTGACAGAGGACTGTGGAGAGGTGCGTTGAAGACTCTCGGACAGAGGGCGGTTGAGAGGTGCACTGAAGACTCCCTGACTGCCCGACAAAGGTCTCTGGGGAGGTGCATTGAAGACTCCCTGACTGCCTGACAGAGGGCGGTGGAGAGGTGCGTTGAGGGTTCACTGACTGCCTGACAAATGACTGTGGAGAGGTGCGTTAAAGACTCCCTGACCGCCTGACAGAGGACTGTGGAGACGTGCGTTGAAGACTCCCTGACTACCTGACAGAGGACTGTGGAGAGGTGCGTTGATGACTCCCTGACTGCCTGACAAAGGACTGTGGAGAGGTGTGTTAAAGACTCCCTGACCGCCTGACAGAGGACTGTGGAGAGGTGCGTTGAAGAGTCCCTGACTACCTGACAGAGGACTGTGGAGAGCTGTGTTGAAGACTCCCTGACTGCCTGACCGAGGACTGTGGAGAGGTGCGTTGAAATCTCCCTGACTGCCTGACGGAGGACTGTGGAGAGGTGCGTTGAAGACTCCCTGACTGCCTGACATGAAGACTTCCTGACTGCCTGAGAGATGGCAGTTGAGAGGTGCGTTGAAGACTCCCTGATAGAGGACTGTGGAGAGGTGCATTGAAGAGTGACAGAGGACTGTGGAGAGGTGCGTTAAAGACTCCCTGACTTCCTGACAGAGGATTGTGGACTGTGGAGAGGTGCACTGAAGACTTCCTGACAGAGGACTGTGAAGAGGTGCGTTAAAGACTCCCTGACTTCCTGACAGAGGATTGTGGACTGTGGAGAGGTGCACTGAAGACTGCTTGACAGAGGACTGTGGAGAGATGTGTTAATGACTCCCTGACCGCCTGACAGAGGACTGTGGAGAGGTGCGTTGGAGACTCCCTGACTACCTGACAGAGGACTGTGGAGAGGTGCGTTGATGACTCCCTGATTGCCTGACAAAGGACTGTGGAGAGGTGCGTTAAAGACTCCCTGACCGCCTGACAGAGGACTGTGGAGAGGTGCATTGAAGAGTCCCTGACTACCTGATAGAGGACTGTGGAGATGTGCGTTAAAGACTCCCTGACCACCTGTGGAGGACTGTGGAGAGGTGCGTTTAAATCTCCCTGACTGCCTGACAGAGGACTGTGGAGAGGTGCGTTGAAGACTCCCTGACTTCCTGACATGAAGACTTCCTGACTGCCTGAGAGATGGCAGTTGAGAGGTGCGTTGAAGACTCCCTGATAGAGGACTGTGGAGAGGTGCATTGAAGAGTGCCTGACAGAGGACTGTGGAGAGGTGCGTTAAAGACTCCCCGACTTCCTGACAGAGGATTGTGGACTGTGGAGAGGTGCACTGAAGACTGCCTGACAGAGGACTGTGAAGAGGTGCGTTAAAGACTCCTTGACTTCCTGACAGAGGATTGTGGACTGTGGAGAGGTGCACTGAAGACTGCTTGACAGAGGACTGTGGAGAGATTTTTTAAAGACTCCCTGACTGCCTGACAAAGGACTGTGGAGAGGTGCGTTGAAGAGTCTCGGACAGAGGGCGGTTGAGAGGTGCATTGAAGACTCCCTGACAGCCTGACAAAGGTCTCTGGTGAGGTGCATTGAAGACTCCCTGACTGCCTGACAGAGGGCGGTGGAGAGGTGCGTTGAGGGCTCACTGACTCCCTGACAAAGGACTTTGGAGAGGTGCGCTAAAGACTCCCTGGCCGCCTGGCAGAGGACTGTGGAGAGGTGTGTTGAAGACTCCCTGACTACCTGACAGAGGACTGTGGAGATGTGCGTTAAAGACTCCCTGACCACCTGACAGAGGACTGTGGAGAGCTGCGTTGAAGACTCCCTTACCGCCTGACAGAGGACTGTTGAGAGGTGCGTTGAAGACTCCCTGACTGCCTGATAGAGGACTGTGGAGAGGTGCGTTGAAGACTCCCTGACCGCCTGACAGAGGACTGTGGAGAGGTGCGTTGAAGACTCCCTGACTGCCTGATAGAGGACTGTGGAGAGGTGCGTTGAAGTCTCCCTGACCGCCCGACGGAGGACTGTGAAGAGGTGCGTTGAAGACTCCCTGACTGCCTGATAGAGGACTGTGGAGAGGTGCGTTGAAGACTCCCTGACTTCCTGACAGAGGGCAGTGGAGAGATGCCTTGAGGGCTCCCTGACTTCCTGACAGAGGACTGTGGAGAGGTGCATTGAAGACTGCCTGACTGCCTGACAGAGGGCGGTGGAGAGGTGCATTTAAGACTCCCTGACTGCCTGACAGAGGACTGTGGAGAGGTGCATTGAAGACTGCCTGACCGCCTGACAGAGGGCGGTGGAGAGGTGCATTGAAGACTCCCTGACCGCTTTACAGAGGATTGTGGACTGTGGAGAGGAGCACTGAAGACTGCCTGACAGAGGACTGTGGAGAGGTGCGTTAAAGACTCCCTGACTTCCTGACAGAGGATTGTGGACTGTGGAGAGGTGCACTGAAAACTGCCTGACAGCGGACTGTAGAGAGATGCGTTAAAGTCTGCCTGACAGAGGACTGTGTAGAGGTGCATTGAAGCCTCTCGGACAGAGGGCGGTTGAGAGGTGCACTGAGGACTCCCGAGAAAGGCCTCTGGGGAGGTGTGTTGAACACTCCCTGACTTCCTGACAGAGGGTAGTGGAGAGGTGCGTTGAGGGCTCCCTGACTGCCTGACAGAGGACTGTGGAGAGGTGCGTTGAAGACTGCCTGACCGCCTGACAGAGGGCGGTGGAGAGGTGCATTGAAGACTCCCTGACCACCTGATAGTGGACTGTGGAAAGGTGCATTGAAGACTCCCTGACTGCCTGACAGAGGACTGTGGAGAGGTGCGTTGAAGACTCCCTGACAGAGGACTGTGGAGAGGTGCGTTGAAGACTCCATGACAGAGGACAGTGGAGAGGTGCATTAAAGAGTGCCTGACAGTGGACTGTGGAGAGTCGCGCTGAAGACTCCCTCACTGCCTGACAGAGGACTGTGGAGAGGTGCGTTGAAGACTCCCTGACTGCCTGACAGAGGGTGGTGGAGAGGTGCATTAAAGACTTCCTGACAGAGGACTGTGGAGAGGTGCGTTGAAGACTCCCTGACAGAGGACTGTGGAGAGGTGTGTTGAAGACTGCCTGACCGCCTGAACGAGGACTGTGGAGAGGTGCATTGATGACCCCCTGACTGCCTAAAGGAGGACTATGGAGAGGCGCATTGAATACTCCCTGACTGCCTGACATGAAGGCTTCCTGACTGCCTGACAGAAAGCAGTTGAGAGGTGCGTTGAAGACTCCATGACAGAGGACAGTGGAGAGGTGCATTAAAGAGTGCCTGACAGTGGACTGTGGAGAGTCGCGCTGAAGACTCCCTCACTGCCTGACAGAGGACTGTGGAGAGGTGCGTTAAAGACTCCCTGACTTCCTGACAGAGGATTGTGGACTGTGGAGCGGTGCACTGAAGACTGCCTGACATAGGACTGTGGAGAGATGCGTCAAAGACTCCCTGACTTCCTGACAGAGGATTGTGGAGAGGTGCATTAAAGACTTCCTGACTTCCTGACAGAGGATTGTGGACTCTGGAGAGGTGCACTGAAGACTGCCTGACAGAGGACTGTGGAGAGATGCCTTAAAGACTCCCTCACTGCCTGACTGAGGACTGTGGAGAGGAGCGTTGAAGACTCCCTGACTGCCTGAAAGAGGACTGTGTAGAGGTGAGTTGAAGACTCCCTGACTGCCTGACCGAAGACTGTGGAGAGGTGCATTGAAGTCTCCCTGACTGCCTGACCGAGGACTGTGGAGAGGTGCGTTGAAGACTCCCTGACTGCCTGACATGAAGACTTCCTAACTGCCTGACAGAGGGCAGTTGAGAGGTGCGTTGAAGACTCCCTGACAGAGGACTGTGGAGAGGTGCATTGAAGAGTGCCTGACAGAGGACTGTGGAGAGGTGCGCTAAAGACTCCCTGACTTCCTGACAGAGGATTGTGAACTGTGGAGAGGTGCACTGAAAACTGCCTGACAGAGGACTGTAGAGAGATGCGTTAAAGTCTGCCTGACAGAGGACTGTGGAGAGATGCGTTAAGGACTCCCTGACTGCCCGACAAAGGTCTCTGGGGAGGTGCATTGAAGACTCCTGACTGCCTGACAGAGGGCGGTGGAGAGGTGCGTTGAGGGTTCACTGACTGCCTGACAAATGACTGTGGAGAGGTGCGTTAAAGGCTCCCTGACCGCCTGACAGAGGACTGTGGAGACGTGCGTTGAAGACTCCCTGACTACCTGACAGAGGACTGTGGAGAGGTGCGTTGATGACTCCCTGACTGCCTGACAAAGGACTGTGGAGAGGTGTGTTAAAGATTCCCTGACCGCCTGACAGAGGACTGTGGAGAGGTGCGTTGAAGAGTCCCTGACTACCTGACAGAGGACTGTGGAGATGTGCGTTAAAGACTCCCTGACCACCTGACAGAGGACTGTGGAGAGCTGCGTTGAAGACTCCCTGACTGCCTGACCGAGGACTGTGGAGAGGTGAATTGAAATCTCCCTGACTGCCTGACAGAGGACTGTGGAGAGGTGCGTTGAAGACTCCCTGACTGCCTGACATGAAGACTTCCTGACTGCCTGAGAGATGGCAGTTGAGAGGTGCGTTGAAGACTCCCTGATAGAGGACTGTGGAGAGGTGCATTGAAGAGTGCCTGACAGAGGACTGTGGAGAGGTGCGTTAAAGACTCCCTGACTTCCTGACAGAGGATTGTGGACTGTGGAGAGGTGCACTGAAGACTGCCTGACAGAGGACTGTGAAGAGGTGCGTTAAAGACTCCTGACTTCCTGACAGAGGATTGTGGACTCTGGAGAGGTGCACTGAAGACTGCTTGACAGAGGACTGTGGAGAGGTGCGTTGAAGACTCTCGGACAGAGGGCGGTTGAGAGGTGCACTGAAGACTCCCTGACTGCCTGACAAAGGTCTCTGGGGAGGTGCATTGAAGACTCCCTGACTGCCTGACAGAGGACGGTGGAGAGGTGCGTTGAGGGCTCACTGACTGCCTGACAAAGGACTGTGGAGAAGTGCGCTAAAGACTCCCTGACCGCCTGGCAGAGGACTGTGAAGAGGTGTGTTAAAGACTCCTAACTACCTGACAGAGGACTGTGGAGATGTGTGTTAAAGACTCCCTGACCGCCTGATAGAGGACTGTGGAGAGCTGCGTTGAAGACTCCCTTACCGCCTGACAGAGGACTGTTGAGAGGTGCGTTGACGACTCCCTGATTGCCTGATAGAGGACTGTGGAGAGGTGCGTTGAAGAGTCCCTGACCACGTGACAGAACACTGTGGAGAGGTGCGTTGAAGACTCCCTGACTGCCTGATAGAGGACTGTGGAGAGGTGCGTTAAAAGACTCGATGACTGCCTGATAGAGGACTGTAGAGAGGTGCGTTGAAGACTCCCTGACTACCTGACAGAGGGCTGTGGAGAGGTGCGTTGAAGATTCGATGACTGCCTGATAGAGGACTGTAGAGAGGTGCCTTGAGGGCTCCCTGACTTCCTGACAGAGGACTGTGGAGAGGTGCGTTGAAGACTGCCTGACCGCCTGACAGAGGGCTGTGGAGATGTGCATTTAAGACTCCTGACTGCCTGACAGAGGACTGTGGAGAGGTGCGTTGAAGACTGCCTGACCGCCTGACAGAGGGCGGTGGAGAGATGCATTGAAGACTCCCTGGCCGCCTTACAGAGGATTGTGGACTGTGGAGAGAAGCACTGAAGACTGCCTGACAGAGGACTGTGGAGAGATGCGCTAAAGACTCTCGGACAGATGGCAGTTGAGAGGTGCACTGAAGACTCCCCAACTGCCAACAAAGGTCTGTGGAGAGGTGTGTTGAAGACTCCCTGACTGCCTGACAGAGGGTGGTGGAGAGGTGCGTTGAAGACTCCCTGACCGCCTGACGGAGGACTGTGGAGGGGTGCGATGAAGACTCGAGGACTGCCTGATAGAGGACTGTAGAGAGGTGCGTTGAAGACTCCCTGACTACCTGACAGAGGGCTGTGGAGAGGTGCGTTGAAGACTCCCTGACTGCCTGATAGGGGACTGTGGAGAGGTGCGTTGAAGACTCCTGGCTGCCTGATAGAGGATTGTGAAGAGGTGCGTTGAAGACTCTCGGACAGATGGCAGTTGAGAGGTGCACTGAAGACTCCCCAACTGCCAACAAAGGTCTGTGGAGAGGTGTGTTGAAGACTCCCTGACTGCCTGACAGAGGGTGATGGAGAGGTGCGTTGAGGGCTCACTGACTGCCTGACAAAGGACTGTGGAGAGGTGCGTTAAAGACTCCTTGACCGCCTGACAGAGGACTGTGGAGAGGTGCGTTGAAGACTCCCTGACTACCTCACAGAGGACTGTGGAGATGTGCGTTAAAGACTCCCTGACCACCTCACAGAGGACTGTGGAGAGCTGCGTTGAAGACTCCCTGGCTGCCTGATAGAGGATTGTGGAGAGGTGCGTTGAAGAGTCCCTGACTACCTGACAGAGGACTGTGGAGATGTGCGTTAAAGACTCCCTGACCGCCTGACAGAGGATGTGGAGAGGTGCGTTGAAGACTCCCTCACTGCCTGATAGAGGACTGTGGAGAGGTGCGTTGAAGACTCCGTGACTACCTGATAGAGGACTGTGGAGAGGTGCGTTGATGACTCCCTGACTGCCTGATAGAGGACTGTGGAGAGGTGCGTTGAAGACTCCCTGACTGCCTGATAGAGGACTGTGGAGAGGTGTGTTGAAGACTCCCTGACTGCCTGACGGAGGACTGTGGAGAGGTGCGTTGAAGACTGCCTGACCGCCTGACAGAGGGCGGTGGAGAGGGTCATTGAAGAATCCCTGACTGCCTGACAGTGGACTGTGGAGAGGTGCGTTGAAGACTGCCTGACCGCCTGACAGAGGGCGGTGGAGAGGTGCATTGAGGACTCCCTCCTCGCCTGACAGAGGATAGTGGACTGTGGAGAGGTGCACTGAAGACTGCCTGACAGAGGACTGTGGAGAGATGCGTTAAACACTCTTGGACAGAGGGCGGTTGAAAGGTGCACTGAAGGCTCCCCAACTGCCTGACAAAGATCTGTGGAGAGGTGTGTTCAACTCTCCCTTACTGCCTGGCAGTGGACTGCGGAGAGGTGCGTTGAAGACTCCCTTACTGCCTGGCACTGGACTGTGGAGATGTGCACTGAAGATTGCCTGACAGAGGACTGTGGAGAGGTGTGTTGAAGACTCCCTGACCGCCTGAGAAAGGACTGTGGTGAGGTGCATTGAAGACGCCCTGACCGCCTGACAGTGGACTGTGGAGAGGTGCGTTGAAGACTCCCTGACTGCCTGACAGAGGACTGTGGAGAGGTGCATTGAAGACTCCTTGACTACCTGGCAGTGGACTGTGGAGAGGTTTGTTGAAGACTCCCTGACTGCCTGACAGAACGCAGTGGAGAGGTGCGTTGAAGACTCCTTAACTGCCTGACAAAGGACTGTGGAGAGGTGCATTGAAGCCTCCCTGACTACCTGGCAGTGGACTGTGGAGAGTCGCGCTGAGGACGCCCTGACCGCCTGACAGTGGACTGTGGAGAGATGCATTGAAGACTCCCTTACTGCCTGGCAGTGGACTGTGGAGAGGTGCACTGAAGATTGCCTGACAGAGGACTGTGGAGATGTGTGTTGAAGACTCCCTGACCGCCTGACAGAGGACTGTGGTGAGGTGCATTGAAGACGCCCTGACCGCCTGACAGTGGACTGTGGAGAGGTGCGTATAAGACTGCTTGACAGTGGACTGTGGAGAGGTGCGTTGAAGACTCCCTGACTGCCTGACAAAGGACTGTGGAGAGGTGCGTTGAAGACTGCTTGACAGTGGACTGTGGAGAGGTGCATTGAAGACTCCCTGACTACCTGGCAGTGGACTGAGGAAAGTTTTTCCCCCTCTGTCTTGAATCTCTGTACCAGAAAGATGCTCCAGGGATGCTGTTGGGAGCTTCTTGCTGACCCTCTGGATACAGGGGCCATTCCTACATCTATCCAGTTACAACTGGTCATGTGGACAAAGGAAGCTGTTGCATAGATATTCAGTATACTAGTTGCTATGGACCCGTGCAGAAGTGAATGGATCCCCCCACCCCGGCAACCAAACATTGTCGACTAATGTCTGAGGACCCTGCCCTGAAGATTTGGACACTCTTTTAGCAGCATAGGTTTTACCAAATTCGGTCCTTGTTCCAAAGTGCCATTCTGCAGCAAGGGATTAAAAGTGCTTTTTAAACATTCCTCTCAATAGCCATTTTTAGGTCTCACCTACGCAGCGCGCATGCGCTGCATTGGAGGGCCTTTAGCCGTCGCTCCACTCATTTTCAAGCACACACTCGTGCTTGTGGCGGCATCCAGCTTGCGGGAGCGAGCAGCGGCGCGCCACAAGCACGAGTGCAGTGCTTGAAAATGAGCAGACTGCTCTCCCAAGCGCGCGCGCGCGCACCACTAGCGGGCTCACCTCTTGCTCCCCCTCTCTCTCACGCGCGGACCACTCGCGGGCTGCAACGGCAATAATATCTTTCCCCTACATATGTAGGCACAGAAGAATGTTGAAAATGTCTTCTTCCTGATTGGCTTAATTTGTTACTATTTCACAAAATACATAGTCACCACCGCTAAATTTACTTCTGGTACAAAGCACTGTACTCGCCCTTCTAAAAAATTCAGTATAGAGTTTTAAAAATGTAGAAAGTGACACAATGACTTGGAAATTTACATTTTAAAGACAATATGGCAGCTGAGCTTCAAAATACCAATTTGCGCAATACAAACACCTGTCTCTGTGGAGAAAACACAATCAGACTACAGGTTAAAAATAATGTGCCACAGCGATATTTCATTATAAAGAGTAAGCCTTTAACAACGGCCATAAAGCAGGCTATGTGTTACTCTTCAAACGTAGTAAACAAAGTCGGAGTACCTAATTCTTGCCCATAAGGCCGCAGATACCAGACGGTCACCTAATCTTCAAAACTACATTCCTCAACTCCTACTAAAACACATACGTCCAAGTCCTTCCCCTTTCATCCTTCACAGTGTCAAAGTCATCCCATGTCAAAAGCCCACTCAGAACCCTTGCTCTATCTGTATGCCCCATACCCAGTCCCAGACTAATCTCACCAAACCCTTATGCACACACCTAAATGCATCACAGAATCAAAGGCCAACCAATTGGCAGTGTGTTATTCTCAATAACACACTTCTGCATCTTTCACTTCTAGGCATTTGCTCCCTCACTCTCCTCTACTTATGACCGCATATTCTGCAGAACCAACTGTATACGTCCATGCAACAGCTGTGACTACATTTGCCACATGCAAGCATGTGCTAACCGAGCTCTTCTATCCCAGCAAGCTTAGTCCTGAGTTTTCCAGCGCTGTGAAGCAATGCATACTCGGACAGACCTGATATGTGCAGTAATGCACACTCCAGACATACCTATGCTTCGCACCCAGACATACAAGAAGTGTTAAGTGGCCGTCCCATCAATGGAATATATGGTAGGTATACATCAACCCCAATCCACCTTTACGTTTCAACCATGGTGGAAAAGCATTCAAACAAGAACATGATAACATGGCAACAATTTTGCTGATGTAAAAAGTATAATGAACTACAGCATGCATGGGCGGCACCACTGCTTGGTTTCTCTAAATAACTGTTCATCCTTAAAGCAAACACTTTTCTCCACCTCCTCTCTGTGCCCTCCACCTCCGCACTGTTTTGCTATGCGTGAATGCTCATGTTTTTGGGCGAGTTTAAACACAGTTCTTAAGCACAGCGCGGGCCGCGTTTTTTTTTTCTATTCCCCCCTCACTCACTCTCTCTTTCGCTCGCACTCTGTCTCTCGCTCTCTCTCTTTTTTGTCGCAGGTCGTATTTTAGGGGGGCATGTCACATAAAAATAATAACTGCTCATCCTCAAAGCAAACACTTTTCTCCACCGCCTCTTTGTGCCCTCCACCTCCGCACTGTTTTGCTATGCGTGAATGCTCATGTTTTTGGCGAATTTAAAAACAAACCCCAGCTTTAAGATTTTGGAAAGTATGTGGCTTAACTGTTTGAGCTGCCAAATTTGAAACTGGGCAACTTGGTTCGAGTTTGTGAGTGAGCGTAATATCCTGTGCTTGTTGGCAAATACATTCCTTAATCGCCCATGCCTAAACAAAACAAGCATTGACATAGCCAATAGGTCTCGCCTTTGGGACCTTATAAGTGTTTAGTTATCCAGCACAATATCCTTGGTGCAACAACATCAAGTGTTGCATGGCTAAACACTTATAAGGTCCCAAAGGCGAGACCTGTTGGCTATGCCAATGCTTGTTTACACGAAGAAGTTAGATGGGCTCATTGTTTCCGTCCACTGCTAAATGAATGCATTGCCCCTCCCCCCCCTCCGCACCCGTGGAGGATTTGAGATATACTTTGCTGAAGCCAAAGAGACTTGTTTTTACCAAAGTGACACCAACTTCATTCTGCAATAACCTTTGACCCTCAGTCCAATTTGCCACATTTAAATCAGCCCCAACCTTTTGGGCAGGGCTTCTCACGCCGCTTTTTAACTATGCCTTCCTTACAGCCACAATTCCACCATCATGGCAGGGATAAATCCTTCACCCAATCCACAAAAAGGGGCGGCCGCTCAAACCCGGCCAACTATCGGTTAATAGCCCTATTGGACTTCGAAGCTAAGGCCTACCCCCGCATCCTACTGGCCAAACTGGAAACCAGGGCCGCAGAAAAAAACCTCTTTCCTCACACCCAGTCAGGATTCACATCAGACAATACAATAGAGCTGGCACATCAATCGTGGAGAGCCACTTCATCAGGGGACTGGGTTAGGATCAAAACCAGAGCTATGACAGTATCTGTATAAATTCCATCAAACAAGGCTGTGTAGTAGCCCTGTTACTTTTTAATCTTTATACCTCCGATCTGCCAAAGTCTTTGGAAGGCGCAAGCCTGGTTACGCCAAGACTTGGGAGCTTACGCCTTCAGACCTTGCAATATGCTGATTACATCATCATCATAGACCAAACAAGAACGGGTCTACAGAGAGCCCTCAACGCCCTCAACACGTACAACACCACAAACAAACTCCTGGTGAATCAGTCTAAAACCAAAGTAATGGTTTTCGGCAACCAGCCACGAAAGAAATCCATGCTTTGGAGAATAGGAGAACAGCGAATCGCAAACTGCACCAGTTACAACTACCTGGGTGTTTGGTTCAACAAAAGGGCAAACCAAGTGACCCGCCTTAAACACCTTAGGTCTAAGGGAGCCGGGGTCATACACAGCCTGAGACGCCTAAACTGCCAACTTTACAGCCCAACAGCTGAGCCAATATTAAACGTCCTACGAGCCAAACTGCTGCCAGCAGTGTCCTACGGTCACCTAGTCTTTCCAGGAAAAGTGGGCCCATGCCTTACGAACTACCAAACAATAGCTTATAAAACAAATATTCTCCTTTCTCCAGCATGCAAGGAGGGCTAGAATGAGGCTGGAGCTGGGCCTGGTAAGTGCAGACCTTCACTGTCTAGGAGACCTAGTGAAACATTTCATCCGCATCCTGCGCGCCCCAGCCCAATCCCTGAAAGCACAATTACAATATATATTTGCTGACGAGCATTCCCCATGGCACTCACAGCTGCACTTAGCCACCGCCACACTAAAGATCGAAATAACAAACCTGTCTCATCCAAGTATCCCTTTGTCAATGTCAGTGGCGGCCGATAAGTTTTGGAGGAAGGGGGGCGGACGGGACACACTCTCACGCACACGCACACATACACATAACACTCAAAGCAATGTATTCACACACACACACGCACGCACACAAACACATCCATTCACAACACTCTTCACCAAACATTCATACATACACGCACGCACCAAACATTAATTTAAAAGAAAACAAAACACACTTACCTGCAGCCAGCTCTGCCTCGGAGGTTCCAGGAGGCTTGGGACTGCTGCCTTCCCTCATTGGCTGACCTAAGGTCAGCCAATGAGGGAAGGCAGCAGTCCCAACGTCATCACAGAGTGTGATGGGGTCAGTGAGACTGCTGACCCCACCCCACTCTGTGATGAAGTGTCACTGATTGACACTCGACCCTGGGCGCTTCAGGGCTTAAAACCGAAGCGCCCAGGTGCGAGGCAATCAATGACGCTACTCCTCGTCACTGAGGGCAGGGCCTCAGGGACCTTTGCTAAGCTGAGGATGTCACGCCCACAGGAGCTGTGACTTCCTCAGCCCAGCAAAGTTCATCTCAGGCAGCCAGGAACCTGCGCATTTAGCGCATGTGTGGCTCCTGGCTGCTTGAACTGAAAGTGAACATTGTCTGTCAGGCTGACCTTTGTGCAGCCTGACAGACACTGTTCGTGAGGGGCAAAAGGTGGAGGTGCGTGGCCTCTCAGACCCAATGGACCGGCTGCTCCTGGTCAATGTGGAAAAGAACAAAAAATGAACAAATCACCCAAGCATTGTTAGGGGAATACTGTGCACCCTCCAAGGAGCAAATGAATGAAACTCGCCAGACAAGGCAGGTTGGTCAGAAACAGAGTGACATGTATTTATTGGTACCCATGCATGCATCGTTGCTGATGAGCAAGGAAGAAGTCAGGTCTCCTGCCTTAGGGGCTCTCAGACTGCTTCTTCCCAGAGTGACTGGTTTCTGGGTGTTATATACATTTTAGTAATGCCATGTCAGCGGAACTAGAAGAAGGCACCTAGCCAAATATGGCTAACAGGGATGTGCAAATCTGCACCATGCCAATTATAAACAGCTAGATATGGGCAGACCAGAAAGGCTGGCTCGGCCCTGTGTAAGCAACTTGCAAACCAGATAAGGAACCTATCATGAAGTTAGGACAAGCAAAGTGACCTCTAAGGGGGTTCAGAATAGCTGTTGAAGCTTGACCAGTCAAGGTCAGATAGGAAGCCCTTTGGAGCTCCAGGCCTCATGTTAGTGTGCTATATCTAAGCATGATATTTTTGTAGTGCATACATATGAATTTATATATATATATATATATATATTTTTTTTTTCAACAAGCATCATCTGAAACAGACATTGAAAGGCTTCAACACTAGCCCCTCTTTACAGCTCTGGATGCCTCGTACATCAAGGGGAAAGTCCGACCATACTTCACATACCCCCTCGGACCCCAGTCTCGCAATAAAATCAGTTACATGAGGCTGCTAGCTCTTCCAATTCACGATACCAACCCTCTATGGGCACGGAGGGATGGGCAGTTATCGTGCAGACTTTGCAATTACCTTCTCGAGTCTTGGCTGCACCTGCTGTGCTGCTGCCCTCACCTTGCCATGATCGACGCCGCCTTTTGGTCCCACTCTGTTGGGGCAACTTCTATAGACGCTGCAGGGAAGCATCAGATCTGTCCTTCACCAATAACCCTGCTCAAACCCTCGCAAGGTTAGGGAAATTCACTAACATCATCCAAGCTGCTCTGCACACAGCCCAGCTCTACGAACACTGATGAAGGTCAGAGGATCGCCACCTTTGGAGAGGACAATCCAACTACTTATTGACACCAGACGAGATGCTTACCCCGACTTACCTCCAGCTAAACCCAACGGGCCTCACCATCCTACATGGACTGCCCAAATCGTGATTATACTTTTTGTCTTATTCTTTAGAAAAAAACAACAACAAAAAAAACCTCTCGATTTTTATGAATGTTTGTAGCACTTTTTAGAGGTTTTTTAACGATTGACTGTCATCCCGTTTGCCAACATGTAATGATTTTTATTAATCGAACATGAATAAACAAATTAAATGGAGAAAAAAGTGAAATGACCCTCAGTCCAATTAGCCATATTTAGGGTGCATTTTATTTATTTATTTCGCGTCTTCTTAACTAACTTGGTGTGGGCCTTTTGCTCTCTTAGCTCCTTAACTGGATGGTTCCTTTGCAGTTCTGCACACGGGTCACTGTACTTCCGACAAAAATCTCTCTGCTTACACCTGGCCAGAGACCTTCGCAGTAACCAGTTCGCCTTTTATAGGGTAGATGGTTTAGACCTCGTACCCGCTCGGTCAAAGGCCACATAAAACTGTGTCCTCTCCCCCCACATGCATCTTTACATATGCAGTTGTGACGGTGTGGTGCGCCGGGTACAGGCCATGCGTAGGATGGGTAATGGTTCCTGGGCACTTCTCTTTCAGTGGACCCCACACTTGCATTAAATGCGGCTCGGGCATGCGTTATCCATTCCGTAGCATGGCGCTCAGTGCCTGGCACCGGCTCGGTTGCATCTCCCACCTCTGAGAGTGAGTGGCTTGGCTCAGCTCAGCGCCGCATCTGAATAAATCATGGCCGCATTTATATCCAACAGGTCAATAGTGTCTTTGTAATCGTCTTTAATTAAATGCAAGAACCCTAAATTAAAATGATTCATTGAACAGGGCTGAAGAGACCGTAGCAGAGCCGGACGTGTGCGCTGTTGTCTTCTGGGCGCTAGGTGTTGGCCGGTGCCCAGATCATGCTGCGCAAACAGCGATGCCACGCGGCCATGTCCTGGTCTGGCGGGGACTGGGCACACGCACGTGACTGTGGGTGAAACCGAATGGGGAGGCAGGCCGGGTGTGAACATCGAACACCCCTGCGCCGCCGGCCACATTACATTAAAATGACACAAATGCACACACACATTCCCTGCGAGGGGTTGTGCATTACATCTGTGGATAATCAACACGTTGTTAGTAGAAGGATGCTGGCGGTTGGTACCTCTGATCACAGCTGCTGACTGCATCACTTCGACGACCCATGACAGAGGCCTGGGACTGCTGGGCTGGGTCGGGGTCCCCCGGAGGTTGTACTTCGGCAGACCCCGATCGGCTCCAGACAGCGCGGCACTGGGATTGTCAGTCTGTCCAGGTAGTGCGGCACTGTGATTGTCGGTCTGTCCAGGTAGTGCGGCACTGGGATTGTCGGTCTGTCCAGGTAGTGCGGCACTGGGATTGTCGGTCTGTCCAGGTAGTGCGGCACTGTTATTGTCGGTCTGTCCAGGTAGTGCGGCACTGGGATTGTCGGCCTGTCCAGGTAGTGCGGCACTGGGATTGTCGGTCTGTCCAGGTAGTGCGGCACTGTTATTGTCGGTCTGTCCAGGTAGTGCAGCAGTGTGATTGTCGGTCTGTCCAGGTAGTGCGGCACTGGGATTGTCGGTCTGTCCAGGTAGTGTGGCACTGGGATTGTCGGTCTGTCCAGGTAGTGCGGCACTGTTATTGTCGGTCTGTCCAGGTAGTGCAGCAGTGTGATTGTCGGTCTGTCCAGGTAGTGCGGCACTGGGATTGTCGGTCTGTCCAGGTAGTGCGGCACTGGGATTGTCGGTCTGTCCAGGTAGTGCAGCAGTGTGATTGTCGGTCTGTCCAGGTAGTGCGGCAGTGTGATTGTCGGTCTGTTCAGGTAGTGCGGCACTGGGATTGTCGGTCTGTCCAGGTAGTGCGGCACTGGGATTGTCGGTCTGTCCAGGTAGTGCGGCAGTGTGATTGTCGGTCTGTCCAGGTAGTGCGGCACTGGGATTGTCGGTCTGTCCAGGTAGTGCAGCAGTGTGATTGTCGGTCTGTCCAGGTAGTGCGGCACTGGGATTGTCGGTCTGTCCAGGTAGTGCGGCACTGTGATTGGCAGTCTGTCCAGGTAGTGCGGCACTGGGATTGTCGGTCTGTCCAGGTAGTGCGGCACTGGGATTGTCGGCCTGTCCAGGTAGTGCGGCACTGGGATTGTCGGTCTGTCCAGGTAGTGCAGCACTGGGATTGCCGGTCTGTCCAGGTAGTGCGGCACTGGGATTGTCGGTCTGTCCAGGTAGTGCGGCACTGGGATTGTCGGTCTGTCCAGGTAGTGCGGCACTGGGATTGTCGGTCTGTCCAGGTAGTGCAGCACTGGGATTGTCGGTCTGTCCAGGTAGTGTCATAAGGTTTCTGCACATACAGAGCTATGCATAGGATAATAGGACCTTGGAATATAGTAGTGAGCCAACCATAGACCTTAGCACCCAAAACCCCAACCCAACTAGCCTTAGCGTCCCATTAGCACTAATGTACCAATGATTAGACAACCTAGAACACGGTATCTCTCTCTCACTCAGGACTCGCAGAGGCAAGAACACTCTTTCGTCACACTCGTACCTGTCCACAACATGCGTAAGAAGAGACACTGTATAGTTCAAAATATTTATTTCAACTTACGTGCTCTAAGATACAGTACACGTGTCAGTACTAATAGCATAATACATATGAATAATATAATCAGCATAGTTACTACTCCATAGAATACGAACGGGGAAAGCATCTCATAAAGCAGTGGATATATGTCTAACTAACATTACCACCCTCCCCGTGCTGGAAGCCAGTTTATTATGAGAATAGAAGACCTTTGGGCTTTAACTAGCGAACCCCCATACCTCAGTCTCTAGATGCAAAACTACATCAGCAGACAATCACAGCTCTTCTCTCTGGAAAGTTCGTCTCCAAGTGCTGTCTAGAGCAGGCGACCGCATTATTAAAAGCACACTAATTTCTCAGTGGCAGCTGTACATGGTGTTATGTCTAGGTGCGAGGGACGGGCCAAATCAGTAGGAACCAGGGATTTGTTATTCGACCTTGTAACTGTTGTTCAGACTGAGCCCAAAAGGGAATAGGAGAAAAGGTGAGAAACAGAAAATGCAGACAGTTGTAAAATAACTTGGCAGTAGCAGAGGGCGACAGAACAACAGTTTAAGAGTAACGTGCGCAAAAGTCATCATGGCAGCCAGGCCTGTGCCAACGTAGCCAGGCAGGCCATGAGCCACAAGACACCCTCCCCTGGACAGTCCATCGGCCAAGATGAAAATGAAGACAGAGTTCCAAACACCTGAGCAGAAACGAGGCAGTCCACCTACAGCGAACGGCAAGTCAATCCAAAAACGTGGAAGAGCAGAAAAATGCTATACCGTCCAAGAGGACATCATTGGAATCGTAGACGCCATCCAGTCCAACAGATCAAAGCTGCAGGAATGTTCCTCAGAGGATGGAGCATCTAGAAGCAATGCGGGACAGCTTGCGTGATATTCAATATAACTTTGTTGTAGGAGATTCTGAGCAGCCGCCCAGATATCCCATTGTGCCAAAATCCCCAGTGCAGCCGCACGCATCATAAAGCCAGCAGCGGAACAGTCCCGTTCATGGGCCTCTAAGGGACCCACCAACTGGACAAAATCGGGAACAGACAATGACGACTTGGAGAGGCAATAATCCATGGTCCATGTGAACGGACACCGGATGCAAGACATCACAGGTTGCACGCAAGTGAAATACGCAAAGCGAAAAGAAAGGGTGTAGGACACACTGATAGTTGCCAAGGGCAGAACATCGAAGCCAACCAGAAGTCGCTCACGGAGCAGTTGGAGGCGTTCGGGATCGAGAAGGGCCCAGTGGTGTGCAGCCATTGCGCAGAAAACAGACCAACAGCAAGACACCAGCCGCCAAAGCGAGGATTAATGGGAAGCCACCAAAGACGCTAGAAAAAATAGAATGAATGAACGCCGGTATCACACCGAAAATAGTTTGGAAGGTGGACACCAGGCCAGACCCCACAATTTTAAAAAAGTGCACCAGACCCTCAGTGTTTGATGCGTTAAAAATACGATGAATCAACTCCCCAAAATGTTGGGGGAGGTCAGTGTTCAAAAGGGCCTGTATTTCACTGTGTGTACTAGCCACCTGGAGAATGAATGTCTCCCGGGCGGATGTGAGCATAACCTCCTTATTCAATAATAGGGCCTTTATTCTGCTCAACTTATTGAAATCTGCCTCCGTGGTAGGAATGGAAGGCCAAATAGAGTTATCAACGATGTCGTGAGGGGGAGGAAAAAGCACATTCTTGCAGCAGACACCTCTGTGTGAGACCGTAACAATATACGGAATGCCAGCTTGTAGGCCACAACAGTCTTCGTTATTTAAAAGCAAATAGCTACCGTTAGTAAGCAAAGTAAAAGTAGGAGAAATAGCAGGAGCAGGAATACCCTTTAGCACACATGCCAGATTCGGAACTGAAACGCTACAAGCCCCGTGCAATTTAATATGTTTACAAATAAGCGAATGACCCACAGTTGAATCACAAGACTCCCCGTGAGAAACACTTCCTTGCCGTCTCTAAGGCATTTATACATGAAAGGCAAGGACCAAAGTTCATGCAGGAAAGCACTACCCAAAGGCTGGAAACGGCCCACAGGATAATGTCTCATGCACGAGCTAAATTCAAACAGGGAAAAAGGTAAAGCGATAACCCCATGAACTAGCCACACCGCAGAATCTAGTTCCGCTACAGAGAATGGTAAAGGATCAACTTTCTCGATATGTAACAAGGTGTAAGATGCATCTTTCATGGACATGAACTGCTGTTTTTCCGTCAAATTAAAAGGCAGAAAAAGGGCAGTGGTGTTCAAGAGATTCCAAGGAACTTTACCTAATTTAAGGGTTTGCAAAGTCCAGGCAAACTGCATCACTGAGCGTAACTGATTCTGACCATGATACAACATAGAGACATCATCTTGTACAATATCAACAACAGAGGATACAATATTCTCTAATGTGTAAATGCGGGAAGACAGGGTATTTATACTATTGTCAACAACAGCAAGCACCTTTTCCAAATTTGCTTGGTCTATTTCCCGAAGGCAGGAAGCAGCTTCCATTTGTGACAGCTTCCAGAGTTCATTATACGCTTCATAAATGAATCTCTTCGGTCGGGGACCACGAGGTCCCAAGATAAAGTCAGATAAATCAATAGTGCCTGATAGGAGAGACAAATGTTTCTTAACAGAGTCTAAGGACGAATGTTGTAACCATTGTTTACATAATTTACCAACCGAATACGTGGTAACAGTACGAGTTGCAGTAAATCTTGGATCAGGCTTGTCCTGTATGGAGCCAGGAGCTGTGCCATGGAAACGCAGCTGGCATGCATTCGATGATATGGGCCATGCCAACCAGGGTGACTGTATCAGTGCAGAAACGTTAAAGGAATTATTTTGGAACTGAGCCTGTAACTGCAAAAGGGACATATTAAATCGTAAACTGTCATTTGGCGAACTCGACAAGAATGGGATGGCTGGCGCGTTTAGTTGTTTAACGGAAGACAACCCCCAACACGTGGTCTGATAAATGGAAGCATTTAAAAACATAATTTGGGCTGGGATAAGGCAAGCGCGGTGCAACGCCTCAGTGCCTTGCACCTGCCATGGCTTCGAACCCCAGATTGATTTTAAATCCACTGTGTCTTTCCAATACTCATAACCACCCACCGCCAAGGCGCTCAAAAAGGAACCCGAATAAAGTAATTTAGTGTGGGTCAACATTATTTTTTGAGTCAATGGGGTTTTTAATTTAAAATAATAGGACCCAGGGTTCGATCGATTGAAATCAGTAAAATAGGTGAATTTAGTTCGAAGAGTCTGGGAGCTACCTGGTATGGGGTTTGGGCAATGTTCCGATTGGGTGTAAGTAACAGGGCTACGTAGTGCACTTGGTTTGTGGAGAAAATGATTGCCCCAATGCTGGTAGCAATACAAATCGGCATAATTCGCAGAATTCATATACAAGTCCTCAGCATTAAAGGAAGCATAATATTTTAAATCAGCAAACAATGCTTCAACGGCATGCACATCCCAATCATCAGAATGAATATTACTTTTTACTACATCACCCATCGAGACTCGAAGGACATTTGGTACATTAATAATTTCCGTCGGGCCATGGATTTGAAAGTTTACCGCATCCCATACGATGCCATCTGCAACTGGAAACGCTGAAATGTTCATAAATGTGTGGTCACGCTTCATGATGTGTGAAGAGGAATGTGGAGCCAAAGTCCCAGCCACACTGTTCACAGCAGAGCGTTCAGGTAAATAGTGACCATTGATGAGTAGAAAAAACACAGTGACAAAGCCAATGGACATGAACAAAAAAACCAAGAAAAGTACCATCCAAATATATGTCCAAGGTGGAATCAAAAAATTGTCTCTAAACCAGGATACAAAAGACTAAACTTGGACGGGGCCTTTGATGAGTTGGAATCCGAGTCAAAGGAATAACGTGTCGGGCTCAGTGGCGTTGTTGGTTGGTGTGCCACCGACTCTGTGGCGGGATAAGTATATTCGTCCTCATCAATGCAGGGGGATGCAGGGGGTTCAAATATATTTTCAGGCAAATCAACCATCTCCATGGTAACATCAGTGACTGTTCGTGCAGGCGTGCCGCGGACACATGTCCGATAAATGGCAGGACAAGAGACCGCTGGTGTGACACTATTCAGGATCGGCCAGATGTTGCAGCTTGACATTTTCCACTGAGATGTATCTGTTTTCCTTGCGACCGGGAAGCGGTGGTAAGATGACTGTACGTGTTCCCTTCAAGCCCAGGACTGGAACCGGTGCACGAAAAGAGGGGCCGAATTCTTTTTGTTCTCCACCTTCTCTCGTACCAGGTCGCCAATCTTCGGAAGCCAGCCGGCAACCGGAATCTGCAGAGCAGGGTCTGTGGCTGAAGGCAAATGTGCAATTGCAAGTTTGTCTCGGGCTTCTTGTAAGTCCTGTAACATAGTAGAATGATTATCTACATCAAACTTGGCGGATTGCGCCGCCATGTCTAGACCATCAAGGTCAGGCACAAACATTCGTATGCCAAAGAGCATTTCGTAAGGGGTCCGCCCACCCAGAGGCCTTCTAGGGAGATTATTAAGTGCACGCTGAACGGTATACAAGTGGGCCAGCCAGTTCCTGCCAGTACCTATAACTCTAGCTGTCAAGGATTGCTTTAAGTCACGGTTCATTCGTTCAACGATAGAGTTGCCCTCAGGCCTATACGGAGACGAAAATTTCACCTGCACCCCTAAGGAGCCCATTGCGTCCTTGTAAGCCTTAGAGGCAAACGCCGGACCTTGGTCAGAATGGAAGGTGCCGCATGCGAAAATTCCCACAAAGACTCGCAAATCCCTTATGACATTTCGGGCGTCAGCACTCCGTTGTGGCCAGACCCAGATGAACCGTGTGCACGAGTCCACTGCCACTAAGATATATTTATAGGCAGTGTCTGAAGAGAATGGACCGCAGTGATCCAAGTAAACACACCCAAAGGGTCTGTTTGAAATTGCAAGCGAGGTCTGCGGTGGTCTTGTGGCTGTTGAAGGCTTGATCTGTTGACAAACGTCACAGGAAAGCACATAAGTACGTGTATCTTTATATAAACCACGCCACCAGTAACGCTGCTGCAAAATGGAAATTGTCGCAGACACACCAGCATGAGCCGAAGCCATGCCTTCGTGTGCCGCTGCCATTAAGGAAAGTCTGCGGTCCGCGTTGGGGATCAGCCGATCACCAACGTCAGGTATTGTTACATAAGGAGCCTGATCGGGACCTATCTGGTAAGAATATTTAGAAGGGAAACCTCTAGGGTAATTCATTCCTTCTTTTGTTGCAGCAATAGCTGCCAAGATATCAGTGTCTATTTTAGACATGGATCTAGTAACTGCTGCTACTGTACACGTGAGTACTGCTGATCTGGCAGCTTCATCCGTCAGACTGTTACCAACAGCGTGTGCGCCCACTCGCTGATGGCCTAGGGTGTGAACCACCTGCGTGAGTGGCAGACGTCGTAGTAATTCTGCCACTCGAACCTAAAGCATTTTATGCTTGATTGTGTTGCCTTTAGCGTCTCTATAGTCATTTTGCGACCAAAAGAACAGATTGTCATTGTATGATTGAACACAGTAGTAAGAATCGCACACTATTAAAGTCGTCACATCAGGATTTACAAACTCAAGCGCAAGCACCAATGCACGCAACTCGGCCAATTGTGCGGTACTGTCCCCGAGTGTCTGTGTATGCACCACAGTGGATTTGAACTTTCCGTTCACAAACGTACCTGCCACAATAGCACATGCGGCCGAATAAGCATGCTTGGACCCCGTGGCCGGTTGTGCCGAACCATCGGTGTAGATCACACAGTCGTAATCCTCAAGCGGCAATAAAGACAAAGGAGGAGGATGAAAGAATTCATACTGTAAAAACTCCTGAGTCTGAAGAGAAGAGTCAAGAATAAAAGTGACATCCGGAGACGTCAAAGATGTTGCCCATTGAATCCAACGGGGGTGCAAAGCTTTAGAGTTCGGTACACTTGCTTTGGTCACTGCCTCTAGAGCAGGATATGGTGTTACCACCAGAATGCGTTTTCCCTGTGCCAGTGCGCGCTGCTTCAGGATCGCCATTTGCACTGCTGTTAGAACTTTCTCCACAGATGAGAACCGCATTTCTGCGGAGGTGTACAGATGTGACTTGTATGCGATGGGTACTGTATCACCTTCATTAAAGGTTAAATACGTGAAACCCACTGCCCCTGGGATTATTCTAATCACCAAGTTTGTGTGGTTATCACGTGTCAAAAGGTATTTAGACTCAAGAAGGTCTGTTTGCAAAGACTGCAGAATGGAGGTATGCTCCGGAAGCCAGCAAGACTTCGAATAAGTAGGTTGTATCAAGGCATACAGTGGCTTAATACGCTGGGCATATTCGGGAATATATGTAGGTCCGAAGTTCAGAAAACCCAGCAAAGACTGAAGCTTCTTCAGATTAGTAGGAGGGCACAGAAGTGCACATTTCTCCAGAAAATGGGGGGCTAAACCCTTACCTTCATTGTTGAGCTCATAGCCCAAGAACAAAACGGTAAATTCAGCAATATGAGATTTGGCAAAGTTAATTTTGTATCCCTGAACCGCGAATTCAAGAATAATGCGGTCTACTCGCGTCAGATGCAGAAACAATTCGTCGTCCGTCAGATAAATGTCATCCACGTACGAACAGGCGTCTGGATCGATGCCGTCCAACAAAGAGACAACACGAGCGGCGAACACGCCTGGACTATTTTTGTAGCCCATAGGAAGACGCCTGAATTTGAACATTTTACCACCGGAAGTAAAAGCACACCATTGGCCACTTTCCGGGGCCAAGTTGTGGGTGTAGAATCCATTTGAAAGGTAAAGTGTCGTTTTATATTTTTTACGAACAAGACTGTCTACAAGCGCCGAACTATGGGTATTTTGCACCGCGAAGGTCCGACAATGTGAGTTCAAATGCCGGTAATCCAATACTAAGCGGTACGATCCATCGGGTTTAGAAACCGCAAAAAGGGGGTTGTTCATAGGTGATACACAGGGTTCAATTACTCCCTGATATTCCAACTGAGTCAGAATTTCGGAAACGTGGCCTTTGGCTTCACGTTTTATGGGATATTGGGGTTGTGGCTGCGGTAACGACCGCAAAGGTATTTCATGGGGGAGAATCTTCGTCCCAACCCACGTGATTGCGGAATAACGCTGGAGCCAGGGACACAGCCCACTCTGCTGCAAGAGCCTCCGCTTTGTCCTTTGGGACATGTCGAGAAAAGCTCGGAAGGATTACCTCCTCCCTTTACGCGCAGCAAGAACGAATGGGGGTGGCCAATCCGCCTCTGCTAACAAAATGTCATATGAAGAGGTCAGATTTTCCCAAATAATCCCTTTAATCACACGCTGTATATCACCTTCAATTTGGATGACAATATTAAATAGTCTGTCAGGGGTGCCACTCTGGTGTCTGCTGTTTCAACAGTAATGAATGTTTCAGTTGCTGTCGCCTCCATATGAGGACGTAGCGCCTCCCGCACTATGGTAACTTCCGCGGCGCTGTCTAGGAGGGTTACTGCCCACGTCCAATTCAGGAGTCTCGTTCTCACCGTCTGTGGCATATTTCGCTGTTACAGCGGCAACTTTCTTCTTCTGAAATTGTGGTCGAAAACGTTGAGCGTCTTCCTCTTTTCCTCTGACTTGTTGTCGAGGCTGGTCTCGTCCCTGTGGGGCCTCACGGGCCCTTCCTCTATCCTGGCGGTCTCCTCCACCGGCCTGTGACGAAGTCTGTGCCTGTGAAGAACGAGGAGAACGCGTATCAGGGATCTGAAACCTATCCGGTGACTTAATTCTCGCTCTATCGCGTAAATCATAAGTGCGTTCAGAAGAAACTGAAACCGGGGATGCGCCTCGCGACCCCGGTTTTTCTGTTGCTTACCCTGTTTTTCAGCCTCCAGCTCTTTTTAGTGAAGACTGGTTTCTCATCTTTCTCAGATTGAGATTTGGTTTGTTGCTGTTGTGGTTGCGATTGTGTTTGCTGTTTTGCAAAGGCTTGTTACCCAGGCTGTTTCTACCAATAGTTTTGTAAGCCTGGGTAATAATTTTCGGTAATTCGCGAGGCTTGTCCAATTCTGGGACCAAAGCCAAAGCGTTAGCTACTTGAAAGTTCACTGCATCGCCCTTGACATTTGCAAGGATCAGCTCAGCTACTACTTCAAACACTCCCACCAGTCTCATCCCTAATTCCACAGCCGCTTCAGGGCCATGTTCGTCCTGTACTTTTTAATTACAGAGGGGAGAACCGTCATGGAAGGAGTACCAAAACATTTAGAATATACTGCTGCGAATACCTTACCCCAGTTGTCACATGCTGTCAACTCGGGAATTAAGTCTTTTGGCAAACTAATCGTTAAAATACGATGTTTATCCACTGGAGTTGTATGTGGAAAAACTGCCTCCAACTGATCAAACTTTTCTGCAAGCCAATAAGGAAAATCTTCCTTATTTTGTGGCCGTTTGCCCATCACCGAATTCACCATGACGGGACTTATGGTCACTCCGCCTGCAGCAGCTGGTTGGCCAGCAACTCCAGGAGCGGCTCCATGGATGCTGCCTGTAACATATCGCACTAAAGCTCGATGCACCTGCACCAAGGCCGCATACATAGTGCGCAGTTCCGCGACTGGTATTGTCATATAACGCGGATGTGGGGTGTACCCGGCCAAAACAGGCCAAGTGGCCCCCTCTATAGATAAGGGGCCTAAACGAACCGTGGTAGTCGGTTGTGGGAGGGCGCCATTAAACCAAACACGGTGTTGCCAAGCCGTGAGCGGTACTTCAAGAGTAGTATAAGGTCTATAGACAGCAGGAACAACGGTGGGTTCATATTCATGGAACAGATTATCGTTCGCATTCACCGCTGGAAAAGTGATCCAAGAGTAGAACACTTCAAAGTGGAAAGCCGGGTCGGCTTGAACCACAAAGACTAGTTCAACTCCCGCGTCTGGCACTCCATACACCCGTAAGTGATCCCGGAGTGCTGTGCGGCTATGCGCCGCTATGTCTATACCCGCCATTACTAACGGGTTTACTCAACAATCGTACACGAGGCAGCACAAAAAGGGTTATGTTTAAGAAACCTTTTTAATAACATCAAGCTTGAAAGAACCTACAAAATCTGCAATATAGGAGGTATCGCCGTCACACACGCTTCCGGAAGCGTACGTGAGGGGTTTGTGGACAAGCACAAGTAGTACTCAAGCGTCTCGCAAGTAAGCTGCCCCACTTGTTGGTCGCGCCATGTCATAAGGTTTCTGCACATACAGAGCTATGCACAGGATAATAGGACCTTGGAATATAGTGGTGAGCCAACCATAGACCTTAGCACCCAAAACCCCAACCCAACTAGCCTTAGCGTCCCATTAGCACTAATGTACCAATGATTAGACAACCTAGAACACGGTATCTCTCTCTCACTCAGGACTCGCAGAGGCAAGAACACTCTTTCGTCACACTCGTACCTGTCCACAACATGCGTAAGAAGAGACACTGTATAGTTCAAAATATTTATTTCAACTTACGTGCTCTAAGATACAGTACACGTGTCAGTACTAATAGCATAATACATATGAATAATATAATCAGCATAGTTACTACTCCATAGAATACGAACGGGGAAAGCATCTCATAAAGCAGTGGATATATGTCTAACTAACATTACCACCCTCCCGTGCTGGAAGCCAGTTTATTATGAGAATAGAAGACCTTTGGGCTTTAACTAGCGAACCCCCATACCTCAGTCTCTAGATGCAAAACTACATCAGCAGACAATCACAGCTCTTCTCTCTGGAAAGTTCGTCTCCAAGTGCTGTCTAGAGCAGGCGACCGCATTATTAAAAGCACACTAATTTCTCAGTGGCAGCTGTACATGGTGTTATGTCTAGGTGCGAGGGACGGGCCAAATCAGTAGGAACCAGGGATTTGTTATTCGACCTTGTAACTGTTGTTCAGACTGAGCCCAAAGGGAATAGGAAAAAAGGTGAGAAACAGAAAATGCAGACAGTTGTAAAATAACTTGGCAGTAGCAGAGGGCGACAGAACAACAGTTTAAGAGTAACGTGCGCAAAAGTCATCATGGCAGCCAGGCCTGTGCCAACGTAGCCAGGCAGGCCATGAGCCACAAGACAGTAGTGCGGCACTGGGATTGTCGGTCTGTCCAGGTAGTGCGGCACTGTGATTGTCGGTCTGTCCAGGTAGTGCGGCACTGGGATTGTCAGTCTGTCCAGGTAGTGCGGCACTGGGATTGTCGGTCTGTCCAGGTAGTGCGGCACTGGGATTGTCGGTCTGTCCAGGTAGTGCGGCACTGGGATTGTCGGTCTGTCCAGGTAGTGTGGCACTGGGATTGTCGGTCTGTCCAGGTAGTGCGGCAGTGTGATTGTCGGTCTGTCCAGGTAGTGCGGCACTGGGATTGTCGGTCTGTCCAGGTAGGGCGGCACTGGGATTGTCGGTCTGTCCAGGTAGTGCGGCACCGTTATTGTCGGTCTGTCCAGGTAGTGCAGCAGTGTGATTGTCGGTCTGTCCAGGTAGTGCGGCACTGGGATTGTCGGTCTGTCCAGGTAGTGCGGCACTGGGATTGTCGGTCTGTCCAGGTAGTGCGGCACTGTTATTGTCGGTCTGTCCAGGTAGTGCAGCAGTGTGATTGTCGGTCTGTCCAGGTAGTGCGGCACTGGGATTGTCGGTCTGTCCAGGTAGTGCGGCACTGGGATTGTCGGTCTGTCCAGGTAGTGCAGCAGTGTGATTGTCGGTCTGTCCAGGTAGTGCGGCAGTGTGATTGTCGGTCTGTCCAGGTAGTGCGGCACTGGGATTGTCGGTCTGTCCAGGTAGTGCGGCACTGTGATTGGCGGTCTGTCCAGGTAGTGCGGCACTGGGATTGTCGGTCTGTCCAGGTAGTGCGGCACTGTGATTGGCGGTCTGTCCAGGTAGTGCGGCACTGGGATTGTTGGTCTGTCCAGGTAGTGCGGCACTGGGATTGTCGGCCTGTCCAGGTAGTGCGGCACTGTTATTGTCGGTTTGTCCAGGTAGTGCAGCAGTGTGATTGTCGGTCTGTCCAGGTAGTGCGGCACTGGGATTGTCGGTCTGTCCAGGTAGTGCGGCACTGGGATTGCCGGTCTGTCCAGGTAGTGCGGCACTGGGATTGTCGGTCTGTCCAGGTAGTGCGGCACTGGGATTGTCGGTCTTTCCAGGTAGTGCGGCGCTGGGATTGTCGGTCTGTCCAGGTAGTGCGGCACTGGGATTGTCGGTCTGTCCAGGTAGTGCGGCACTGGGATTGTCGGTCTGTCCAGGTAGTGCGGCACTGTGATTGTCGGTCTGTCCAGGTAGTGCGGCACTGGGATTGTCGGTCTGTCCAGGTAGTGCGGCACTGGGATTGTCGGTCTGTCCAGGTAGTGCGGCACTGGGATTGTCGGTCTGTCCAGGTAGTGCGGCACTGGGATTGTCGGTCTGTCCAGGTAGTGCGGCACTGGGTCTTCCAGCCTCTACCTCTTTGTCCACAACAGAAAGTCCAACAGGGTCAGGTTCCGTCTGGGAGGGCAGGTGAGAGGGCAAACTCTCCAGAGGGATGGGTGGTGAGTCTGGAATATATCGGTCGCTCCACGACTCTTGTCCACTCGGACAGATCTCCAGGGCTTCCTTGAACACTTTGAAGTGTCACCGTCTCTCGGCCCCAGGAGGCTGCTGTCCCGCAGATCCTGGAGATCTTCCACAATCTCAACTCAAACGGAAGCCGGGACTTGTTTCCGGGGTGACAGTCCTTTATGAGCGCCCAGTCTCCTACAGAGAGCTTTGGGGGTTCACTCGCCAGCGCCGAGACCCCTGGAGGTTCGGGATAACGGGAGAGACCATCAACGACCACTAAGAGGTGCTGTTTGTTTGGCAGGCTGCCAAGATCTGTGCTGGCGAGATGGCAGGGGGCGTCAAGTGATTGTTTGGTGATGATGGGGGGAGGAGGGTCACCCCCTCCTGTGATCTGACAGAGGCCCCACTGTTGGACTGTCGGTTCGACTTTCTTGTCCAGGCTAGAGAGCCACACCTTGCTTCTCAGCCTGTTTTTGATTTTTACAACTATTAGTGTGATCTGTAGCCGAGGTCACCATCCCTTGAGTCAGGCTGGCTGACACCACAAGCTGGGGTCCTCTGAGCAGGCATCCATCTGCGGAGATGGTGATCTCGTCTCTCACATGGTGTAATGACAGGAGTGTGCTCTGGGCTTCCACCGTTCTTTGGAGCAGGTTTGCCATCATGGCTTCCCATCTTCATGATCTCGTGGCTGTCATAGCTTGCTAGAGACAGTCATTAGCTCGGGTGGCTTCGATGGTATCGGCGAGTGAGATGGGAAGAGGGCGGGACCTTTCGACAATGATCCTCATGTACTCCTCAGCATCATTGGCCTGTTGGTCTTCTTGAGGAGTGTCAGGCCGGGCGTGCTTGGAGGGGTAATCCGCTGGGTTGTGGGCTCCTGGCTGGTATTCCACAGAGAAGTGATATTCTTTTATCTGTTTTTTTAATTTTTTTTTAAAGTTTTCTATAGCGTGAACTAGACCCGAGACATCAGGTATCAGAACGCTTTACATAAGCACCAGTTTCATTACAGATGGACACATTCATTTTTGGTAGGCACTGGGAGATTAAGGGGCACATGCATCAAAGGTTTTTGCGATCGCAAACGGTGCGAATCGCAAAAATCGGCCGTTTGCGATCGCAAATTGGCCTTTGGAGATGCATGAAAGTGTTTCCTATGCGCAATTTAAGAATTCGCAATTAATTGCGAATTCCTAAATTGCGATTGCATTTAAGGAATCGCAATTTGCGATTCCTTAAATGCAATGCTAGAAGCACTTTCAAATAGCGATTTCGCTATTTGGGACCGCAAATTACAGACAAATCAAACTTGTCTGTAATTTGCAATACCTTCGAAAAATGCTCTAAAATGCATTTTTAAAGTTTTAGGTTACACACACACATGCCCTTGGGGCATGTGTGTGCGCAACATGGGTGCACATCACAATTTCAGGGTGCAACAGGGTGTCATTTTGACACCCTGGCACCCTTGAAATTGCATTCTCAATTTGCGATTCTCTAATTGCGAATCGCTAATTGAGAATGTCTTCCCATTCATTCCTATGGGCCTCTAGGCCCATAGGAATTAATGGGAGGTATTCCTTAATTGCGACTCGCAATTAGCGAGTCGCAATTAAGGAATGTTTAGGAATCGCTATTTTTATAGCGATTCCTACATGCATAGGCTTTTGCGATTCCTTAATTGCGATTCCTTAATAATCGCAATTAAGGAATCGCAAAAGCCTACCTTGATGCATGTGCCCCTAAGTGATTTGCCCAGAATCACAGGATGTTGAGCATTGTTGCCGAGATTCGAACCCGGTTCCCCAGCTTCGAGGTCGACCGCTCTAGCTGTAAGGCTACATCCTATCCACTTTTCTATCCGCAGCGGAGGCTTGGATGCCGAACCTGTAAACAGAGGTACTCTGGCTTGTGGTTGGTACTGACAACAAAAGGGTGCCCATACAGGTAGATGTGAAAATGTCGGCAGCCCCAGTGGATCACAATTGCCTCTTTTTTTATATGAAAGTATCGCTGCTCTGTGGGGTCAGAGCCCGGGTAGCATAGGTGATGGGGGCCCACTCTCCTTACTGCTGTTTTTGGGACAGGGTGGCTCCCAGACCAGTGGGGCTGGCATCCACTGACAGCTCAGTGTCCTTGCTGGGGTCGAAATAGGACAGTGTGGTGTCGGCAGACAAGGCCTGTATCCTGTCTTGGAAAGATTTGTCTTGTTTGGACCCCCTCTGAAAGGGGTTATTGACTTGATACGCTCACGTAGTGACCCTGTGTGTTGGGTCAGGTTCGGCTGCAGTATGTGACCATACCTAAAAAACTTCTCACTCCGGTGACGAGGAAGGTGCAGGTGCATTCTGGATGTCCTGGACTTTGGCAGGGCCAGGGGTGATTGCCTTCGCAGAAAAGCGGTATCCAAAGAAACATATCTCCTCTTTAAGAAATCCACACTTTTGCTTATGCAGACTGAGGCCGCATGTTTGCATTCGATGGAACACCGACCTCACTCTGTGGAGATGCTCCTCCAGGGTGGGGGCGTAGACCAGGATGTCATCACTGACATTCAGAATGCCAGTGAGGCCCAGCAGCACTCCTCTAATAATGTCCTGAAACACCTCCGCTGCACTGGAGATGCCGAAATTGAGGCGTTTATACCGTCTCAAGCCAAGGTGAGTGGAGAAGGTAGTCACATGCTGCGACTCCGGCGCTAAAAGGATCTGATGACATCTGATCTTAGACCCATTTTCGAGTACCAGCGGAAGCCCGACAGCTCCCCTACGAGGTTGTCCACGGTAGGAGTTATGTGGCGCTGTCTATTAATGGCAGTGTTCGGGATTCTCATATTGATGCATATATGCACCTCTCACAGCTGGTTTGACTTGTAGGCAACAACAATGGGCAACACCCAAGGCATTGGCCCCTCCACTTTCTGGATGATGTCAGCTTCTTCCAACTAGGCCGCAACTTTGGGTCGAAGGTGGAATGCCACTCTGCGATGTCGCAGTGCCACCGGTTGCACTGACTTGTCAATGTGGAGGTGTACCGCTCAGTCTTTGAGACATTCAGTGCCTTGGAAAACTTGTCTGAATTAATCAAGAATGGAGTCAAGAGCACTAACATGGACCCCAAAAGCAAACTGGACCGGCGGTAGCCATTCCGCTGTGTGGCATCTAAGGAACATGTGCGCTCCTCCTACTCTGACATAGACTTTCGTTTTGGTGGCCTGTGTGAGAAGTTGGCCTGGTATATGCTGTCCACTAATTAAAGTGGGCACGTTGTACCAGTCCAAACAACCCCTTATGGAGATAGGTTAAAGACAACCTTTAGTGAAAGCTATCCTAGTGGTAGCTATGGAGAGCAGCCTTCAGGCTAAGTCTTGAAGGAATGTAAAGCAGCTTGTTTTACCAGTCTATAATCTCTTGAGTGACCAAATGAAAGAGGACCACACCAGGTATATATTTAAAATATATGTATTTAGTCTCAAACACACCCCTCTAGTCTCTTTATGAGGCCAGAGTTCGAAGTACATAAGTTACAAGTCAAATATCAACTGTAATAGCACAAATACACGTTTGAACCCTAGGGGCGTACCAAACCATATACCAAAAAAGCGGTATAAGAACCACGACTGAGGTAGACACAAGGCCTAGAGCCTGTAGAAGTGCTTGGCCCTCAAGGAACCACCCAAGATAGTGACACAGGGGACCCACGGGGGACGCGTGCAGTGTGGGAACACAGCCGCGAATCACCGTTAACTTCTTAGGGGAAAGAAGCGGTTGGATTTTTAAAAGAAAAGGACACTTAGAAGAGGACTTGGAGCAAACCCTTTGAGAACTAGGCTGTTCTAGTGTCAATACCCACGGGAGCACCGGAGTACTCGAGTTACCTCACCCAGGGAAGCCGGGTGCATAGGTGTCTTTTGGAGTCGGGTTTCGTCGTCGATTTCAATGGCGATCTGCTGCAAAGTGCTGCTGGCGACCAAGTTCGAAAGTGTCCGGGTGGATCCAAGGATGGATCGGAGATCTGAAGAACCTGAAAGCAGAGGGGACAGAGTCTGGGTCACTAGCCAGTGACCAGGAAGGCGATGAGCAGATGCCCACCGATGTCGGGTGCTTCAGGTAGGTTGACGGTCATCTTGACTCTTCAGCCACGAGGTCCAGGAGGTGTCGACGACAACCAGGAGCTGGATTCGAGCTGTCCCATGACGTCTGTCGAGAGCTGGGGTGTCGGCGACCGGATTGGACCCAACAAGCCTTTGCAACGGCAAGTCACGTAGAAACAGAGAAAGGACGTTGGTGCAGACCAGCAAGGTCTGAGGGACTCACCCAGCAAGGGTAAGTCGGGGCACATCTGGAGCAACCAGGAATGCCCAAGCAGAAGAAGAGTTGCCTTCGGGAGGACCCACTAGCCATGGACTAGCGATCGCGAAGGAGCCTCAAGTGGACGCACTTGCAGCTGGCTCACAGGACACTTGTGGAGTGGAGGCCAGAGATCTTCAGTGCAGTCGGTGCTCGTGGCGGGGGCAACTCGGAGCCCAAACCACAACTGCGAGGGAGACCAGGAAGAGGATGCACTTGCAAAAGTTCTCGGTGTCTAGGGGTCACGGTTCCACATTACCCACGATAGCTACGTGCCTCAGCTTCGCTGGGGTCTCAGGGCAGCCTCGGGGAAGTCTGGAAATCCACCTCTGGTGTTGCAAAGACTTCGGCATCTGGCGGGAGCTTCAGCGATGCAGACCGGACAGTTGCTTCTTTGGTGCCTGCCAAGCCTGTGCCCCAAGGGAGATTCTTCAGTCCTCTAATCTTCAAGTAGAGCGTCGAAGGTCCAGGATTCACGTTCAGAGTTTCGTCCAGGGATAATCTAAAGTCCTAAGGACTGGGGTCCCATACTTATACTAAGTTAGGGGGTTGGATATACTCTGGGGACCCACCTATGGGAGGGTCAGGGAAGAGGGGTGGTTGCACCCTTTCCCTTTGTCCAGTTTCGTGCCAGAGCAGGGGCAGGTATCCCCTGCAACCGGTTTGAACTGGACTATGCACAGGGACACCAAATGTGCCCCCAGTGCAGGACTTCAAAGCACCAGAGAGTGATCCCGCCCAGCCCCAATACACACTATCCTGTCTGGGGAGGTGG
Source organism: Calotriton arnoldi (assembly GCA_963921515.1). Classification (NCBI taxonomy): domain Eukaryota; kingdom Metazoa; phylum Chordata; class Amphibia; order Caudata; family Salamandridae; genus Calotriton; species Calotriton arnoldi. The sequence continues at coordinate 187,275 of CAWUFW010017462.1, read as the reverse complement.
TTACACCTCCCTACGGCAGGAAACCTATTGTCCAGGCCTCCCCTGCCGGAGTTTCGGTCAGCAGCAGGAGGCCAGACCCGTGTCTGTGGCAGCGGCATCCATTTTGTGATGCCAGGGCTCTGAAAAGTTAATACCGGGTATGCCGGTGTGTACATGTCTCTCCCTCTAGAAGGGTGGAATGCTACCCCCGCCGCCAGAACTGGCGGGGGGGGGTCGTATTCCAAGGTGTTTGACACCAAACACGACATGTTTCCGTGCAGCCATCCCAAAGTTAGCATTTAACGCGAGGTTATAATGCACTTAAGAGTATATGGTCAGGCTGCACCACAAACAGCACCAGAGTATTGACTCCGAACGCTGTAGAGGGGCTCTGCTCATGCAGGGCACCCTCTCACATAAAAACCAAGCACTCTGCCTTCAGGATTGTTAAGGCCTGCCATAGGAGTGACTTATAGGTTTATATGTGTGTGCAATGGTGGTAATATAGGTAGCCTATACCACAGTAAGGGGTGCATGCACCACCTTACCCAGGCTGCAGTAGCAGACCTGTGGTGTCTTTTTGGAGGCTTCCCAGGGGTGGCATAATATATGCTTCAGCCCCTGGTAGGCCTCTGGGGTCCCTATGCCCTGGGTACATAGTATACCATATACTAGGGACTTATAAGGGCACTCCAGAACCCAATCAGAGATGTACCTAAGGTACATGGAAACCATTTTAGAGAGGAAGCAGCTAGGCTGGGGTTCTGATTAGCAGGGCCCCAGCCAGACTAGAGTCAAAAACAGTGAAGCATCAGCAAAAAGTGGGGGTACCCATGTGAAGCAGATCCTACTCTCCTACAGCCTGTCCCTGGAGGCTGATGGGGGTGGTTAAGATGCCTTACAGTGGAAGGCATGTGGAGGTGCCATAGGCATATAGCCTGGTGGTGGTAGGGCACAGTGTTGGTGGCGAGGCCATTTCTTTGTGCAGTGACAGGGGTAGGATGTTGATGGAGGCCCCGTATCGATGAGCGCCACTAGTGGTTGTCCGTTGACAATGACTTGGCACCAGGGAGCGCTGCGGATGCGACATGGGTTCGGCTTCATGATGTGAATGACGTAGACTGTACCTTCTGCATCATTGTCGTCCATGTCATCATCCTCCGCTAGCACGGACTCTGTGTCTACCCGGTTGTCTGGCTTCTTCTTAGACCCTATTGTTACGGGAGTTGACTGGCAGACCTTGCCTTAGTGGTTCATCTTGCTGCACACTGAACATTTTCTCCCTTTTGCTGGTCAGTCTTCCACAAGGGGGGTGGAGCCTCCACACCACATGCACAGGTGGGCAGCCTGTGGTATCTTGGGGTGGTCCTTCTTATTTTGAGACGAGAGGTGGCACCTACATGGTTGACGGGTTCGGTCTTGATGGACTGCTTGAGCGTAGCTTTCAAATGGGTGGCTCACTATTTCTACAGCTTCTTCGACCTGCCCATGGTGAGAATGTCATCCATCATCAAGCTGTAAGATGTACTTGCATAGTTTTGCTGATGCACATCCCTAGATGAATTGAGTGCAGATTTCATCCTGCTCATCAGGGAGGGTTCATGTGGTACCAGTTCACCAAATCTGTCTGGCACAAAATTCGTCCACTGACTCTTCAGGTGTCTGTCAGGCTTGCCTGAGCAGGAACCACTCATATTCTGGAATGGCCAGAGGTATGAAATGAGCTGTGAGCTTGTGGACTGTGTTGCCACCAAGATGCAGGAGACATGGGTCGCCGCCTGTCCGCATCGAGTCCGACTGCTGCAAAATATGTTTTGAGATAGTACACCCACATTGCTCACTTGGCGACTTGATAGGGTGGCGAACCAGAGACAATGAAAGGTTCAATGGTGGGTAGGGATGCCATATGTGTGGGTGTTTGGTGCCTGTCGGGTGGTGTCGGCGTCAGAGGTGGACTGAGATGGGCAGTGGTGGTGGTGTGGTTCCTTACCAGGTCCCTGCTGCCTGTCTTGGTTGCGCCAGGTGGTGATCCGGGCCTGGTGCTAGCCTCTCGCAGCTTTCCCAACGTGGAAGACTGAGGTGATGCTCCCTGTTTCCCCCGGATGGTGGAGACTTGGGCCATGGAGCCAGGCAGGGCGAGGGCAAAGGTACCCCGGTGCCTGAGTGACTTCTGCTGGCCACGTGGGATGCGCCTGTGGAGTGCTGGTCCGGTGATGCTAGTGGTGCAGATGGGGCCTTTTCTGATGTCTTTCTACAGCCCCCTTGTGTAGGTGAATGGTGGTCATCGCGTAGTGGGCCGAGATGGGGCAGTGGTGTGAGCCTGGGCCACTCTCCAGGCCCTTAACAGTTAAAAAAATTGCGTTTGCCGAACAACGTGATACCAGGCAAGTAAGAGGCAGTGTATGCGGTGGGCCGTGATGTGCGGAGCCGCTGTATATATATGCCTTACTGTAATCGGGTGCGGCCGGTAGGCGGAGTCGTGATGGATGTCTCCTGCCCCCGGGGATGCTGGCGAGTGCAGCAGACCAGATGAGGCCGAGTGCTGTACTAAGGGCGTTGTCTCCCGCCCTCATCGCCAGGTGTTGTGTTCTGGGCCCTAGATGTTGGTCGAGGCCCAGTTCATTCTGCGTAGGCCACGCACTGTGCAAATAACGACCTATACACAGTTGTGTCCTGATCTGGCCCGGGACTGACTACACGCATCCCGCCCGTTTATTTATATGCCCATTGTGAGAAGTTGGCCTGGCATATGCTGTCAACTAGTTCTAGTGGGCACCTTGCACCAGTCCAAACAACCCCTTATGGATGATAGGTTAAAGACAACCTTTATAGAAAGCTATCCTAGTGGTAGCTATGGAGAGCAGCCTTCAGGCTAAGTCTTAGAGGAATGTAAAGCAGCTTGTTTTACCAGTCTATAATCTCTTGAGTGACCAAATGAAAGAGGACCACACCAGGTATATATATAAAATATATGTATTTAGTCTTAAACACACCCCTCTAGTCTCTTTATGAGGCTAGAGTTTGAAGTACATAAGTTACAAGTCGAATATCAGCAGTATTTAGCACAATACACGTTAGCCCTAGGGACGTACCAAACCATATACTAAAATAGTGGTATAAAAACAACGACTGAACTAGACACAAGGCCTAGAGCCTGTAGAAGTGCTTGAACCCCAAGGAACCACCCAAGGTAGTGACACAGGTGACCCACGGGGGACGCGTGCAGTGTGAGAACACAGCCGCGAGCCACCGTTGACTTCTATGGGGAAAGTCGCGGTTAGATTTTTAAAGAAAAGGGACATTTCGGAGAGGACTTCCAGTTAACCCCTTAAAACTTAAGAGTTTCTAGGGCCCACAACCACGTGAGTACCGAAATACTCGAGTTACCTCACCCAGGGGAGCCGGGTGCATACGTGTTAAAAGGTGTCGGGAATCGTCGTCGTTTTCAATGGCGACCGCTGGAAAAGTGCTGCTGCCGTGGAGAAGAAGAGTGTCCAGAGCAATCCAAGCCTGGATTGAGGAAAAGGAAGACCTGAAAGCAGAGGGGACAGAGTCTGGGTCACTAGCCAGTGACCAGGGGCACGATAGTCGAATGCCCTCAGATGTCGGGTGCTTCAGGTGAGTTGACAGGCGCCTTGACTCTTCAGCCACGAGGTCCAGGAGGCATCGACGACAACCAGGAGCTGGATTCGAGCTGTCCCACAAAGTCTGTTGAGTGCTGCAGTGTCAGCGACCGGATTGGACCCAACAAACCTTGGCAACGGCAAGTCGCGGGGAAGTGAAGAAAAGGCTGCGGTGCAGACCAGCAAGGTCTGAGGGACTCACCCATCAAGGGTAAGTCAGGGCAAGACAAGAGCAACCAGAAAAGCCCAAGCAGTTGAAGAATTGCCTTTGTGGGGACCCACTAGCCAATGGACTAGAGATCGCAAAGGAGCCTCAAGTGGTCGCACTTGGAGCTGGCCCACAGGACACTCATGGAATGTAGGCCAGTGATCTTTGCTGCAGTTGGTGCTTGGGGCTAGGGCTACTTGGAACCCAAAGCACAGCTTCAAGAGATGTCAGGAAGTTGATGCACTTGCAAATGTGCTCGGTGGCCAGGGGTCACAGTTCCACGTTACCCACGACAGCTATGGGCCTCAGCTTTGCTGGGGACTCAGGGCAGCCTCGGTGAAGTTTGGAAATCTACCTCTGGTGATGCAAAGACTTCGGCGTCCGGCGGGAGCTTCAGCGATGCAGACCGGACAGATGCTTTGTTGGTGCCTGCCAAGCAGGGGAGTCACTCCTTGACCCCAAGGGAGATTCTTCAGTCCTCTAATCTTGATGTAGAGCGTCGAAGGTCCAGGATTCAGCTTCAGAGTTTCGTCCAGGGATATCTAAAGTCCTGTTGCCAGGGTTCCCTTACTTATACTAAGAAAGGGGGTTGGACTAACTCTGGGGACCCTTTGGAAAGAGGGGTGGCTACACCCATTTCCTTTGTCCAGTTTCATGCCAGAGCAGGGGCTGGCAGCCCCTGCAACCAGTTTGAACTGGGGTATGCACGAGGACACCAAATGTGCCCCCAGTGCAGGACTTCAAAGCACTCAGAGAGTGCTCCACCTAGCCCCAATCCACTAAGGCCTGTCTGGGAGGTGGTCACACCTCCCTGCAACAGGAAACCTATTGTCCAGGCCTCCCCTGCCGGAGTTTCGGTCAGCAGCAGGAGGCCAGACTCGTGTCTGTGGCTGCAGCATCCATTTTGTGAAGCCAGGCTCTGTTTAGTTGGTACCGGGTATACCGGTGCTGTCATGTCTTTCCCTCTAGAAGGGTGGGATCATACTCCCACACCAGGAACTGGTGTGGGGGTATGATTCCAAGGTGTTTGACACCAAACACGACATGTTTCCGTGCAGCCATCCCAAAGTTAGCATTTACCGTTTAGATATAATGCACTTAAGAGTATATGGTCAGGCTGCACCACAGACAACCCCGGATAGGAAATTCCGAGGGCTGCAGAGGGGTTCTGCTCATGCATGGGCACCCTCTCACATATAACCAAGCACCCTGCCTTCAGGATTGATAAGGCCTGCCATAGGGGTGACTGATAGGTTTCTATGTGCAGTGTTAGGTGAGATATAGGGAACCTATATCTCTGCAAGGGGTGCATGCACCACCTTACCCAGGCTGCAGTAGCAGTCCTGTGGTGTCATTTTGGAGGGCCTTCCAGGGGTGGCACAATACATGCTTCAGCCCCTGGCAGGCCTCTGGGGTACCTAGGCCCTGGGTACATAGTATACCATATACTAGGGACTTATAAGGGCACCCCAGAATCCAATCTGTGATGTACCTAAAGTACAGGGAATCAATTTAGAGAGGAAGCAGCTAGGCTGGGGTCCTGAATAGCAGGGCCCCAGCCAGACTAAAGTCGAAAAACAGTGATACACCAGCAAAAAGTGGGGGTAACCATAAGAGGCAGATCCTACTCTCCTACACCCATGGTCGCATGACCACGGGTGAAACCCAATGGGGATGGCAGGCCGGGGTGTGAACATCGAACACCCTGCCCAGTCTGCCACATTACATGCACTAGGCACTGACTAGTGTCTTTCATAGCTCAGCTTTGAAGGCAGGGTCCAAGCACAGGCCCATAACTGCACAGAAACCCAGGGCATGATGGGAAGCCACTGCCGCTGCAGGCTTCCATGTGCCTCCTTGGTGTGTATGCATTGATTCCTTTGTTTACATGATCTTTTCTTTCTAGCACGGTGCAGCAGGGGGCTCCAATACGCCTTAAAATGGCAGATAAAATGTTTCCTCGCTCCATTGGCGGGGGGACACAGGCCCAGCTCACACACTTTCATTCAGTTCAGCCTGGCTGGAAGCATGAGTCACATGATAGTATCAGGGAGGGGTGTAGGGAGACTGAGAGCATTCTCAGGTTTCTCCAGGACTGTAGATGGTCTTCATCAGAAGTGAGACTGAGGGCATACTTGTGGTGTTGGATCTGGAACTGTGACAGACCTCCTATCCACCCACACAGAATAAAGCCAATATAATCAGTGAGGGACACATACGAGGTAGAAGGTTGTGGAGGAGTCATGGTGTGTGTTATAAGCTTTGGGTGAACACAGGGTGCAGGTAGAGATCTTCGCGGGGCCTTAGAGTGGGGAAGAGGCTTCATGGGGTTCATGCAGGAGAGGAGAGATTATGTAGGATGGGGAGATTCATGGAATTAGAAAGAGGTGAGGCTTTGGAGGGTTCACAGGCTGAACAAAGACATTGGAGGGTCCACAGAGGAAGGGTAAGAAATGGCAAAGGGCCTTTAGAGATAGGGAAGAAGCTATGGGGCACCTATAGAGCGAATACTTATGGCTAGGCAGGAGACTGCAGAGGGTCAACAGTGGAGTGGAGAAGGCTTTGAGGGTTCATAGGTGAGAGAAGACACCTTTGAGGGTCCATGGCAGAGGGAAGAGACCTTGGAGGGTCGATGGTAAGAGAAGAGGCCGTGGAAGGTCCATGGGTGAGGGAAGAGACCTTGGGGGGTCCATGGATGAGAGAAGAGACCTTGGAGTGTCCATGGGTGAGAGAAGAGACCTTGGAGAGTCCATGGATGAGAGAAGAGACCTTGGAGGGTCAATGGGTGACAGAAGAGACCTTAGAGGGTTCATGGGTGAGAGAAACAAATTAGAGGGTCCATGTGTGAGAGAAGAGACCTTGGAGGGCCCAAGGGTGAGAGAAGAGACCTTGGAGGGCCCAAGGGTGAGAGAAGAGACCTTGGAGGGCCCAAGGGTGAGAGAAGAGACCTTGGAGGGTCCATGGTATGCGGAAAGAGACCTTGGAGACTCTATGGGTGAGGGAAGAGCCCTTAGAGGGTCCATGGGTGAGAGAAGAGACCTGGAGGGTCCATGGGTGAGAGGAGAGACCTTGGAGGGTCCATGGGTGAGAGGAGAGACCTTGGAGGGTCCATGGGTGAGAGGAGAGACCTTGGAGGTTCTATGGGTGAAATGAGAGACCTTGGAGGGTCCATGGATGAGAAAGGAGACCTTGGAGGGTCAATGGGTGACAGAAGAGACCTTAGAGGGTTCATGGGTGAGAGAAGATACCTTAGAGGGTTCATGGGTGAGAGAAAACTCATTGGAGGGTCCATGTGTGAGAGAAGAGACATTGGAGTGTCCAGGGGTGAGAGAAGAGATCTTGGAGGGTCCATGGATGAAAGGAAACACATTGGAGGGTCCATGTGTGAGAGAAGAGACCTTGGAGGGCTTAGGGGTGAGAGAAGATACCTTAGAGGGTTCATGGGTGAGAGAAAACACATTGGAGGGTCCATGTGTGAGAGAAGAGACATTGGAGGGTCCAGGGGTGAGAGAAGAGATCTTGGAGGGTCCATGGATGAAAGGAGACAAAGTGGAGGGTCCATGTGTGAAAAAAGAGACCTTGGAGAGCCCAGGGGTGAGAGAAGAGACCTTGAAGGGTCCATGGGTGAGTGAAGAGACATTGGAGGGTCCATGGGTGAGAGAAGAGACCTTGGAGGGTCCATAGTATGCAGAAAGAGACCTTGGAGACTCTATGGGTGAGGGAAGAGCCCTTAGAGGGTCCATCGGTGAGAGAAGAGACCTGGAGGGTCCATGGGTGAGAGGAAAGACCTTGGATGGTCCATGGGTGAGAGGAGAGACCTTGGAGGGTCCATGGGTGAGAGGAGGGACCCTGGAGTGTCCATAGGTGAGGGAAGAGACCTTGGAGGGTACATGTGTGAGAGGTGAGAGAAGGAACCTTGGAGGGTCAATGGGTGACAGAAGAGAAATTAGAGGGTTCATGGGTGAGAGAAACAAATTGGAGGGTCTATGTGTGAGAGAAGAGACCTTGGAGGGCCCAGAGGTGAGAGAAGAGACCTTGTAGGGTCCATGGATGAAAGGAGACAAATTGGAGGGTCCATGTGAGAAAAAAGAGACCTTGGAGAGTCCAGGGGTGAGAGAAGCGACCTTGAAGGGTCCATGGGTGAGAGAATAGACCTTGGAGGGTCCATGGGTGAGAGAAGAGACCTTGGAGGGGCCATAGTATGCGGAAAGAGACCTTGGAGACTCTATGGGTGAGGGAAGAGCCCTTAGAGGGTCCATGGGTGAGAGAAGAGACCTGGAGGGTCCATGGGTGAGAGGAGAGACCTTGGAGGGTCCATGGGTGAGAGGAGAGACCTTGGAGGGTCTATGGGTGAAAGGAGAGACCTTGGAGGGTCCATGGATGAGAAAAGAGACCTTGGAGGGTCAATGGGTGACAGAAGAGACCTTAGAGGGTTCATGGGTGAGAGAAGATACCTTAGAGGGTTCATGGGTGAGAGAAAACACATTGGAGGGTCCATGTTTGAGAGAAGAGACATTGGAGTGTCCAGGGGTGAGAGAAGAGATCTTGGAGGGTCCATGGATGAAAGGAAACAAATTGGAGGGTCAATGTGTGAGAGAAGAGACCTTGGAGGGCCTAGGGGTGAGAGAAGATACCTTAGAGGGTTCATGGGTGCGAGAAAAAATATTGGAGGGTCCATGTGTGAGAGAAGAGACATTGGAGGGTCCAGGGGTGAGAGAAGAGATCTTGGAGGGTCCATGGATGAAAGGAGACAAAGTGGAGGGTCCATGTGTGAAAAAAGACACCTTGGAGAGTCCAGGGGTGAGAGAAGAGACCTTGAAGGGTCCATGGGTGAGTGAAGAGACATTGGAGGGTCCATGGGTGAGAGAAGAGACCTTGGAGGGTCCATAGTATGCGGAAATAGACCTTGAAGACTCTATGGGTGAGGGAAGAGCCCTTAGAGGGTCCATCGGTGAGAGAAGAGACCTGGAGGGTCCATGAGTGAGAGGAGAGACCTTGGATGGTCCATGAGTGAGAGGAGAGACCTTGGAGGGTCCATGGGTGAGAGGAGAGACCCTGGAGTGTCCATAGGTGAGGGAAGAGACCTTGGAGGGTACATGTGTGAGAGGTGAGAGAAGGGACCTTGGAGGGTCAATGGGTGACAGAAGAGAAATTAGAGGGTTCATGGGTGAGAGAAACAAATTGGAGGGTCTATGTGTGAGACAAGAGACCTTGGATGGCCCAGAGGTGAGAGAAGAGACCTTAGAGGGTTCATGGGTGAGAGAAAACACATTGGAGGGTCCATGTGTGAGAGAAGAGACATTGGAGGGTCCATGGGTGAGAGAAGAGATCTTGGAGAGTCCATAGTATGCAGGAAGAGACCTTGGAGGGTCTATGGGTGAGGAAAGAGACCTTGGAGGGTCCATGGGTGAGAGGAGAGACCTTGGATGGTCCATGGGTGAGAGGAGAAACCATGTAGTGTCCATAGGTGAAGGAAGAGACCTTGGAGGGTCCATGGGTGAGAGGAGAGACCTTGGCGGGTCCATGGCTGAGGGAAGAGACCTTGGAGGGTCCATGGGTGAGAGGAGAAACCTTGGATGGTCCATGGGTGAGGGAAGAGACCTTGGAGGGTCCATGGGTGAGAGGAGGGACCTTGGAAGGTCCATGGGTGAGGGAAGAGACCTTGGAGGGTCCATGGGTAACAGAGGAGACCTTGGAGGGCCCGTGGTGTGAGAGAAGAGACCTTGGAGGGTCCATGGGTGAGAAGAGAGACCTTGGAGGGTCCATGGGTGAGAGGAGAGACCTTGGCGGGTCCATGGGTGAGGGAAGAGACCTTGGAGGTTCCATGGGTGAGAGGAGGGACCTTGGCGGGTCCATGGGTGAAGGAAGAGACCTTGGAGGGTCCATGGGTAACAGAAGAGACCTTGGAGGGCCCGTGGTGTGAGATGAGAGACCTTGGAGGGTCCATGGGTGAGAGAAGACACATTGGAGGGTCCATGGGTGAGAGAAGAGACCTTGGAGGGTCCATGGATGAGAGAAGAGACCTTGGAGGGCCCGTGGTGCGAGAGGAGAGACCTTGACAGGTTCATGGGTGAAAGAAGAGACCTTGGAGGGTCTACATGGTGAGGGAGAGGCCATGGAGTGTCCATGGGTGGTGTGGAGAATGTATAGAGCATTGGTGAGGCTTTCGAGGGTCCATAGGTAAAGACAGAGACTGTGTAGGGCTCATAGGGTGAGGAGGAGGATGTGGAGGGTCTATGAGTGGTGTGGAGGGTCTACAGAGGGGGGAAGCTTTGGAGGGCACATGTCAAGAGAGTTGAGGCTGTGGTGGGTCCATAGTGAGAGTGAGGAGGACCTGGATGGTTCACAGGGTGAAGAAAGAGACTGATAAGGGCATTTGGGGAGAGGGATGGGGCTTCAGAGGATCCCTAGTGTGAGGGCAAACATTGCTTTACTGAATAGATAGTTTCTCTGTTGAGGGCGATGGGAACATTGGTAGGTGAACAGAACCTAACATCCATCAGCCTCACTGGGGGGGACTTGAGGGGGACTGGATTGACTGACTGATTAATTTCACATTTTATAATATAGAAGTGGTAAAGAGGTGCGTTTTGAATAATGTTTTAAACTGCGTAAGACGTTTTTCAAATCGAGTTTCAGAGGTAGGGTGTTCCAGGACGTGACAGTGAACACAGCAAAGTGACAACTACCACCCAATCTGGCTTTCCTGAACCTCAGGACCGAGACAACGTTCCTCGAACTGAAGCACAGAAGACAAGGGGGCATGTGAAATGAGAATAAAGATGACGTGTATTTGCCCCCAGAGAGATCATGCAAGGTTTTGTGACAGTGATGCAGAGCTTAGAAAGTGGAGCTGGGGCAGATGGGCAGAAACGTGGGTGTGCGTGCTGAGACCTAGTAACGAGTAGTATCATGTGGGTATGCCTGCTGAGACCAGGTATCAGATAGTAAGTATCATGTGGGTACGCCTGCTGAGACCAGGTATCAGGTAGTATCATGTGCGTGCGCCTGCTGAGACCTAGTATCAGGTAGTATCATGTGGGTACGCCTGCTGAGACCAGGTATCAGGTAGTATCATGTGGGTATGCCTGCTGAGACCTAGAAACAAGCAGTATCATGTGGGCGCACCTGCTGAGACCAGGTATCAGGTAGTATCATCTGGGTATGCCTGCTGAGACCTAGAAACAGGCAGTATCATGTGGGCGCACCTGCTGAGACCAGGTATCAGGTAGTATCATGTGGGAATGCGTGCTGAGACCTAGTAACAGGCAGTATAATGTGGATATGCCTGCTGAGACCTAGTAACAGGCAGTATAATGTGGATATGCCTGCTGAGACCTAGTAACAGGTAGTATCCTGTGGGTATCCCTGCTGAGACCAGGTATGAGGTAGTATCATGTGGGTACGCCTGCTGAGACCAGATATCAGGTAGTATCATGTGGATATGCATGCTGAGAACTAGCATCAGGGTGTATCATGTGGGTACACCTGCTGAGATCAGGCATCAGGTAGTATCATGTGGGTACGCCTGCTGAGACCAGGTATCAGGTAGTATCATGTGGGTATGCCTGCTGAGACCTAGTATCAGGTAATATCATGTGGGTATGCGTGCTGAGACCTAGTGACAGGCAGTATAATGTGGGTATGCCTGCTGAGACTAGGTATCAGGTAGTATCATGTGGGTACGCTTGCTGAGACAAGGTATCAGATAGTATCATGTGGGTACACCTGCTGAGACCAGGTATGAGGTAGTATCATGTGGGTACGCCTGCTGAGACCAGATATCAGATAGTATCATGTGGATATGCATGCTGAGAACTAGCATCAGGGTGTATCATGTGGGTACATCTGATGAGATCAGGCATCAGGTAGTATCATGTGGGTATGCCTGCTGAGACCAGGTATCAGGTAGTATCATGTGGGTATGCCTGCTGAGACCAGATATCAGGTAGTATCATGTGGATATGCCTGTGGAGACCTAGTATCAGGTAGTATCATGTGGGTATGCCTGCTGAGAACTGGTTTCAGGTAGTATCATGTGGGTATGACTGCTGAGACCAGGTATCATGTGGTCAGTGGAGCAAGACCACTGACTCATTGTCAGTGAAATTGCTCTCCCACCCTCGCAGCTCCACCATTAAGTGAGGTGCCCCTGCCCCTGCACTCTTGAGTGTTGGTGATCGAGGCCCTCCTCCACCCGCAGGTTTCCCTGCGCCTCATCCCTGGTGGTCCAGTGGACCTCTGTCTCCTTCCTCTCACTCTGCTCCTTCACTCGTTTTCACTCGTTTTTCTACCCTTCCTATCTTTCACCTTTCTGCACTTTTCTGCATCTCTGCTCTTTTGTGCCTTATTTCTGCTCATTTTCCCTTTCTCTCGCTCTGCTCTTTCACTCGTTTTTCTACCCTCTTTTATCTTTCACCTTTCTGCACTTTTCTGCATCTCTGCTCTTTTGTGCCTTATTTCTGCTTATTTTCCCTTTTTTCTTTATCCCTTATTTCCTCCCTTTCCCCACCGCTGCTGCCCCCGCGCCCCCCCCCCAGCGCGACCGGCCAAATCCAGCTCCCCTCCCCGCTCCCGCCTCCCAGCTGTCCAGCCCTCCCCGACCCCTACTTAATGGCGGCCACTGCGCGGCCGCTGCGCAGCCGCGGGCAGGAGGCGCGCCGCTGGTGCACAGCAGGCGCGTCAAAGGCAAGCCCGTCTGCGCCCGTCTGCGACCCGTCCGCGACCAGCGCGAGGAACCCTGGACCTCCGCCCCGCCAACGCTACGACCCAGCAGCACTCCACGCACTCAACCCAGGCTGCAACAACAACTGCAAGCTAGCATCACCAGCAGACACCCACGGACCCTTCAGCTGTCACCGCTGCCGGCACACCTGCAGCACCGCCAAGAACACGGATCCAGCACAACCCGCCCACAAGAACACAACCGAACCGAAGACCCTGCAATGCATCCTCCTCAACGTCCGATCCCTCCACAAACACGCCACAGAAATCTGGGACCTCCTCGACAGCACCACCCCGGACGTAGCATTCTTCACCGAAACCTGGACCAACACCACCTCGGGACCGGACATCGCCATCGCCATCCCCCAAGGATACAAGATCTCCAGGAAGGACCGCCCCACCCGCCCAGGAGGAGGAATCACCATCGTCCACAAATCCAGCCTCCGCCTGAGCACACTCCCTGACGAGCCCACAGAAATGATGGAACACCTTCACTTCAAGATACTGGCCAGCCCCACCGCCACCCTCCGAGGAACCCTCATCTACCGACCCCCTGGACCCCGCGGACCCTTCGCCAACTCCATCACGGACATTATCTCCCCGCAGGCCATCGCATCCACCAACTACACCCTGCTGGGAGACCTCAACTTCCACCTCGACAACCAACTGGACCCCAACACCACATCCCTCCTGGACAACCTCCACAACATTGGACTCCGCCAGATCGTGACCGAGCCCACGCACTCAGCAGGACACACCCTCGACCCCTCTTCACTACAGGAAACTCCATCATCTTCAGCCACACCACCGAACTCCCATGGACCGACCATCGTTGCGTCCACTTCACCTTCAGAACACCCACCATCCACAGACACCAGCACCTGCTTCCACGAAGAAACTGGACCAAAATCACCAACGACCAGCTCACCTCCTCACTCAACAACTCCACCCCAACCATAGCGGAAAACGACGACCCCAACACCGCAGCCCGAACCCTGCATAGATGGATCTCGGACAGCACCAACACCATAGCCCCCTCAAGAAAAACAACAATACCCGCGCCAAGAAAGCCAGATGGTTTACCACCGAACTCGAGAGTCCAGACGCACATGCCGCCGCCTCGAAAAGGCCTGGAGGAACACCAAATCCACAGAAGCCCACAACAACTTCAGAGCCGCCACCAACGCCCACCATCAACTCATCAGAGAAACGAGGAAAAAGCGATTGAAGACAGAATCTCCACCCACGCACACAACAGCAAGGAACTCTTCAGCATCATCAAGGAGTTCGCCCAACCCACCAGCGAGTCTACCGACATCCCTCCCTCACAAGACCTCTGCGACAAACTCAGCACCTTTTTCCACCACAAAATCAAGAGCATCTACGACAACTTCGACGAAGACAACCAACACACTGAACCCTCACCAACCACCCCGACACCCGGAAACCAGCGATTGATGACTGGACAGCCCTCACCACCGAAGACACACTGAAGACAATGAAGTCAATCCACTCAGGGGCCCCCACGGACCCCTGCCCCCACCACATCTTCAACAGAGCCGCCGACACCATCGCACCCATGCTCCGCCACACCATCAACCGCTCCCTGGCGACCGCCTGCGTTCCCGACGACTGGAAACACGCCGAGGTCAACCCCTCCTAAAGAAACCCTCAGCGGACCCCACTGACCTCAAAAACTACAGACCCATCTCCCTGCTCCCGTTCCCAGCGAAAGTCATCGAGAAAGCCATCAACAGCCAACTCGCCACATTCATTGAAGAACACAACATCCTCGACTCCTCCCAATCCGGCTTCAGAAAAAACCACAGTACGGAAACCGCCCTCCTTGCCGCAACAGACGACATCCGCACCCTACTGGACAAAGGAGAAACAGTAGCCCTCATCCTCGTCGACCTATCAGCGGTGTTCGACACAGTCTCCCACCGCACCCTAATACGCAGACTCTACAATGCAGGAATCCAGGACAAGGCCCTCGACTGGATCTGCTCCTTCCTCTCCGGCAGGACGCAGCGGGTCAGACTCCCCCTTTCCTCTCGGACCCCACACCTACCACCTGCGGAGTCCCCCAGGGCTCCTCCCTCAGCCCGACGCTCTTCAACGTCTACATGGCTCCACTTGCCCCCATCGTCAGAACCTACGGACTCAACATCGTGTCATACGCAGACGACACCCAGCTCATCCTCTCCCTATCCAATGATTCCAACACCGCCAGACGCAACTTTCAAGAAGGCATGGAAGACGTCGCCAAATGGATGAAAAACAGCTGCCTACAACTAAACACCAACAACACAGAAGTACTCATCATGGGCTCAAACCCCGACGCCTGGAGCGACACCTGGTGGCCCCCCGCCCTCGGAAACCCGCCAACCCCCACAGACCATGCACGCAACCTGGGAATCATCCTGGACTCCGAGCTCAAAATGGACCGCCAGATCAACTCTGTCTCGTCTTCCTGCTTCCACACCCTCCGCCTCCTTCGTAAGACCTTCAAATGGATCCCCCTTGAACACCGAAAAACAGTCACTCACGCCCTGGTCACCAGCAGACTCGACTACGGCAATGCACTCTACGCCGGAATAAACAAAAACCTCATCCGCAAGCTACAGATCATCCAGAACGCCGCCGCAAGACTGGTCCTCAACCTGCCAAAATACTGCCACATCTCCCAGCACCTGCGCACACTCCACTGGCTCCCCGTCGAGGCGAGAATCACCTTTAAGATGCTCACCCACGCACACAAGGCCCTCCATGGCACCGGACCAGCATACCTGAACAGCCGACTCAAATTCCACGCACCCCAAAGGACCCTACGATCAGCCCAGCTCTCCTACGCCGTGGTCCCCCGCACCAGAAAGACCAGATCGGGAGGTCGCTCCTTCTCCTTCCTCGCAGCCAAAGCATGGAACGCCCTTCCGCTCCACCTCAGACAGACAACATCGCTCCCCATCTTCGCAAGAAACCTCAAAACCTGGCTCTTCGACAGACCCCCTCCTTGATGGAATGGAACCTGCACCCCCCCCCACCCCTAGCGCCTTGAGACCCTTACGGGTGAGTAGTCACGCTTTAACAAACTCCTGATTGATTGTATACCTGCTGAGATCAGGTATCAGGTACTGTCATGTAGGTACGCCTGCTGAGATCAGGTAGTATCATGTGGGTATGCCTGCTGAGACCTAGTATCAGGAAGTATCATGTGGGAACGCCTGCTGAGATCAGGTATCAGGTAGTATCATGTGGGTAGGCCTGCTGAGACCTAGTATCAGGTAGTATCATGTGGGTATGCCTGCTGAGACCAGGTATCAGGTAGGATCATGTGGGTATGCCTGCTGATATCAGGTATCAGGTATTATCATGTGGGTACGCCTGCTGAGACCAGGTATCAGGTAATATAATGTGGGATGCCTACTGAGACCGCGTATCAGGTAGTATCAAGTGGGTATGTCTGCTGAGTCCAGGTATCAGGTAGTAGTATCATGTGGCTGCACCTGCTGAGACCAGGTATCAGGTAATATAATGTGGGATGCCTACTGAGACCGCGTATCAGGTAGTATCATGTGGGTATGCCTGCTGAGACCTAGTATCAGGTAGTATCATGTGGGTACGCCTGCTGAGACCTGGTATCAGGTAGTATCATGTGGGTATGCCTGCTGAGAACAGGTACCAGGTAGTATCATGTGGGTATGCCTGCTGAGACCAGTAATAAGGTAGTAGTATCTTGTGGGTATACCTCATGAAACCAGATACCAGGTAGTACAATGTGGGTAAGCCTGCTGAGACCAGGTATCAGGTAGTGTCATGCGGGTATGCCTGCTGAGACCAGGTATCAGGTAATATAAAGTGGGTATGCCTGCTTAAACCAGATATCAGGTAGTATCATGTGGCTCCACCTGCTGAGACCTAGTATCAGGTAGTATCATGTGGGTATGCCTGCTGAGACTAGGTATCAGGTAGTATCATGTGGGTACGCTTGCTGAGACAAGGTATCAGATAGTATCATGTGGGTACACCTGCTGAGACCAGGTATGGGCTAGTATCATGTGGGTACGCCTGCTGAGACCAGATATCAGGTAGTATCATGTGGATATGCATGCTGAGAACTAGCATCAGGGTGTATCATGTGGGTATGCCTGCTGAGTACTGGTATCAGGTAGTATCATGTGGGTATGACTGCTGAGACCAGGTATCATGTGGTCTCATGTGGGTACACCTGCTGAGATCAGGTATCAGGTACTGTCATGTAGGTACGCCTGCTGAGATCAGGTATCAGGTAGTATCAAGTGGGTATGCCTGCTGAGACCTAGTATCAGGAAGTATCATGTGGGAACGCCTGCTGAGATCAGGTATCAGGTAGTATCATGTGGGTAGGCCTACTGAGACCTAGTATCAGGTAGTATCATGTGGGTATGCCTGCTGAGACCAGGTATCAGGTAGGATCATGTGGGTATGCCTGCTGATATCAGGTATCAGGTAGTATCATGTGGGTACGCCTGCTGAGACCAGGTATCAGGTAATATAATGTGGGATGCCTACTGAGACCGCAAATCAGGTAGTATCATGTGGGTATGTCTGCTGAGACCAGGTATCAGGTAGTAGTATCATGTGGCTGCACCTGCTGAGACCAGGTATCAGGTAATATAATGTGGGATGCCTACTGAGACCGCGTATCAGGTAGTATCATGTGGGTATGCCTGCTGAGACCTAGTATCAGGTAGTATCATGTGGGTACGCCTGCTGAGACCTGGTATCAGGTAGTATCATATGGGTATGCCTGCTGAGACCAGGTACCAGGTAGTATCATGTGGGTATGCCTGCTGAGACCAGTAATAAGGTAGTAGTTTCTTGTGGGTATACCTCATGAAACCAGATACCAGGTAGTACCATGTGGGTAAGCCTGCTGAGACCAGGTATCAGGTAGTGTCATGCGGGTACGCCTGCTGAGACCAGGTATCAGGTAATATAAAGTGGGTATGCCTGCTTAAACCAGGTATACGGTAGTATCATGTGGCTCCACCTGCTGAGACCTAGTATCAGGTAGTATCATGTGGGTATGCCTGCTGAGACCAGGTATCAGGTAGTATCATGTGGGTACGCCTGCTGAGACCAGGTATCAGGTAATATAATGTGGGATGCCTACTGAGACCACGTATCAGGTATTATCATGTGGCTGCACCTGCTGAGACCAGGTATCAGGTAGTATCATGTGTGTATGCCTGCTGAGACCAGGTATTAGGTAGTATCATGTGGGTACGCCTGCTGAGACCAGGTATCAGGTAGTAGTTGTAGGAGAGTAGGATCTGCTTCTTATAGTTACCCCCACTTTTTGCTGATGTTTCACTGTTTTTCGACTTAGCCAGACTGAGGCCCTGCTAATCAGGACCCCAGTCTATCCTCTTTACACTCTAAATTGACTGTATGTACTTTAGGTACACTCCAGATTGGATTCTGGGGTACCCTTGTCAGTCCCTAGTATATGGTATACTATGTACCCAGGGCATAGGTACCCCAGAGGCCTACCAGGGGCTGCAGCATGGATTGTGCCACCCCTGGGAAGCCTTTTAAAATGACACAACAGGTCTGCTACTGCAGCCTGTGTAAGGTGGTATATGCACCCCTTACTGAGATATAGGTTCCCTATATCTCTATATCACTGCACATGTAAACCTATCAGTCACCCCTCTGGCAGGCCTTAACAATCCTGAAGGCAGGGTGCTGGGTTTCATGTGAGAGGGTGCTCATGCATGAGCAGAGCCCCTCTGCAGCTTTCCGAATCTTCATTCCGGGGTTGTTTGTGATGCAGCCAGACCATATACTCTTAAGTGCATTATGACCTCGCGGTAAATGCTAACTTGAAAATGGCTGCATGGAAACATGTCGTATTTGGTGTCAAACACCTTGGAATCATACCTCCACCCCAGTACTGGGGTGGGAGGTATGATCCCACCCTACTAGAGTGAGCAACATGGCATTACCGGTACACCCGGTACCAGCTTAACAGAACCCTGGCATCACAAAATGGATGCTGCAGCCACAGACACGAGTCTGCCCTCCTGCTGCTGGACGAAAGTCCGGCAGGGGAGGCCTGGACAATAGGTTTCCTGTCACAGGGAGGTGTGACCACCTCCCAGACCGGCTTTAGTGTATTGGGGCTGGGTGGGTGCACTCTCAGAGTGCTTCGAAGTCTGCACTGGGGACACATTTGGTGTCCCTGTGCATAGTCCAGCTCAAACCGGTTGCAGGAGCTACCAGCCCCTGCTCTGGCGCAAAACTGGACAAAGGAAATGGGTGTAGCCACCCCTCTTTCCTGACCCTCCCATAGGTGGGTCCCCAGAGTTTGTCTCACCCCTTCCTTGGGTATAAAGTAGGAACCCCTGACTACAGGATTTTAGATTACACCTGGACTAAACTCTGACACAGAAACCAAGTATTTTGACGATCTGCACAACGCTGGATGACTGAAGAATCTCCCTTGGAGTAAAGGAGTTACTCCCCTGCAAGGCAGGCACCTTTAACGCAACTGACCGGTTGACATCTCTGAAGCTCCGACGGACTCCAAAGAACATTGCCACACAGGAGGTAGGTTTTCCAAGGTCTTAGAGGTTGATCTGTGCCCAAGTCTGAGGCCCGTATTACTCGTGGTGACCGTGCAACCCGAACCCCTGGGCACCGCGTCCATTTGCAGAAGCATCAGCCTTCTGACGACCCCTGAGGCTGAGCTTTGGGTTACTTGTAGCCTTTACCCCGAGCAGTGATCATACTGAAGATTGCAGGCCTACACTCAACGAGTGTTCCGTGGGCCGCCATTTTGTGATCCCTCTTGAGGTCCCTTCGCGATCCCTGGTCCGTCGACCTGTGGGTCCCCAAGAAGGCAACACTAACTTTTATTGGGCTTTCCTGGTTGCTCCAGATGTGCCCTGACTCTCCATTGCTTGGGGAGTCCCCAGGACCATGCTGGTCCGCACAGAAGCATCTTTTCTCTTCCTGCGTGGTTTGCTGTTGCCAAGCCTTGTTGTGTTCAATCCGAGCACCGACACCCCAGCACTCGACATCCTTCATGGGACAGCTCGAATCCGGCTCCTGGTCATTCTTGACATCTCCGGGACCCCGTGGCTGCAGATTCAAGCTTCACCTCTTCGCACCTGAAGCACCCGACATCGGTGGGCATTCGATTGCTCCACTCCTGGTCACTGGCTAGTGACCCAGACTCTGTCCCCTCTGCTTTCAGGTTCTTCCCATCTTTGATCCAGGCTTGGATCACACCGGACACTTTCCTTCTTCACGGCAGCAGCACTTTGCAGCAGATCGCCATTGAAATCAACGACGATTCCTGACACCATTTGACACCTATGCACCCGGCTTCCCTGGGTGAGGTAACTCGAGTACTACGGTGCTTCCGTGGGTGTTGGCCCTAGAACGCCTTAAGTCTAAAGGGGTTTGCTCAAAGTCCTCTTCTAAGTGCCCTTTTGCTTTAAAATTCCAACCGCGACTTTCCTCATAGAATCCTACGACGCTCGCGGCTGTGTTCTCACACTGCACACGTCCCCCATGGGTCTCCTGTGTCACTACCTTGGGTGGTTCCTTGGGGTCCCAGCAATTCTATGTGCTCTAGGCACTGTGTCTAGTCAAGTCGTGGTTCTTATACCACTTTCTTAATATATAGTTTGGTCCCTCCCTGGGGCCCAGTGTATATTGTGCTATTTACTGTCGTTTTTATACTGCGATATTGTGTATCTTGGACTCTAATCTCATAAAGAGATTAGTAGTTAGTGTTTAGAAATAAATACATATATTTTATATATATACCTTGTGTGGTTCTCCTTTCATTTGGTCATTCAAGAGGTTATAATCTGGTAAACCAAGCTGCTTTACATTCCTTCAAGACTTAGCCTGAAGGCTGCGCTCCATAGCTACCACTTGGAAAGCTTTCAATAAAGGTTGTCTTTAAACCTATCATCAATAAGGGTCGTTTGGACTGGTGCAAGGTGCCCACTATAACTAGTGGACAGCATATACCAGGCCAACTTCTCACATTGGTGGCAGCGTGTGGGATTCAAGCTTGCTATTGCTTTACCAGATAATCTCTTTGAGTGACTAACTGAAAACCACTATAGGTACATATAAATCAAGTTTAGAATACAGTAAGTTCTGTTGAACTTAGAGTTGTGTGTCAAGGGCTTAGCACACCCTTTCTACAACTCAAGAGAGTTTAATAGGCCCCACTAGAGTAGGTAGGTGCATACACCACACCACACTAGTCATGTCTTCAAGGGCAGAAACCAGTGGGTCTCTCCCAACTAAGTATGACCATGTCTCATACAAAGAGTAGAGGGCTATGTGTGCCTCAAGGAAATTGAAGACAGGGAAAAGCCCAACATCTCATAAAGATGTTACTTGAAGATGACCTCAGAAAGACCCCAGGGTCTGATGAGGTTGGCAAAGGAGGTGGGGCAGCAGAAGAGGAAAGGCCAGGTAGTGAAAACTACTATGACCCAGACTCTGATGCTGGCCAGGGGGATCAAGATGATTCCAACCTGGAAAATCCAATTCTTCCTGAAGGTGAGGAAGGAGACCCCAGTGGGGCTCTCTTTACCCCACCTGGAAGGGTTAATAGTCTACCCAGAAGATCCAGATCTCCTTCTCAGGAATCTAATCATTCTGGTACGTCTATAGGGTCCTCTGCTTCTCATAAAAGGGCATCCTCTTATGAGAAGAAATGCCAACTGCTTGAATTTGAGAGAGCTAAGCTCAGAATCAAGAGAGAGCAATTGGCCTTAGACAGGGAATCCCTGGAGCTCCAGAGAGCTTCTCAGAAATTGGGACTAGGGTCCCATGGTGGCAGCAGCAGTGTCCCTAGAGGTAGAGACCATAGGAACCTGAACAAGATTGTCCCTCCCTACCAGAGTGGGGATGACATCCACAAGTGGATAACTGCACTTGAGAGGGCCTGTAAGGTACAGAGGGTCCCTCAGGAGCAGTGGGCAGCAATCTTGTGGCTCTCCTTTGCAGACAAAGGTAGAGACAAGCTCCTCACTGTAAGAGAAGAGGATGCTGACAACTACAAAGTCCTGAAGAGTGCTCCGATTGAAGGTTTTGGCCTAACCACTGAACAATACAGGTTAAAGTTCAGAGATACCCAAAAGGCACAGACTCAGGACTGGGTTGACTTTGTTAATTGTGCTACTAAGGCTCTGGAAGGCTGGTTACTTGGCAGTAAGGTGTGTGATTTCAAAGAATTGTATAATTTGATCATGAGAGAGCAGATCCTTAACAACTGTCAAAATCAACTGTTGCATCAGTACCTGGTGGACTCTGATCTGACCTCGCCCCAAGAATTGGGCCAGAAGGCAGACAAGTGGGTCAGAACCAGGGTGAGGCAGAAGGTTCAGAACCAAGGTGGTGATTCTAAGAAGCAAGATTCTAAGAACTCTGATAAGGGTGGGGAGAAGGGTAAAGACCAGAAGTCTTCTCAAGGGCCCCAAAAATCTGCATCTGGTGGGGAGTCCCAATCCAACAAAGGAAAAGGCCAAAAGAAACCATGGTGTAAAATCTGTAAGCAGAAAACCCATTGGACTAGTGATTGTACAAAGACCAAAGACTCAACTCCAGCCACCATTGCCCCTAAGGCAACTGTTCCCCCTAGTTCAGCTCCAAGTGGTGGTGTTCCAAATAAGGGTGTAGTAGGATTAACCCTGGGATCTGAGATGGACTCTGGCCTAGTCAGAGTTCCAACTCAGGCTGTACTGATCTGTGATGGAGGCATGGATATGTCCTCCTATGTGAGTCCCAGTAATCTGGGCAAATACAGACAGCAGACCTTAATTAATGGAAGAGAGGTTTTGGCATTCAGGGACACAGGAGCAAGTGTCACAATGGTGACAAAAGATCTTGTAGCCCCTGAGCAGATCATACTTGGTAAAATGTACCAAGTGACCAATGCTAGCAATGTCAGGACAGACCATTCCCTGGCAGTTGTTAATTTCTTCTGGGGAGGGGTAACTGGCCCTAAGAAGGTTGTGGTAAGTGCAGACCTCCCTGTTGAATGCTTGCTTGGAAATGATTTGGAAAGTTCAGCTTGGGCTGAAGTTGAACTCAGGACCCATGCAGAAATGTTGGACATCCCTGCAGATGTGTTTGCTATGACCAGGTCACAGGCAAAAATGTCTAAAACTGAACAGGCCCTGGATCCTGGAAGAATGGACCAGGTGCCTCCCAAGAGGAGGAGCAGTAGGGTTAAGGCAGTGTCTTCCCCCCTGCCTCAGAATGCAGATCAGTCTCTTGAGGGAGATGATCTCAGTCCTGAAGAAGGAACTGTCCCAGAGGAGCTTGAACCTGATCAGGTTGAGTTCTTGGGGACAGGGGGCCCTTCCAGGGCAGATCTGAGCTAGGAGCAACTGAGCTGCCCCTCTCTTGAACCTCTCAGACAGCAAGCTGCTGCTGAGGCTGCTGGGAGTGCTAGTGGTACCCATAGGATCTACTGGGATGATGGTTTTCTTTACTCAGAGTGTAGAGACCCCAAGCCTGGATGTAGGAGAGTAGGATCTGCCTCTTATGTTGACCCCACTTTTTTTCTGATGTTTACACTGGTTTGTGGCTATAGTCTGGCTGGGACCCTGCTAATCAGGGCCCCAGCCTCTCTGTTCTCTCTAAACGATTTGGAGTGCACTCTAGGTGCACTAGTGATTGGATACTGTGGTACCTTATGAGTCCCTAGTATATGGTACCTTAGGTACCAAGGGCATAGGTACTTCACAGGCCTACCAGGGGCTGCAGAATGTATTATGCCACCCCTGGGAAGCAGACTAAATCTGACACCGCAGGCCTGCTACTGCAGCCTGAGTGAGGAAGTACTAGCACCCCTCACGGAGATATAGGTTCCCTGTATCTCTCCTACACACACCCTATCAGTCACCCCTAAGGCAGGCCCTATTAATCCTGAGGGCAGGGTGCTTGGCTTCTATGTGAGGGGGTGCCTCTGCCTGAGCAGGGTCCCTCTGCAGCTCTCAGAGTCCATTCTCTGGTGCTGTTTGTGGATGCGGTTAAACCATATACTTTTAAGTGCATTATATCCTCGCGGTAAAATGCTAACTTTGGAATGGCTGCATCGAAACATGTCGTGTTTGGTGTCAAACACCTTGGAATACTACCCACCCGCCAGTCCTGGCGGCGGGGGTAGCATTCCACCCTTCTAGAGGGATAGACATGTACCTACTGTGGAAACGCGGTAGAATCCTGCAGAGCCCTGGTATCACAAAATGGATGCCACCAGTCACAGACACTGGGCTGCCCTCCTGCTGATGACCAACACTCGCAGTGGAGGAAGCCCAACAATAGATATCCTGTCCCAAGGGTGTGTGACCACCTCCCAGACAGGGTTTAGTGTATTGGGGCTGGGTGGGTGCACTCTTAGAGTGCTTTGAAGTCCTGCACTGGGGAGCAGAAGGCTCCTCTGTGCATATGCCAGCTCAAACCGGCTCAGGGGCTACCTGTCCCTGCTCTGGCGCGAAACTGGACAAAGGGAAGTGGGTGTAGCCACCCACTCCCCTGACCCTCCCATAGGTAGGGTCATAGAGCTAGTCCCTCCCCTTCTTTTAGTATAAGAGGGGGAACCTGTGCATAGCACCCTAGATTTCCCTGGACGACGCTCTGAAGACGAATCCCGGACCTTTGACGTTCCACTACCTTTGGAAGACTGAAGAATCTCCCTTGGAGTCAAGGAGTGACTCCCCTGCTTGGCAGGCACCAAAAACTACAAACGACGGTCACAAACTACACCGCTCCCGCCAGAGTCCGAAGTCCCTGCAGCCCAAGAAGTAGATTTCCTGACTTTTCAAAGGCCATCGTGAGTCCCCAGCGAAGCTGAGGCCAGTGGACCCCAAGAGCAACGAGGAACCACGACCCCTGGGTACCGTGCACTATTGTCGAGTGCAACCCCTTCACAACGTTCCCCGAACTTGTGCTTTGGACCACGTGTGGTCCCAGCCTCCAGCAGGAATCCCTCCTAAGATCAGAGGCCTACCACGTCCCGAGTGACCGTGGGCCCCTGTGAGCGAATCCTCCCGAGGCGTCTTCGCGATCCCTTGCCAGCCGGCTTGTGGGTCCCCAGAAGACTTTCTAAAGAAACCAAAGAGCTCCCCTGGTTGCTCCAGGCCTGCCCTGACTTACCCTTGCTGGTGAGTCCCACAGACCTTGCGGGTCTGCGCCATTGTCTCTTCACACTTTCCCCAAGACTTGCTGTTACCAAGGCTTGTTGGCTCCGATCGAGTCGCCGACACCGCAGTAAGCTGCAGACATCGTGGGACACGCCGAATCCAGCTCCTGGTCATCGTCGACGCTTCCTGGACCTCGTGGCTGAAGAGTCAAGGCAACCGCGAACGACCTGAATCTTGCGACGACGGTGGGCATCCATCTTCCTTGCCCCGAGTCACTGCCAAGTGACTTTGAACACTGTCCCCTCTGCTTTCAGGTCTTCCATCTTCCGAATCCAGGCTTGGATTCCTCCGGACACTTCTCCTGTCGCCGCAAGCAGCAAGTCTTCACTGGCTCCCATTGAAAACAACGCCGCGACCCGACACCAAAGAACACCTATGCACTTGGCTCCCCTGGGTGAGGTAACTTCAGCACTACGGTGCTCCTGTGGGTGTGGGCCCTAGAACAACTTACCCTGTAAGTGACTTGCTTGTAGCTTCCCTCGAAGTGTCCTAAACCTCTAACTTTCTAAGTGCGACAAGTGCGCGGACTCGTACAGGGTTCGCGTCTGTGTTAGACACACTGCGTCCATCTCCTTTGCAACACTATCTAGAACTGTATCCTTCGACTCGTACTGAGTCCGATCGGTGTTCGCCTCGAACACACAAAGGGCCTGTAGCACTAAGATCTCCATTACACTGACTCGCACAAGGTTCCCGTCTGTGTTAGACACAGCGCGTCCATCTCCCTTGCAATTCCTTCTATTACCGCGTCCTTCGACTCGTACAAGGACCGATCGGTGTGTTCGCCTCGAACACGCAAGGGACCTTTAACATTGATATCCCAATCGCGTCTGAGCGCATAGACTCGTACAGGACTCGCACCGGTGCCAGGTCACCGCGTCCGTCCCCTGTGGGTCTCCTACAACTACCTGGGGTGGTTCTTGGGGGTCCCTCGATTCTAGATGCCCTAGACCTAGGTCTAGCAACCGAAGATTGTGATATTCGATTGTGCTAAACTTATCTTGATAACATTTGACTTGTACATATGTTCCTGACCGCTAATCTCATAAAGAGATTAGTAGAGAGTGTTTATTAATAAATACATATATATTTGATATATATACCTGTGTGGTGTCTGATTCAAGAGATTGTGTGGTAAAACAAGCTGCTTTACATTCCTTCAAAACTTAGCCTGAAGGCTGCTCTCCACAGCTACCACTAGGATAGCTTTCTATAAAGGTTGTCTTAAACCTATCTACCATAAGAGTCGAATTGTTCTGGTGCAAGGTGTCCACTTTAATTAGTGAACAGCATATGCCAGGCCAACTTCTCACATTGGTGGGCAGCGTGTGGGATTCCAGCTTGCTATTGTTTTACCAGAAAATCTCTATTTGAATTACTAACTGAAAACCACTATAGGTACTTAAGGTACATATAAAGTCAAGCTTAGTATCGATAAGTTCTACTGAACTTAGAGCTGTGGGCCAAGGGATAGCACATCCTTTCTACAGCTCAAGCTAGTATCAGTAGGCCACAAACTAGTGTAGGTAGTACAACACTGCACAACACTAGAATGTCCTTGAAGGGTGGAACCAGTGGATCCACTCAGCCTCAGTATATGGACATGGCTTTCTCTGACTTGAGAGCCATGTGTGTTGAAAGACACCTGAGGCTAGGACAGAGTCCCTCAACCCTACACCTGATAGATCTGCTGACAGCAGATGATCTTAGAATGGCTCTAGGAGCTAATGGGTCTGAATCAGTGGGTGGGTCAATTACAGTATCTGGGTCAGATGATGAAAATCCAAATGACCAGGACTCTGTGATTGAAGGGCCAGGCCTCAAGGGGCCTGAAAAGGACAGAGGAATTCTCCCTAAGAGAACTGACAGAGTGGATGAGAGGCATAGGTCCCCTTCCAGGGAATCTGAGCACTCTTATCACTCTGGCAGAGAATTTGTCCACCAGAGGAACTCATACTTTCCCATAAGAGAGACCTCCTCTGAAAGAATGTGCAAACTGCTGCAGTATGAGGAAGCAAGAGTTGCCCTCAGAACCAAGCAGTTGGCACTGGATAGAGAAGCCCTGGAGATCCAGAGAGCTTCTAGACGAGAGGGGTTAGAACCCCTTGGTGGCAGCAACAGTGTCCCTAGAGGCAGAGAATCTATTCCAGACCATAGGAACCTGAGCAAGGTTGTTCCTCCCTACCAGAGTGGGGATTATATCCACAAGTGGATAACTGCTATGGAGAGGGCCTGTAGAGTACAGCAGGTCCCCCAAAAGCAGTGGGCAGCAATCTTGTGGCTCTCCTTTTCAGATAAAGGTAGAGACAAGCTCCTCACTGTTAGAGAAGAGGATGCTGATGATTATGAAGTCCTGAAGAGTGCACTGATAGATGGGTTTGGCTTAACCACTGAGCAGTACAGGTTGAAGTTCAGAGACACCCAGAAGGCACAGACTCAGGACTGGACTGACTTTGTTGATTGTGCAACCAAGGCTCTGGAGGGTTGGCTGGTTGGCAGTAGGGTTACTGATTTCAAGGGATTGTATAATCTGATGATGAGAGAACAGATCCTTAATAATTGCCAGAACCAGTTGTTGCATCAGTACCTGGTGGACTCGGATCTGACCTCTCCCCAAGAATTGGGAAAGAAGGCAGACAAATGGGTCAGAACCAGGGTGAGGCAGAAACCCCAGAACCAAGGGGGTGACACCAAGAAGCAAGATCCTAAGGGCTCTGAGAAAGGTGGGGATAAGTCAAAAGACCAGAAGTCTTCACAAGGGCCCCAAAAATCTGCATCTGGTGGGGAGTCACAATCCAACAAGGGAAAAGGCCAAAAGAAGCCCTGGTGCAAATTCTGTAAACAGAAAAGGCACTGGACTTCTGACTGTAACAAGTCCAAAGACCAAACCACCACCACTCCTGCCCCTAAGGCAACTGTTCCCCCTAGTTCAGCTACTGGTGGAGGTGGTATGCAGAATAAGGGTGTAGTAGGGTTGACCCTGGGTTCTGAAGTGGCCTCTGACCTAGTCAGAGTGCCCACTCAGGCAATGCTGATTTGGAGGGAGACCTTAATATGTCCTTCCTAGTGAGTCCCAGTAATCTGGGCAAATACAAACAGCAGCCTGTAATAAATGGCAAACAGGCTTTGGCATTTAGGGACACAGGTGCTAGTGTCACCATGGTGGCAGAGGATCTTGTGGACCCTGGACAGATCATCCTGGGCGAAATGTACCAGGTAACCAATGCAAGCAACGTCAAGACCAACCATAGTCTGGCAGTTGTGAATTTCTCCTGGGGAGGGGTAACTGGCCTCAAGAAGGTTGTAGTCAGTGCAGACCTCCCTGTCGAATGTCTATTGGGCAATGATCTAGAGACTTCAGCCTGGTCTGAAGTAGAGTTATGGACTCATGCTGAGATGTTGGGCATCCCTGCAGAGGTATTTGCTGTGACCAGGTCACAAGCAAGAATGCATGACACTGAACCAGCTCTGGATCCTGGAACAATGGACCAGATGCTTCCCAAGAGGAGGAGCAGTAGGGTAAAGGCAGTGCCTTCCCCTCTGTCTCAGATCACAGATTCACCCCCAGAGGGAGGTGAAGCAGATCCTGAAGAAGGAACTGCCCCAGAGGAACTTGAGCCTGATCAGGTTGAGTTCTTGGGGGCAGGGGGCCCTTCTCGGGAGGATCTGAGTAAGGAGCAACAGTGCTGCCCCTCTCTTGAACCCCTCAGACAGCAGGCTGCTGCTGAGGCTGCTGGGAGTGCTAGTGGGTCCCATAAAGTTTATTGGGATGAGGGACTCCTATATTCTGAGGGTAGAGACCCAGCCCCTGGAGCCACCAGGAGGTTGGTAATACCTCAGAAGTTTAGGGGTTCCTCTTGACCCTAGCACATGACATCCCTTTAGCAGGACACTTGGGCCAAAACAAGACCTGGGACAGGCTTGTTCCACATTTTCATTGGCCACATATGTCAGAGGACACAAAGGAGTTTTGTCGCTCCTGTGTCACATGCCAAGCCAGTGGTAAGGCAGGTGGCACAACAAAGGCCCCCTGATACCACTACCTGTGGTGGGGGTACCCTTTGAAAGGGTAGGGATTGACATTGTTGGTCCCCTTGACCCTCAAACTGCATCTGGGCACAGGTTTATCCTGGTGGTAGTGGATCATGCCACCAGGTACCCAGAAGCAATTCCTCTGAGGACCACCACAGCCCCTGTGGTGGCAAGAGCCCTCATTGGAGTCTTCTACAGAGTGGGTTTTCCAAAGGAGGTCATTTCTGACAGAGGTACCAACTTCATGTCAGGATATCTAAAAGCAATGTGGAAGGAGTGTGGTGTAACTTACAAGTTCACCACCCCTATCACCCACAATGCAATGGTTTAGTTGAACGCTTCAACAAAACCTTGAAAGGAATGATTAAAGGACTCCCAGAGAAGCTTAGGCGGAAATGGGACCTTCTTCTTCCTTGCCTGTTGTTTGCATACAGAGAGGTTCCACAGAAGGGGGTTGGTTACAGCCCATTTGAGCTTCTGTTTGGGCATCCTGTGAGAGGTCCACTGTGTTTGGTAAAAGAGGGCTGGGAGTTACCTCTCAAGCCCCCAAACAAGATGTGATGGACTATGTACTTGGTCTCCGCTCCCGGATGGCAGAGTACATGAAAAAGGCAACCAAAAACCTGGAGGCCAGCCAAGAATTACAAAAAGCTTGGCATGACCAAAGGCTGTACTGACTGTATACCAGCCAGGACAGAAAGTGTGGGTGTTGGAGCCTGTGGCCCCAGCAGCCCTCCAGGACAAGTGGAGTGGCCCCCATACAATAGTTGAACAGAAGGGAGAAGTCACCTACCTGGTGAATCTTGGAACTCCCAGGAGCCCCCTGAGGGTGCTCCATGTCAACAGATTAAAACCATATGTTGACAGGGCTGACATGGGCTTGCTCATGGCAACTGATGAGGACCAGGAGGAGGAGAGTGACCCTCTCCCTGACCTGCTCTCTCAGAACCCTGATGATGGGTCAGTAGATGGTGTTGCTTTGGCAAGCAGCCTCACCGACCATCAGCAAACTGAGTGCAGACAAGTTCTGCAACAGTTTAGACATATGTTTAGCCTGACCCCTAGTCAGACTTCCTGGTGCACCCACGAGGTGGACACTGGAGACAGTCTGCCTGTCAAGAATAAAATCTACAGGCAACCTGACCATGTCAGGGACTGTATCAGGACTGAAGTCCAGAAAATGTTGGAGCTAGGTGTAATTGAGCCTTCAGATAGCCCTTGGGCTAGTCCAGTAGTCCTGGTACCCAAGCCTCATACCCAGGGTGGTAAGAAAGAAATGAGGTTTTGTGTAGACTACAGAGGCCTCAATGCAGTCACTAGGACTGATGCCTATCCCATACCAAGGGCAGATGAGCTGATTGATACTTTGGCCTCAGCCAAGTATCTAAGCACGTTTGACCTAACAGCTGGCTACTGGCAGATCAGGTTAGCTGATGATGCAAAAGCCAAAACAGCATTTTCGACCCCTGGTGGGCACTACCACTTTGTGGTGATGCCCTTTGGATTGAAAAATGCACCTGCCACTTTCCAGAGGTTGGTGAATAAAGTTCTGACAGGGATGGAAACTTATTGCTCAGCTTATCTAGATGATATTGCTGTCTTTAGTTCCTCCTGGCAGGATCACCTGGTCCACCTCAGGAATGTTTTGGAGGCCCTGCAGAAAGCAGGCCTCACTATCAAGGCCACTAAGTGCCAGATAGGGCAGAGTCAGGTTGTGTACCTGGGCCACCTTGTAGGTGGAGGCCAGGTTCAGCCTTTACAGAGCAAAATCCAAACCATAATGGAATGGGTTGCTCCAACCACCCAGACACAGGTGAGAGCCTTCTTAGGCCTGACTGGGTACTATAGGAGGTTTGTCAAGGGATATGGATCTATTAGTGACCCCCTTGAATGATCTGACCTCAAAGAAAATGCCAAAAAGGTTCAGTGGACAGCTAGCTGTCAAAAGGCATTTGAAGACCTAAAGCAGGCCATGTGCACTGCCCCCATCTTACAGAGTCCAGACTACACCAAAAAGTTCATTGTCCAAACAGATGCTTCTGAGCTGGGTGTGGGAGCTGTACTGTCTCAACTGAATGATGAAGGTCAAGACCAGCCAGTAGCTTTTATTAGCAGAAGGCTGACCCCTAGAGAGAAACGTTGGTCAGCTATAGAGAGGGAGGCCTTTGCTGTGGTATGGGCCCTGAAGAAGCTGAGGCCATACTTGTTTGGTACTCACTTCATAGTTCAGACCGACCACAAGCCCCTCCTATGGCTTAAACAAATGAAAGGAGAAAACCCAAAACTTTTGAGGTGGTCCATTTCCCTACAGGGGATGGACTATGCAGTGGAACATAGACCTGGGACCCAACATGCCAATGCAGATGGACTCTCAAGGTATTTCCACTTTGAACACGAAGACTCAACTGGTCAAGGTTAGTTTAGTGTCCCTGCGTTTGGGGGGTTGTGTAGGAGAGTAGGATCTGCCTCTTATGTTGCCCCCACTTTTTTTCTGATGTTTACACTGGTTTCTGGCTATAGTCTGGCTGGGACCCTGCTAATCAGGGCCCCAGCCTCTCTGTTCTCTCTAAACGATTTGGAGTGCACTCTAGGTGCACTAGTGATTGGATACTGTGGTATCTTATGAGTCCCTAGTATATGGTACCTTAGGTACCAAGGGCATAGGTACTTCACAGGCCTACCAGGGGCTGCAGCATGTATTATGCCACCCCTGGGAAGCAGACTAAATCTGACACCACAGGCCTGCTACTGCAGCCTGGGTGAGGAAGTGCTAGCACCCCTCACAGAGATATAGGTTTCCTATATCTCTCCTACACACACATATAACCCTATCAGTCACCCCTAAGGCAGGCCCTATCAATCCTGAGGGCAGGGTGCTCGGCTTCTATGTGAGGGGGTGCCTCTGCCTGAGCAGGGCCCCTCTGCAGCTCTCAGAGTCCATTCTCTGGTGCTGTTTGTGGATGCGGTTAAACCATATACCTT
Source organism: Calotriton arnoldi (assembly GCA_963921515.1). Lineage (NCBI taxonomy): Eukaryota > Metazoa > Chordata > Amphibia > Caudata > Salamandridae > Calotriton > Calotriton arnoldi. The sequence goes on along the minus strand of CAWUFW010017462.1, from coordinate 155,500 downwards.
TAAGTGCATTATATCCTCGCGGTAAAATGCTAACTTTGGAATGGCTGCATCGAAACATGTCGTGTTTGGTGTCAAACACCTTGGAATACTACCCCCCGCCAGTCCTGGCGGCGGGGATAGCATTCCACCCTTCTAGAGGGATAGACATGTACCTACTGTGGAAACGCGGTAGAATCCTGACAGAGCCCTGGCATCACAAAATGGATGCCACCAGTCACAGACACTGGGCTGCCCTCCTGCTGATGACCAACACTTGCAGTGGAGGGAGCCCAACAATAGATATCCTGTCCCAAGGGGGTGTGACCACCTCCCAGACAGGGTTTAGTGTATTGGGGCTGGGTGGGTGCACTCTTAGAGTGCTTTGAAGTCCTGCACTGGGGGAGCAGAAGGCTCCTCTGTGCATATGCCAGTTCAAACCGGCTCAGGGGCTACCTGTCCCTGCTCTGGCGCGAAACTGGACAAAGGGAAGTGGGTGTAGCCACCCCTCCCCTGACCCTCCCATAGGTAGGGTCATAGAGCTAGTCCCTCCCCTCCTTTTAGTATAAGAGGGGGAACCTGTGCATTGCACCCTAGATTTCCCTGGATGACGCTCTACAAGAAGAATCCCGGACCTTCGACGTTCCACTACCTTTGGAAGACTGAAGAATCTCCCTTGGAGTCAAGGAGTGACTCCCCTGCTTGGCAGGCACCAAAAACTACAAACGACGGTCGCAAACTATGCCACTCCCGCCAGAGTCCGAAGTCCCTGCAGCCCAAGAAGTAGATTTCCTGACTTCTCAAAGGCCATCGTGAGTCCCCAGCGAAGCTGAGGCCAGTGGACCCCAAGAGTAACGAGGAACCGTGACCCCTGGGTACCGTGCACTATTGTCGAGTGCAACCTCTCACAACGTTCCACAAACTTGTGCTTTGGATCACTTGTGGTCCCAGCCTCCAGCAGGAATTCCTCCTAAGATCAGTGACCTACCACGTCCCGAGAGACCGTGGGCCCCTGTGAGAGAATCCTTCCGAGGCGTCTTTGCAATCCCTTGCCAGCCAGCTTGTGGGTCCCCAGAAGACTTTCCAAAGAAACAAAAGGGCTCCCCTGGTTGCTCCAGGCCTGCCCTGACTTACCCTCGCTGGGTGAGTTCCACAGACCTTGCTGGTCTGCGCCATTGCCTCTTCATACTTTCCCCGAGACTTGCTGTTACCAAGGCTTGTTGGCTCCGATCGAGTCGCCGACACCGCAGTAAGCTGCAGACATCATGGAACACGCCGAATCCAGCTCCTGGTCATCGTCGACATCTCCTGGACCTCGTGGCTGAAGAGTCAAGGCAACTGCGAACGACCTGAATCTTGCGACGACGGTGGGCATCCATCTTCCTTGCCCCGAGTCACTGCCAAGTGACTTTGAACACTGTCCCCTCTGCTTTCAGGTCTTCCATCTTCCGAATCCAGGCTTGGATTCCTCCGGACACTTCTCCTGTCGCCGCAAGCAGCAAGTCTTCACTGGCTCCCATTGAAAACGACGCCGCGACCCGACACCAAAGAACACCTATGCACCCGGCTCCCCTGGGTGAGGTAACTTCAGCACTACGGTGCTCCTGTGGGTGTGGGCCCTAGAACAACTTACCCTGTAAGTGACTTGCTTGTAGCTTCCCTCGAAGTGTCCTAAACCTCTAACTTTAAGTGCGACAAGTGCGCTGACTCGTACAGGGTTCGCGTCTGTGTTAGACACACCGCGTCCATCTCCTTTGCAACACTATCTAGAACTGTATCCTTCGACTCGTACTGAGTCCGATCGGTGTTCGCTTCGAAGCCACAAAGGGCCTGTAGCACTGAGATCTCCATTGCACTGACTCGCACAAGGTTCGCGTCTGTGTTAGACACAGCGCGTCCATCTCCCTTGCAATTCCTTCTATTACCGCGTCCTTCGACTCGTACAAGGACCGATCGGTGTGTTCGCCTCGAACACGCAAGGGACCTTTAACATTGATATCCCAATCGCGTCTGAGCGCATAGACTCGTACAGGACTCGCACCGGTGCCAGGTCACCGCGTCCGTCCCCTGTGGGTCTCCTACAACTACCTGGGGTGGTTCTTGGGGGTCCCTCGATTCTAGATGCCCTAGACCTAGGTCTAGCAACCGAAGATTGTGATATTCGATTGTGCTAAACTTATCTTGATAACCTTTGACTTGTACATATGTTCCTGACCGCTAATCTCATAAAGAGATTAGTAGAGAGTGTTTATTAATAAATACATATATATTTGATATATATACCTGTGTGGTGTCTTTTCATTTGGTGATTCAAGAGATTGTGTGGTAAAACAAGCTGCTTTACATTCCTTCAAGACTTAGCCTGAAGGCTGCTCTCCACAGCTACCACTAGGATAGATTTCTATAAAGGTTGTCTTAAACCTATCTACCATAAGAGTCGAATTGTTCTGGTGCAAGGTGTCCACTTTAATTAGTGAACAGCATATGCCAGGCCAACTTCTCACACTGGAGCCACCAGGAGGTTGGTTATACCTCTGAAGTTTAGGAGCTTCCTATTGACCCTAGCACATGATATCCCATTGGCAGGACACCTAGGCCAAAATAAGACTTGGGACAGAATTGTCCCTCACTTTCATTGGCCTCATATGTCTGAAGACACCAAGGAGTTTTGTCGCTCTTGTGTTACCTGTCAGGCCAGTGGTAAGGCAGGTAGCACTACAAAGGCCCCCCTGATACCACTACCTGTGGTGGGGTTCCCTTTGAGAGGGTAGGGATTGACATTGTTGGTCCCCTAGATCCTCAAACAGCATCTGGGCACAGATTTATCCTGGTGGTGGTGGACCATGCCACTAGGTATCCAGAAGCAATTCCCCTCAGGACCACCACAGCTCCTGTGGTGGCAAGGGCCCTCCTGGGAATCTTTTCCAGGGTGGGTTTTCCTAAGGAGGTAGTATCAGACAGAGTTGCAAACGTCATGTCTAGTTACTTAACTGCTATGTGGAAGGAGTGTGGAGTAAATTATAAATTTACCACCCCCTATCACCCACAATGCAATGGTTTAGTTGAAAGGTTCAACAAAACCTTGAAGGGCATGATTAAAAGTCTCCCAGAAAAGCTTAGGCACAGATGAGACATACTTTTGCCCTGCCTTCTCTTTGCCTACAGAGAGGTTCCACAGAAGGGGGTTGGTTACAGCCCATTTGAGCTTCTGTTTGGACATCCAGTTAGGGGTCCATTGTGTCTAGTGAAGGAGGGATGGGAGTTACCTCTCAAACCCCTAAACAGGATATTGTGGACTATGTACTTGCTCTCCGCTCCCGGATGGCTGAGTACATGTAGAAGGCAACTAAAAACCTTGAGGCTAGCCAGGAATTACAAAAAGCCTGGAATGACCAAAAGGCTGTGTTGACTGTTTATCAGCCAGGACAGAAAGTATGGGTGTTGGAGCCTGTGGCCCCAGCAGCCCTCCAAGACATGTGGAGTGGCCCCCATACAATTGTTGAACAGAAGGGAGAGGTTACCTATCTGGTGGACCTTGAAACTCCCAGGAGCCCCCACAGGGTGCTCCATGTCAACAGACTGAAACCATATGTTGACAGGGCAGACATGGACTTGCTCATGGCTACTGATGAGGGACAGGAGGAAGAGAGCGATCCACTCCCTACCCTGCTCTCTCAGAACCCTGATGATGGATCAGTAGATGGTGTAGCCTTGGCAGGCAGCCTCACTGACCAGCAGTAAACTGATTGCAGAAAAGTTCTCAATCAGTTCAGACATATATTCTCTGACTCCAAGTCAGACTACCTGGTGCACTCATGAAGTGGACACTGGGGACAGTCTGCCTGTTAAAAATAAGATTTACAGGCAACCTGACCATGTCAGGGACTGCGTCAGGGACTGCATCAGGACTGAAGTCCAGAAGATGTTGGATTTGGGAGTGATTGAACCCTCAGATAGCCCTTGAGCTAGTCCAGTAGTCTTAGTGCCTAAACCTCACACCCAGGGTGGTAAGAGAGAGATGAGGTTTTGTGTAGACTACAGAGGTCTCAATGCAGTCACTAGGACTGATGCCCATCCAATCTCTAGGGCAGATGAGCTTATAGACACTTTGGCCTCAGCGAAGTTTCTCAGCACATTTGACCTGACAGCTGGCTACTGGCAAATCAGACTAGCTGAGGATGCAAAAGCCAAAACAGCATTTTCTACCCCTAGTGGGCACTACCAATTTGTGGTGATGCCCTTTGGTTTGAAAAATGCACCTGCCACTTTTCAAAGGTTGGTGAACAAAGTCCTTACAGGCCTGGAAGCCTATAGTGCAGCATATCTAGATGATATTGCTGTCTTTAGCTCCACCTGGGAGGATCACCTGGTCCACCTGCGAAATGTTTTGGAGGCCCTGCAGAAAGCAGGCCTAACTATCAAGGCCACCAAGTGCCAGATAGGGCAGAGTCAGGTTGTGTACCTGGGCCACCTTGTGGGTGGAGGCCAGGTTCAACCCTTGCAGAGCAAAATACAGACAATCATGGACTGGGTTGCTCCAACTACCCAGACTCAGGTCAGAGCTTTCTTGGGCCTGACTGGGTACTATAGAAGATTTGTTAAAGGTTATGGATCCATAGTGACCCCTTTAAATGACTTGACTTCTAAAAGAATGCCCAAGAAAGTTCAGTGGACAGTTAGCTGTCAAAAGGCATTTGATGACCTGAAGCAGGCCATGTGCACTGCTCCCATTCTGCAAAGTCCTGATTACTCCAAGCAATTCATTGTCCAAACAGATGCATCTGAGTTGAGGGTAGGGGCTGTGTTATCACAATTGAATGATGAAGGTCAGGATCAGCCAGTAGCTTTTATTAGCAGAAGGTTGACCCCCAGAGAGAAACGTTGGTCAGCCATTGAGAGGGAGGCCTTTGCTGTGGTTTGGGCCTTGAAGAAGCTGAGGCCATACTTGTTTGGCACTCACTTCATTGTTCAGACAGACCACAAGGCCCTGCTATGGCTAAAACAGATGAAGGGTGAAAACCCCAAACTTTTGAGGTGGTCCATTTCCCTACAGGGGATGGACTATACTGTGGAACATAGACCTGGGAGTAACCATGCCAATGCAGATGGACTCTCCAGATATTTCCACTTAGAACATGAAGACTCAACTGGTCACGGTTAGTTTAATGTCCTGACGTTTGGGGGGGGGTTGTGTAGGAGAGTAGGATCTGCTTCTTATAGTTACCCCCACTTTTTGCTGATGTTTCACTGTTTTTCGACTTAGCCAGACTGAGGCCCTGCTAATCAGGACCCCAGTCTATCTGCTTCCCACTTTAAATTGACTGTATGTACTTTAGGTACACTCCAGATTGGATTCTGGGGTACCCTTGTGAGTCCCTAGTATATGGTATACTATGTACCCAGGGCATAGGTACCCCAGAGGCCTACCAGGGGCTGCAGCATGTATTGTGCCACCCCTGGGAAGCCTTTTAAAATGAGACAACAGGTCTGCTACTGCAGCCTGTGTAAGGTGGTATATGCACCCCTTACTGAGATATAGGTTCCCTATATCTCTCCATATCACTGCACATGTAAACCTATCAGTCACCGCTCTCTGGCAGGCCTTAACAATCCTGAAGGCAGTGTGCTGGGTTTCATGTGAGAGGGTGCTCCTGCATGAGCAGAGCCCCTCTGCAGCTTTCGGAATCTTCATTCCGGGGTTGTTTGTGATGCAGCCAGATCATATACTCTTAAGTGCATTATGACCTCGCGGTAAATGCTAACTTGAAAATTGCTGCATGGAAACATGTCGTGTTTGATGTCAAACACCTTGGAATCATACCTCCACCCCAGTACTGGGGTGGGAGGTATGATTCCTCCCTTCTAGAGGGAACAACATGGCATCACCAGTACACCCGGTACCAGCTTAACAGAACCCTGACATCACAAAATGGATGCTGCAGCCACAGACACGAGTCTGCCCTCCTGCTGCTGGACGAAACTCCGGCAGGGAAGGCCTGGACAATAGGTTTCCTGTCACAGGGAGGTGTGACCACCTCTCAGACCGGCTTTAGTGTATTGGGGCTGGGTGGGTGCACTCCAAGAGTGCTTTGAAGTCTGCACTGGGGGCACATTTGGTGTCCCTGTGCATAGTCCAGCTCAAACCGGTTGCAGGGGCACAGAGCCCCTGCTCTGGCGCGAAACTGGACAAAGGAAATGGGTGTAGCCACCCCTCTTTCCTGACCCTCCCATAGGTGGGTCCCCAGAGTTTGTCCTACCCCTTCCTTGGGTATAAAGTAGGAATCCCTGACTACAGGACTTTAGATTACACCTGGACTAAACTCTGACACAGAAACCAAGTACTTTGACGATCTGCACAACACTGGATGACTGAAGAATTTCCCTTGGAGTAAAGGAGTTACTCCCCTGCAAGGCAGGCACCTTTAACGCAACTGACCGGTTTGCATCTCCGAAGCTCCGACAAACTCCGAAAAACATTGCCACACAGGAGGTAGGTTTTCCAAGGTGTTAGAGGTCGGTCTGTGCCCACAGCAAATCTGAAGCCCGTATCCCTCGTGGTGACCGTACAACCCGAACCCCAAGGCACCGCGTCTATTTGCAGAAGCATCAGTTTTCCGGCAACCCCTGAGGCTGAGCTTTGGGTTACTAGTAGCCCTGACCCCGAGCAGTGATCACACTGAAGATTGCAGGCCTACACTCAACGAGTGTTCCGTGGGCCACCATTTTGTGATTCCTCTTGAGGTCCCTTCGCGATCACTGGTCCGTTGACCTGTGGGTCCCCAAGAAGGCAACACTAACTTTTATTGGGCTTCCCTGGTTGCTCCAGACATGCCCTGACTCTCCGTTGCTTGGGGAGTCCCCAGGACCTTGCTGGTCCTCACAGAAGCATCTTTTCTGTTCCTGCATGGGTTGCTGTTGCCAAGGCTTGTTGGGTTCAATCCGAGCACCAACACCCCAGCACTTGACATCCTTTGTGGGGCAGCTCGAATCCGGCTCCTGGTCATCCTTGATGTCTCCGGGACCCCATGGCTGCAGAGTCAAGCTTCACCTCTTCGCACCTGAAGCACCTGACATCGGTGGGCATTCGATTGCTCCGCTCCTGGTCACTGGCTAGTGACCCAGACTCTGTCCCCTCTGCTTTCAGGTTCTTCACATCTTCGATCTAGGCTTGGATCACACCGGACACTTTTCTTCTTCACGGCAGCAGCACTTTGCAGCAAATCGCCATTGAAATCAACGACGATTCCCGACACCCTTTGACACCTATGCACCCGGCTTCCCTGGGTGAGGTAACTCGAGTACTCCGGTGCTCACGTGGGTGTTGGCCCTCGAACCCCTTAAGTCTAAAGGGGTTTGCTGAAAGTCCTCTCCTAAGTGTCCTTTATCTTTAAAATTCCAACCACGACTTTCCTCATAGAATCCTATGGCGCTCGTGGCTATGTTCTCACACTGCACACGTCCCCCGTGGGTCTCCTGTGTCACTACCTTGGGTGGTTCCTTGGGGTCCCAGTGATTCTACGTACTCTAGGCACTGTGTCTAGTCAAGTCGTGGTTCTTATACCACTTTCTTAATATATGGTTTGGTCCCCCCCTGGGGCCCATTGTATATTGTGCTATTTACTGTCGTTTTAATACTGTGATATTGTGTATCTTGGACTCTAATCTCATAAAGAGATTAGTAGTGAGTGTTTAGAAATAAATTAATATATTTTATATATATACACCTTGTGGGGTTCTCCTTTCAGTTGGTCATTCAAGAGGTTATAATCTGGTAAACCAAGCTGCTTTACACTCCTTCAAGACTTAGCCTGATGGCTGCTCTCCATAGCTACCACTAGGATAGCTTTCTATAAGGTTGTCTTTAAACCTATCATCTATAAGGGTCGTTTGGACTGGTGCAAGGTGCCCACTAGAACTAGTGGACAGCATATGCCAGGCCAACTTCTCACATTGGTGTGCAGCGGTTGGATTCAATCTTGCTATTGCTTTACCAGATAATCTCTTTGAGTGACTAACTGAAAACCACTATAGGTACATAGGTACATATAAATCAAGTTTAGAATACAGTAAGTTCTACTGAACTTAGAGTTGTGTGTCAAGGTCTTAGCACACCCTTTCTACAACTCAAGAGAGTTTAGTAGGCCCCACTAGAGTAGGTAGGTGCATACACCACACCACACTAGTCATGTCTTCAAGGGCAGAAACCAGTGGGTCTCTCCCAACTAAGTATGACCAGGTCTCATACCAGGAATTGAGGACTATGTGTGCCTCTAGGAAATTGAAGACAGGGAAAAGCCCATCCCCACAACATCTCATACAGTTGTTGCTAGCAGATGACCTCAGAAAGACCCCAGGGTCTGATGAGGTTGGCAGTGTGGGTGGGGCAGCATAAGAAGAAAGGCCAGGTAGTGAACACTACTATGACCCAGACTCGGATGCTGGCCAGGGGGATCAAAATGATTCCCACCTGGAAAATCCAATTCTTCCTGAAGGTGAGGAAGGAGACCCCAGTGGGGTTCTCTTTACCCCACCTGGAAGGGTTAATAGTCTACCAAGAAGATCAAGATCTCCTTCTCAGGAATCTAATCATTCTGGTACTTCTATAGGGTCCTCTGCTTCTCATAAAAGGGCATCCTCTTATGAGAAGAAATGCCAACTGCTTGAGTTTGAGAGAGCTAAGCTCAGAATCAAGAGAGAGCAACTGGCCTTAGACAGAGAATCCCTGGAGCTTCATAGAGCTTCTCAGAAGTTGGGACTAGAGTCCCATGGTGGCAGCCATAGTGTCCCTAGAGGTAGAGAACACACTCATGACCATAGGAACCTGAGCAAGATTGTCCCTCCCTACCAGAGTGGGGATGACATCCACAAATGGATAACTGCACTTGAGAGGGCCTGTAAGGTACAGAGGGTCCCTCAGGAGCAGTGGGCAGCAATCTTGTGGCTCTCCTTTGCAGACAAAGGTAGAGACAAGCTCCTCACTGTAAGAGAAGAGGATGCTGACAATTACAAAGCCCTGAAGAGTGCTCTGATTGAAGGGTTTGGCCTAAACACTGAACAATACAGGTTAAAGTTCAGAGATACCCAAAAGGCACAGACTCAGGACTGGGTTGACTTTGTTGATTGTGCTACTAAGGCTCTGGAAGGCTGGTTACTTGGCAGTAAAGTGAATGATTTTAAAGGATTGTACAATTTAATTATGAGGGAGCAGATCCTTAAAAACTGTCACAATCAACTGTTGCATCAGTACCTGGTGGACTCTGATCTGACCTCTCCCCAAGAATTGGGTAAGAAGGCAGACAAGTGGGTCAGAACCAGGGTGAAGCAGAAGGTTCAGAACCAAGGTAGTGACTCCAAGAAGCAATATTCTAAAAACTCTGATAAGGGTGGGGAGAAGGGTAAAGACCAGAAGTCTTCTCAAGGGCCCCAAAAATCTGTATCTGGTGGGGAGTCCCAATCTAACAAAGGAAAAGGCCAAAAGAAACCATGGTGTAAAATCTGTAAACAGAAAACCCATTGGACTAGTGATTGTACCAAGACCAAAGACTCAACTCCAGCCACCATTGCCCCTAAGGCAAGTGTTCCTCCTAGTTCAGCTCCAAGTGGTGGTATTCCAAATAAGGGTGTAGTAGGGTTAACCTTGGGATCTGAGATGGACTCTGGCCTAGTCAGAATTCCAACTCAGGCTATGTTGGTCTGTGATGGAGGCATGGATATGGCCTCCCTATTTGTAAGCCCCAGTAATCTGGGCAAATACAGACAACAGCCTATAATTAATGGAAAAGAGGCTTTGGCATTCAGGGACACAGGAGCAAGTGTCTCAATGGTGACAACAGATCTTGTAGCCGCTGAGCAGATCATTCTTGGTGAAATGTACCAAGTGACCAATGCTAGCAATGTCAGGACAGACCATTCCCTGGCAGTTGTTAATTTCTCCTGGGGAGGGGTAACTGGCCCTAAGAAGGTTGTGGTAAGTGCAGACCTCCCTGTTGAATGCTTTCTTGGAAATGATTTAGAAAGTTCAGCTTGGGCTGAAGTTGAACTCAGGACCCATGCAGAAATTTTGGGCATCCCTGCAGATGTGTTTGCTATGACCAGGTCACAGGCAAAAATGTCTAAAACTGAACAGGCCCTGGATTCTGGAAGAATGGACCAGGTGCCTCCCAAGAGGAGGAGCAGTAGGGTTAAGGCAGTGTCTTCCCCCTGCCTCAGAATGCAGATCAGTCTCTTGAGGGAGATGATCTCAGTCCTGAAGAAGGAACTGTCCCAGAGGAGCTTGAACCTGATCAGGTTGAGTTCTTGGGGACAGGGGGCCCTTCCAGGGCAGATCTGAGCCAGGAGCAACTGAACTGCCCCTCTCTTGAACCCCTCAGACAGCAAGCTGCTGCTGAGGCTGCTGGGAGTGCTAGTGGTTCCCATAGGATCTACTGGGATGATGGACTCCTTTATTCAGAGTGTAGAGACCCCAAGCCTGGAGCCACCAGGAGGTTGGTTATACCTCTGAAGTTTAGGAGCTTCCTATTGACCCTAGCACATGATAACTCATTAGCAGGTCACCTAGGCCAAAACTAGACTTGGGACAGAATTGTCCCTCACTTTCATTGGCCTCATATGTCTGAAGACACCAAGGAGTTTTGTCGCTCCTGTGTCGCCTGTCATGCCAGTGGTAAGGCAGGTAGCACTACAAAGGCACCTCTGATACCACTACCTGTGGTGGGGGTCCCCTTTGAGAGGATAGGAATTGACATTGTTGGTCCCCTAGATCCTCAAACAGCATCTGGGCACAGATTTATACTAGTGGTGGTGGACCATGCCACTAGGTATCCAGAAGCAATTCCCCTCAGGACCACCACAGCTCGTGTGGTGGCAAGGGCCCTCCTGGGAATCTTTTCCAGGGTGGGTTTTCCTAAGGAGGTAGTATCAGACAGAGGTGCAAACATCATGAAAATTATAAATTTACCACCCCCTATCACCCACAATGCAATGGTTTAGTTGAAAGGTTCAACAAAACCTTGAAGGGCATGATTAAAGGTCTCCCAGAAAAGCTAAGCGCAGATGGCACATACTTTGCCCTGCCTTCTCCTTGCCTACAGAGAGGTTCCACAGAAGGGGGTTGGTTACAGCCCATTTGAGCTTCTGTTTGGACATCCAGTTAGGGGTCCATTGTGTCTAGTGAAGGAGGGATGGGAGTTACCTCTCAAACCCCCTAAACAGGATTTTGTGAACTATGTACTTGGTCTCCGCTCCAGGATGGCTGAGTATTTGAAGAAGGCAACTAAAAGCCTTGAGGCTAGCCAGGAATTGCAAAAGGCCTGGCATGACCAAAAGGCTGTGTTGACTGTTTATCAGCCAGGACAGAAAGTATGGGTGTTGGAGCCTGTGGCCCCAGCAGCCCTCCAAGACAAGTGGAGTGGCCCCCATACCATGGTTGAACAGAAGGGAGAGGTTACCTACCTGGTAGACCTTAGAACTCCCAGGAGCCCCCACAGGGTGCTCCATGTCAACAGACTGAAACCATATGTTGACAGGGCAGACATGGGCTTGCTCATGGCTACTGATGAGGGACAGGAGGAAGAGAGTGATCCAGTCCCTGACCTGCTCTCTCAGAACCCTGATGATGGATCAGTAGATGGGGTAGCCTTGGCAGGCAGCCTCACTGACCAGCAGCAAACTGATTGCAGAAAAGTTCTCAATCAGTTCAGACATATGTTCTCACTGACTCCAAGTCAGACTACCTGGTGCACTCATGAAGTGGATACTGGGGACAGTCTGCCTGTTAAAAATAAGATTTACAGGCAACCTGACCATGTCAGGGACTGCATCAGGACTGAAGTCCAGAAGATATTGGATTTGGGTGTGATTGAACCCTCAGATAGCCCTTGGGCTAGTCCAGTAGTCTTAGTGCCTACCCAGGGTGGTAAGAGAGAGATGAGGTTTTGTGTAGACTACAGAGGTCTCAATGCAGTCACTAGGACTGATGCCCATCCAATCCCTAGGGCAGATGAGCTTATAGACACTTTGGCCTCAGCCAAGTTTCTTAGCACATTTCACCTGACAGCTGGCTACTGGCAAATCAGACTAGCTGAGGATGCAAAAGCCAAAACAGCATTTTCTACCCCTAGTGGGCACTACCAATTTGTGGTGATGCCCTTTGGTTTGAAAAATGCACCTGCCACTTTTGAAAGGTTGGTGAACAAAGTCCTTACAGGCCTGGAAGCCTATAGTGCAGCATATCTAGATGATATTGCTGTCTTTAGCTCCACCTGGGAGGATCACCTGGTCCACCTGAGAAATGTTTTGGAGGCCCTGCAGAAAGCAGGCCTAACTATCAAGGCCACCAAGTGCCAGATAGGGCAGAGTCAGGTTGTGTACCTGGGCCACCTAGTGGGTGGAGGCCAGGTTCAACCATTGCAGAGCAAAATCCAGACCATCATGGACTGGGTTGCTCCCACCACCCAGACTCAGGTCAGAGCTTTCTTGGGCCTGACTGGGTACTATAGAAGATTTGTCAAAGGTTATGGATCCATAGTGACCCCTTTGAATGACGACTTTTGAAAGAATGCCCAAGAAAGTTCAGTGGACAGTTATCTGTCAAAAGGCATTTGATGACCTGAAGCAGGCCATGTGCAGTGTTCCCATTCTGCAAAGTCCTGATTACTCCAAGCAATTCATTGTCCAAACAGATGCATCTGAGTTGGGGGTAGGGGCGGTGTTATCACAATTGAATGATGAAGGTCAGGATCAGCCAGTAGCTTTTATTAGTAGAAAGTTGACCCCCAGAGAGAAACGTTGGTCAGCCATTGAGAGGGAGGCCTTTGCTGTGGTTTGGGCCTTGAAAAAGTTGAGGCCACACTTTTTTGGCACTCACTTCATTGTTCAGACAGACCACAAGCCCCTCTTATGGCTAAAACAGATGAAGGGTGAAAACTCCAAACTTTTGAGGTGGTCCATTTCCCTACAGGGGATGGACTATATAGTGGAACATAGACCTGGAAGTAACCATGCCAATGCAGATGGACTCTCCAGATATTTCCACTTAGAACATGAAGACTCAACTGGTCAAGGTTAGTTTAATGTCCCTGCGTTTGGGGGGGGATTGTGAGGGAGAGTAGGATCTGCTTCTTATAGTTACCCCCACTTTTTGCTGATGTTTCACTGTTTTTCGACTTAGCCAGACTGAGGCCCTGCTAATCAGGACCCCAGTCTATCTGCTTTCTACTCGAAATTGATTGTATGTACTTTAGGTACACTCCAGATTGGATTCTGGGGTACCCTTATAAGTCCCTAGTATATGGTATACTATATACCCAGGGCATAGGTACCCCAGAGGCCTACCAGGGGCTGCAGCATGTATTGTGCCACCCCTGGGAAGCCTTTTAAAATGGCACAACAGGTCTTCTACAGCAGCCTGTGTAAGGTGGTGTATGCACCCCTTACTGAGATATAGGTTCCCTATATCTCTCCATATCACTGCACATGTAAACCTATCAGTCACCCCTATGGCAGGCCTTAACAATCCTGAAGGCAGGGTGCTGGGTTTCATGTGAGAGGGTGCTCCTGCATGAGCAGAGCCCCTCTGCAGCTTTCGGAATCTTCATTCCGGGGTTGTTTGTGATGCAGCCAGACCATATACTCTTAAGTGCATTATGACCTCGCGGTAAATGCTAACTTGAGAATGGCTGCATGGAAACATGTCGTGTTTGGTGTCAAACACCTTGGAATCATACCTCCACCCCAGTAACTGGGGTGGGAGGTATGATCCCACCCTACTAGAGGGAGAAACATGGCACCACCGGTACACCCGGTACCAGCTTAACAGAACCCTGGCATCACAAAATGGATGCTGCAGCCACAGACACGAGTTTGCCCTCCTGCTGCTGGACGAAAGTCCGGCAGGGGAGGCCTGGACAATAGGTTTCCTGTCACAGGGAGGTGTGACTACTTCCCAGACAGGCTTTAGTGTATTGGGGCTTGGTGGGTGCACTCCAAGAGTGCTTTGAAGTCTGCACTGGGGGCACATTTGGTGTCCCTGTGCATAGTCCAGCTCAAACCGGTTGCAGGGGCACTCAGCCCCTGCTCTGGCGTGAAACTGGACAAAGGAAATGGGGGTAGCCACCCCTCTTTCCTGACCCTCCCATAGGTGGGTCCTCAGAGTTTGTCCCACCCCTTCCTTGGGTATAAAGTAGGAACCCCTGACTACAGGACTTTAGATTACACCTGGACTAAACTCTGACACAGAAACCAAGTACTTCGATGATCTACACTACCCTGGATGACTGAAGAATCTCCCTTGGAGTAAAGGAGTTACTCCCCTGCAAGGCAGGCACCTTTAACGCAACTGACCGGTTGGCATCTCTGCAGCTCCTAGGGACTCCGAAGAATATTGCCACACAGGAGGTGGGTTCTCAAGGTCTCTGAGGTTGATCTGTGCCCACAGCAAGTCTGAGGCCTGTATCCCTCGTGGAGACCGTGCAACCCGAACCCCTGGACACCGCGACCATTGGCAGAAGCATCAGCTTTCCCGCAACCCCTGAGGCTGAGCTTTGGGTTGTTTGTAGCCCTTACCCCGAGCAGTAATTACACCAAAGATTGCTGGCCTACACTCAACGAGTGTTCCGTGGGTTGCCATTTTGTGATTCCTCTTGAGGACCCTTCGCGATCCCTGGTCCATTGACCTGTGGGTCCCCAAGAAGGCAACTGTAACGTTAATTGGGCTTCCCTGGTTGCTCCAGACGTGCCCTGACTCTCCATTGCTTGGGGAGTCCCTAGGACCTTGCTGGTCTTCACAGAAGCATCTTTTCTCTTCCTGCGTGGGTTGCTGTTGACAAGGCTTGTTGGGTTCAATCCGAGCACCAACACCCCAGCACTTGACATCCTTCCTGGGACTGCTTGAATCCGGCTCCTGGTCATCCTCGACGTCTCCTGGACACCGAGGCTGCAGAGTCAAGCTTCACCTCTTCGCACCTGAAGCACCCGACATCGGTGGGCATTCGATTGCTCCGCTCCTGGTCACTGGCTAGTGACCCAGACTCTGTCCCCTCTGCTTTCAGGTTCTTCACATCTTAGATCCAGGCTTGGATCACCCCGGGCACTTTTCTTCTTCACGGCAGCAGCACTTTGCAGCAGATCGCCATTGAAATCAATGACGATTCCCGACACCCTTTGACACCTATACACCCGGCTTCCCTGGGTGAGGTAACTCGAGTACTCCGGTGCTCACGTGGGTGTTGGCCCTAGAACCCCATAAGTCTAAAGGGGTTTGCTGAAAGTCCTCTCCTAAGTGTCCTTTATCTTTAAAATTCCAACAGCGACTTTCCTCATAGAATCCTACGGCGCTCGTGGCTGTGTACTCACACTGCACACGTCCCCCTTGGGTCTCCTGTGTCACTACCTTGGGTGGTTCCTTGGGGTCCCAGCGATTCTACGTGCTCTAGGCACTGTGTCTAGTCAAGTCGTGGTTCTTATACCACTTTCTTAATATATGGTTTGGTCCCCCTGGGGCCCATTGTATATTGTGCTATTTACTGTCGTTTTAATACTGTGATATTGTGTATCTTGGACTCTAATCTCATAAAGAGATTAGTAGTGAGTGTTTAGAAATAAATACATATATTTTATATATATACCTGGTGTGGTTCTCCTTTCATTTGGTCATTCAAGAGGTTATAATCTGGTAAACCAAGCTGCTTTACACTCCTTCAAGACTTAGCCTGAAGGCTGCTCTCCATAGCTACCACTAGGATAGCTTTCAATAAAGGTTGTCTTTAAACTTATCAATCACTTATCATCAATAAGGGTCGTTTGGACTGGTGCAAGGTGCCCACTAGAACTAGTGGACAGCATATGCCAGGCCAACTTCTCACAGAGCCCAGCAGAGCAGGAAGTCCTGGATGACCTGGAGGAGCGTGCAGCAGCGATGCAGACCGGAGGGAGCCCAGCAGAGCAGGAGGTCCTGGATGACCTGGAGGAGCGTGCAGCAGCGATGCAGACCGGAGGGATCCCAGCAGACCAGGAGGTCCTGGATGACCTGGAGGAGCGGGTGGCAGCGATGCAGACCGGAGGGAGCCCAGCAGAGCAGGAGGTCCTGGATGTCCTGGAGGAGCGTGTGGCAGTGATGCAGACCGGAGGGAGCCCAGCAGACCAGGAGGTCCTGGATGACCTGGAGGAGCGGGTGGCAGCCACACAAACTGGAGGAGGGAGCCCAGCAGAGCAGGAGGTCCTGGATGACCTGGAGGAGCGTGCGGCAGCTGTCATCCCAGAGGAAATCGTAATGGGAATAACCGGACAGGACAGTGCAGCCCGAGAAACTGAAGAGCAGACAACGGGTAAGTCACAATAAGTGCACAGATGTCAGTAATGGGTCATGGTGGTTATTGCAGCTAGAAATGTCCCTGTGCCACAGTCTGATGTGTGCATATTGTTGTCCTTATACTTGTCCACAATCACAACTATTCTCAATGTAAGTTAATCACATATGACAATCACATATTGAAAATGTCAAAACAGCACTGCCATGTCCATCTCTGATGGAGCAGATATACCGGACCTCATTTAAGAAGGGCCTTGCACCACCGGTACCTCACTTTTGTGAATGTCCAAAGTGAAGACCCGTTGGCGCAAGGACTACATAAATGACGTTCACAAGGTCACGCATATGCCTTTTTTTTTTTTTTTTTAAACTCTGTTTATTGGCATTTTCAACACTACATTACCATCGTTGCAGATTGTTACATACATTACAGTTGCAGTCCACAGTTCCATCTTAGCAATGCTTTGCAAAATTGTACCTACATTAATGTCCAGCTTAACACAATATTTATAGACATGGATAGTTTGTGACCCATTACAACCACTGTCGTCCCCGTCTCCCCACAACTCTCGCGTTCCATCCCTATCAGTGTCTTGTGCGATTCATGGAACAGTATCCTCTGACGTCGTTTCCACTGCAGTCGTTCTAAGTAAATACCTGGTAAGTGGGTCCCATAAATCACGGGGGCGGGAAACCAGCGGCAACAGCTCCACGTAAATATTATATTGCTCTTGGCTATAAATGAGATCTCTTAACCAATCCTTAAATTTGGGGGCTCTGCCCCTCCCCCATCGGCATGCTATCCTACGTTTGGCCATGAGGAAGCATAGCGCCAGGAACCTTTTAACATTACCCCTATATTTAGGGAGATATCCCAATAGACCCATTTCAGGGGTGATAGTGAGTGGTGCCTCAATCATTTCTCCTATGGCTTTCCCAACCTCTGTCCAATATTGCGCTATAGGCCCACACTCCCACGCCAGATGTAGAAAACCTGCCCTTTCCTGTCTGCATCTGTCGCATCTGTCACTCTCTCGGAGTTTAAATCTGTGTAACTTGACAGGGGTATAGTACATTCTGTGTAAGAATTTAAAGTGGATGATACGAAACCTGCTGCAAGCAGTGATGCGTTCTGTCTGCTGACAGCAGAATTCCCAGACGTCCTCTGTAATTGGGTACCCCAGTTCCTCCTCCCATCCCAGATGCGCCCTCGCTGTGTTATGTGTCCCTGCCCCTATGGATCCCTTGTAGATTCGGGAGACAGCGTGCGAAGCCCCTGCACGTATTATGTGATGCAGCGGAAGTAATGTAGGGGTTCTTCCGGGAAGGCGGGGGTAGCCGCCCTACAGCGTGCCTCAAACGGACATACAAGAAACGGTCTAAGGCCGTGGGTGTTGTATTGTTAAAAAATGCGGATTCCGCTTTAAACTGCCCTTGCTGGTACATATCGCCCCATGTGTGTATACCCGTGCGGAAAAGCAGGCGTTTACAAATCCCTTCCTGCGTTACTGGCAAATTATGTTGATCCTGGATAGGGAGTAGTGGGGAGTAGAGCATGGTGACTTGGGACCGTTTGGCCAAAGCCCGCCAGGCGTTATTTGTACAAGCCACTGTGGAACCCCTGCCTTCAGTATTCCCGCTCGCCGCCCCAAGAAAGCCCGACAGTGACAATGGCTCCATGAACCCTCGCTCCACCGCCAGATGCGTCATGAAGGGCGGAGGATTGAACCAGAATGCAGCGAAATGTGCTTGAGCGCTAAGATAATAGAGTTCCGGGTCAGGTGCCTCGAACCATCCCTGAGTAAATGGGAGTGTAAGAGTGCTCCACTTAATTCGTGATTGTTTCCCTCCCCATGCTAGGCGTATGAGTTGACTTTTGAGTCTAGTGAAGAAGTGGCGTCCCGGGGAGTAAGGTATATTGGTGAATAGATATAAGAATTTTGGCATGATGACCATCTTCATTAAGGCTATTCGGCCTGCCATTGAGAGTGGGAGTGCTATCCATCTAGTAATGAGGTCCTCTACCTTATCCAGTGTCACTCCGTAATTGGTGCGCAGCAGTTCATCCCTATCCCTGGTGACCGTGATACCTAGGTATCGGACCTCGTCGTCACTCCATAGAAGCGGATAGTCCATGGGGATCCGGTTAGTGCAGGTCGTAAGCGGCATGATGTGGGATTTCCCCCAGTTAATGGTTATGCCCGAATAGGCCCCAAATCTTATAATTTCTCGTATCATGGGGTTTAACCCCTCTGCCGGGTTACGTATGTATAACGTAATATCATCCGCATAAAGCGATATTAACACAGGCCTAGTAGGGTAGTCCAGTGCATACTGCTTATGATGTTGTCTAAGCATAGAGGCTAGCGGTTCCATGGCTATTGCGAAGAGCAGGGGTGAGAGTGGACACCCCTGCCTCATACCTCTCGTGATATTAAAGGGGGGAGAGCGGTCACCATTCAATAATAGGGAAGCACACGGTTGATTATATAACAGTTTAATCCATTGAAGGAATCCCGGAGGAAATCCCATGTGTGTTAATACTGCAATGAGGTATCCCCATTCCAAGGAATCAAACGCTTTGGTGGCGTCTAGAAAAACCGCCACCACCTGTTCATCCTGGTCAATCCCTTGCAGGATGGAGAAGAGGGTCCTCAAATTATGCGAGGTCGCTCTACCTGGTATGAATCCTGCTTGATCTGGACGAATTAATCCATCCATCAAGAGGGTAAGCCGATTTGCCAGGACTTTCGCAAGTATTTTGACGTCACAGTTGATCACAGAGAGTGGCCTGTATGAGTCCGTGGAATCAGAGGGCTTTCCCGGCTTCAGCAATGATACCAGCATCGCTTCTCGCATAGTGCGTGGGAGTATTCCTGTTTGAGCCGCCTCTTCATAGATGGACTTGAGAAAAGGAGCCAGCGTATCTATATAGGTTTTGTAGAATTCTATACCTATACCATCTGGTCCCGGTGCTTTGCCGCTATTGATTTGCATTATTGCCTCTCGGATTTCATCAAGTTCGAAATCTGCCGCTAAAAATTCCCTCTGCCGGTCGCTAAGCCAGGCCAGTTCCACCTGCTGCAAATATTGCAGAGTTTCCCCCTGTCGCTGGGCGCGCGAGGTGTATAACGCGCGGTAGTGTGCAAGGAAAACTTCGGTTATAGCCTCTTTGTCTCTGCACTCCCTCCCCTCGCTGTCACGTATGACCAGGACGTGATTAGCAGTTCTAGGGGGGCGTATGGTTTCGGCTAGCGCCCTACCGGGGCGCTCTCCCTCTCCATATCTCCGCGCCCTATGATATTTCCCTAGGAAGAGACACTCCCTTTCCGCCTCTGCCTGGTACTGTGTTATAGCCTCTCGTATTTTTGCATGCATAGGTCCAGTGTGTGTCCCTTGGGTCTCTGTCTCCCACTGTCGGATCTGACGCTCCAAGTTATTGATGGTAGTGCGGATATCTCTGAGGACTCCCCCTGCTTTGGCTATACAATGTCCCCGGATGGTAACTTTCAGGGCTTCCCACACCGTGGTTAGGTACTCCACCGATCCCACATTAAGTTTCAAGAATTCGTCTAGTGTGTCCCCCATTTCAGTTCTGAACACTGTATCAAGAAAAGACGTCGGCTGAAGGCGCCACTGCCGAGCTTGGGGAGAATATCCCGGGGTACAATGGTCATGAGTACAGGGGAGTGATCTGAATATGTGCGTGCCAAATGACGGGAGTCTAGGGCACGCACTGCAATATCTTGCGTTACTAGCCATAGGTCCAATCTAGACCATGTGTTGTGCACCGCTGAGTGGAATGTCCCCTCAAGTCGCGTTGGATGTTGGTGCCGCCACACATCTACCATTAAATTGTCAGTAAGGATTTGCCGTAACTGGCGCTGCGCTCGAGTGTAGTGGTGCGGCAGTGGGTTGGAGCGATCCATCGTGGGGTCTATCGTGAGGTTGAAGTCCCCCCCCAGATAATGTGAGTGGAGCCTAAGCTGACTATGCGTGCCCACATTGGGCCCGTAGCTGCATATCAGCGTGACTGACGCCGATGCCAACCTACCCCAGGCGACGCAATATCTGCCCTGCGGATCAATTGCGGACCCCTCTTCAATGTAGGGTACGGACTTTCTAATAAGTATAGCCGTGCCCCTAGAGTAGGCAGAATACGAGGAAAGTATCTATGGGAAGCCCATCTTGTGGCGAACTGTGGTTGCTCATGGGGCCGTGTATGCGTTTCTTGTAACATGGCTATACTAGCCTGCTGCCTATCCAAATACGCTAAAATATGTCGCTTCTTCCTGGGATCTCCCAACCCTCGGACGTTCCAGGTAATGAGTCGCATTCCTGTGGTGCCATTATCTACCTGTCCGTCACCCATCATTTAGCTCTGAAGGTACATCTGGCCTGAGCAAGTGTGTATCACTGGCTGTCTGTGTTAGTATGTGATGCTTGTAATGCAATAGGACTTTGTCATGATGCAACATTCCTGTAATGCCTACGTTGTCCCCGTTACAGTCCTCCCACAACGGCTTCCCCAACTTGCCATGTACAATACCCTCCCCCCATTGCCCACCCAAACAAAACAATATGAACATTCGTATCAACATTACCCACAGGGAGCGTTGTGTGCATTCGCATTCTGAAGCAAGTGCCTTGGGCTTTGTTGAAGGTGGCCAACAATGTGGCATGCAGATGCTTTGTGTTAGCAAGTATACTATTACCCTTGACATACAGACATTATTAAATTGCAATGTCACTATCCCCGTGGTAAGATTACAACTAAAAACAACAAGAAATAAACACCTCACGTATGAGGTAAAGGGGTACTCCCGTAGAGACGTGTGCCCTAGGGGGCGTGGCGTCTCCTCCCACGACGTAGTGGCAGGTGCGGGAGGGGGCCCTGGAACAACGGTACACTGTCCGACGGTCCCTCGCCATCCTTACTCAAAGTCTCATCGCTAGGTTGCAGTGCATAGTTTGAACACAATGAACAGTACCTGCATTTTGCCACAAACGTGTGGTCTGGTCTGCGACAACAGTTCTACCTGTCTGGGACGGCCTGATTCACCGGGTGCCATCATCTTCAGACGTCGTCTACTTGTGCCGGGCCTTCTCTATCGTTTGATGATGAACTTCCCGCTTTTTTTGCCGCCATTACAGTGTTTTTAAGGAAGTCCGCAGCCTGCTGTGGGTTGGCGAAAATGCGTTGTTGACCGTCATGTGTGATCCGTAGTCTGGCGGGATAAAGCATTGCGTATTCCACCCCTTCCTGCTGGAGTTTTTTCTTTATGGGGACAAATTTCTTTCTCGCCTCTTGCACATTCAAGGTGAAATCCGGGAAGATTGAGATGGCATTGTTTTCAAAGACGACGTTTTTGAGTTCTCGTGCCTTGCGCAGAGCGGCGTCCCTGTCCCGGTAGTTAAGGAGTCTTGCTACTATGGGTCTGGGCGGTGCCCCCGGCGGCGGTCTGGGTGCCAGCGTGCGATGCGCTCTTTCGACTATGAGCAATCTGGAGAAGGCCTCTTGACCAAAGCAGGTAGTCAGCAGTCGTTCCATGTACTCCTCCATCCTGCCCGTGTTGGTGGATTCTGGTATCCCCGTCACGCGAATGTTGTTCCACCGTGAACGTGCTTCTATGTCTTCATTTTTTGCTGCGATCACTTTTAGCAATTTGTCCATTTCGGTAATGTGTCCCTATGCCTGCACGTGGTCGTCTTCTAGGGTAGATATGCGTGTTTCAGCCTCCTTAATCCTGCCATCCTGCTTTTCAATTTTTTGGGTAATGTGATCTATCCTGGCGCAAATGGTGTCCATTTTACCCTCTACGGAGGCAAAACTGGTTTTCATCGTGTGGAACAAAGTCTTCATGTCCACTTCTTCTGGACTGTGGGCCTCCTGACTAGGAAGTTCTGATTCTGCCTCCGGCTGCTGTCCCCTGGGCGTCTTGCGTGTATCAAATGTAAGTTTGGGCTGTTTGCCGTCCTGTTTTCCCATGGTGATGACTGACCAGGGGTGCTGTGGGTGTCGGTATGAACTCGGTGTTTCCCAGGCGTCGTGGGCTGTCCCCCGTGGTGAATAGCGTTCCGTAGGTTCCAGCCGGTATGTGCCCTGTTCCCTAATGCTGTGCCTCCAATGGGCGGGTGCGATGTCCGGTCCACGCTTGCTTATCTATCACCTTGGTGTTGGGAAGAGGTTCCTCTCAGGTACGCCAATATTCCCGATATTGGCTCACCCCAACTCAAAGGGCCCTCCGCTCCCACCAGTCCAATCGACACGCGGCCTCCAGTAGCATCGGCTTGCACTGCATGAATCACCAGCGGAGGGTTTCTTGTGGGGCCTCGTGCGTAGTGGGGGGGGGAGGAGAGGCCGCTCCGGTAACCAATACGCAGAAATCCTACTGATATGTGCGTGTAGGAAGGTCAGCTCTTGTGGCTGCAGTTTACTTGGGCCTCTTGTGACGGAAAATTACTTGGGTAACACAGGTATTCAGGCCTCCTCAGCGGATCACATGTGTAGTGAGCAGCTTCCTTCATTCATGGCCTGCTCCACGGATGCATGTCTGTCCCCCCGGGGCCTCTCCTCCCAGCGCCGTCCTTTATCGGGTCTCCCCAGGGCTCCGATCCACCCAGTACCTCCGCATCAGTGTCAATCTCGTGTGGGGCAACCGGTAATGGCTCCACGTATTGTCTTACACTCTACAGTGACGAGGGAGGGGGGAGCAGCGTCCAAGCGATCCTTCTCTATATCGCAAGGCTTACTATTATCAGGCCGGGGGGGGGGGCCGCACTCGCCAACAGGGCAACCGCGAGGGCCTCCGCGCGTCGTCGCGGCCTCGCCTGTCGTCTACTGACTTCGATCCCCGGCTTCGCGTAGATGCGCCCGCCACCTCGCTCACCTCTGCCTTTTCATGCGGACCGCTCCCCGCATCCAGCGCGCCACAGCACCGCCTCCTTCCTTGCAGGTTTGTTCGGCCACAACCGCTTCCCGCTCCAAGCGCCCACCGGGGGGGGGGACCCCGTCCCAGCAGTTCCAGCGGGATCGTCAGCGGGCCTCCAGCGCTCACAGCTGCGGCGGCCCTGCCGCGCTCAGTCGCCTCCGCGCCTCCCAGGCAGGGACCGCCTCCCGTGCGGCCCTCGTTATCGTCAATGGCCCGCAGCGGGGTTTTGTCGCCGCCAGGCAGTTTCTTGTCGCAGTTGCCGGTGCAGCTGGCGATGATTACCACCGGATTAAGGATACATTTTGGATTTTTTCTTCCAGGGCTGACAGAGCCTCGCTAGTGAGCGGCCATCTTGTCAGCCCGCCCCTAGCGTCTCCGGTCACGCATATGCCTACATGCATAACTTAGGTAATATGGGGCAACGTGGTGCTACATCTTGCCTGGTCTTTCTTGAGGTGTGCCAGTGTGTTCGGGCAGTTTGAGATCAATGGTTGGAGGACGTGTGCAGCGGGGTCATTGTATGGAAGCGTTGGCGGAGTGGTGGGGCCAAGGGATTCAATGATAACTGATTAGATGGCCTGGATCCATTTGTGATGTGGATCAATGATGGTGATGGTGTCTGGTGGGCATGCTGAATATGTGACATTTAGAATGATGGTTGGTACAGGGGATTCCGGTGGTGTGGCTGTAGTTGAATCTGTCTTCTGGTGGAGGAGATGTGTTTGACTGTGTCTCCTGCAATGTGGCTTGGTGTGGTGAATAGCTGCTTCAGTCTGATGTCAGCAAGTTCACCCAGGAGGCGGTGGTGTTCTGGTCCCTGGGGTTGTCCAGGTGGAACTAGAGTTCTCAAAGTAGGAATGTCGTTGGTGGATGGGAGAGCCTGGTGTGCAATAATGTCTTCAATGGCATTGGTGAATGGGTGTCCATGGACCGGGGGGCCTGCAAATGAAGGTGCCAAAGTGGATGTTGTTGTGCTTGGTCCGGGTTTTTAAGTTGTGTAGTACCATGGTCACCGCTGGGTCATTAGAGTGTGTGGTTAGTTGGAGTGTTTTTCTTTCTTGTAGGAGATGGCAATGCCTCCTCCTCAATGGATGTGGTGGGCCTTGCGGGTAATTAGGTAGCTGCCACTGATGGTGACAGTGATTTCTGGTCCGGAATTGAGGTTGGGACATGTGTTTGTGAAGTAGGTGTCATATGAGAGTTTGCAGCAAGGTGGTGCGACATTTCTGTAGTGTGCATGTGTAGGGCCTGCACGTTGTGGAGGGTGCAGTTGAGCTGGTTGTGTGGAGTGTTGTTTGGCTGGGTGGCACGAGGCACTGGTGTGTTGATGTGGCAGAAGGTTTGTTTGGAGTTTCGACTGCCACAGGGTGCAAGATAAGCATACAGTCTTGCAAGATGGCAGGTGGTGTTGCGTCCAGGGTAGATGGCGAGGAGGGTGCTTGTGTTGCAGCAGAGGAGTGTATGAGAGGAATGGTCCTTGCTGGTGAGTGTGGTCCAGGGACAAATGGACGCAGACGGTATTATTCTTGGCTTGCCTTCGTCATGGGAGACGTACATTACATCACAGTTATCACATTGGAATGCCAATTCAAAGTAACTTCAGGCCCGCAGTTGCCTTCACATTGCATGTCATCTCAACGCATTGTGATGCAAGTAATGGAGATTCATCAGTTCCAGGTTAGGTAATGCGTTCTGGTGCCAGATAAAAATGTAAGGGAGTTTCTTTGTGTTCAAATATAAAATTTAGGGTGTCTTGTGGGTTAAATAATGAAATATAGTGTCATTTTTGTTTGGATAAAATCAAAAATGGATTTCTTTTGGGATAAACAATGAAAATTAGTGTGTCTTCTGGGGTCAAAAATTGAAATTAGGGTGTCTATTGGGGTCAAATAATGAAATTAGGGTGTTTTTTGGGGTCAAAATATGAAATTAGGGTGTCTTTTGGGGTCAAAAAATGAAATTAGGGTGTTTTCTGGCCTCAAATGTGACATTTAAGGTGGTTTTGGGGGTCTCATGAATCTCAGGGATCTGGGGTTGTTTTGTGTTACAAGTGTTCCTTTTAGGGTTGCACTCACTGCAGTGGGATGTGTAATTTACAATGCTACCCTATCCAGCTCTTTCTCCACTGTTGTAATATGAGACCTCTTGGTATGCATCGTATTGGAATGCAATGTAATGGTATGCATAGCAACCAAAGATATTCCTTTGGTATACCACTGTTGTAATTTGAGACCTCTTGGTATGCATCGTATTGGAATGCAATGTAATGGTATGCCTTGCTAACAAAGATATTCCTTTGGTATACCACTGTTGTAATATGAGACCTCTTGGTATGCATCGTATTGGAATGCAATGTATGGTATGCCTTGCTAACAAAGATATTCCTTTGGTATACCACTGTTGTAATATGAGACCTATTGGTATGCATCGTATTGGAATGCAATGTAATGGTATGCCTTGCTAACAAAGATATTCCTTTGGTATACCACTGTTGTAATATGAGACCTCTTGGTATGCATCGTATTGGAATGCAATGTAATGGTATGCTTCGCAACCAAAGATATTCCTTTGGTATACCACTGTTGTAATATGAGACCTATTGGTATGCATCGTATTGGAATGCAATGTAATGGTATGCCTTGCAACCAAAGATATTCCTTTGGTATACCACTGTTGTAATATGAGACCTATTGGTACGCATTGTATTGGAATGCAATGTAATGGTGTTGGAACCGGGTTTACCGAGTCCGCCACGGTAGCATGGCGCGAGGCGGGAAAGCACGCGAAGGCAAAGTGTAAGGCAGTTGTGCAGCACACTCTTACTTTGACTCAGAAATGCGAACGCAATAACATGACACCACACCAGGCTTGTGTATTTAAAATCAAGATCTTATATATATAAATCAAGTTAGCATCAGATGAGGCAGATTAATTCAGATCTACATTTAAATTCATTGCATTACTCAACTGGTGCACATTTTAAATAAAGCATCATAGCTCATCAACATTGTAGACCACTAAGAGGCCGCAGGAATTATCTCCTAAACGTAGCACTTAATAATGATCTCAAGGTACGTTAATAAAACATGGGCCTAAACATACAGTTCACTTTAGCATATTCAATTACTTAAAAGAAGGCTTTTCACTTTACATTTCAATAGGCCTGCATTAATCTAGGCGCACCCACATTCAGTACAGTGGGCGTCGCAATTCCAGTACACCTGTAACATAAAACACTTCAACTCTTGGCGGTGTACACTTCAGCTCAATTCAATTAAACACTTTCCCCCTGTGGTAAAGACTTAGCAGTTAAAAGCATGGCCTAGGCAGTAATTACAATAGGCATCTGCAATAAATTAATAAATACTGTGGGGAACCCCTCAACATGTCCTGTATCCTGGGGCTTCTATGTCCCTTAGGGGTTAACTCCAGGCTAGGCCCACTCCTCTCCGGGGCCTCGCCTCATGGGGAAAGTAACACAGTTAATTTTAGGGGTTAATGGTGGCCCCCGGCCCCCAGTGGCGTTTTTGTGGGCCCTAGGGGCCTCCTGGGCTCACCTGGTGCTTGTTCGTTGGTCGCGCTTCTTTAGCGACTGGCAATCCCCAGGCCCGGCCCGTGTTCTGGAGGGCGGGGCCCGGTCGGGGTACCTCGGCCTTCTGGCCGGAATGAAGGGTCGTTGCGGGGGCCGGTATCACCTTCCTCCGGCCCCCGGGATCAGGGAACTCACTTGCGGCACGTTGCGGGGGCCGGTATCACCCTCCTCCGGCCCCCGGGATCAGGGAGTGACTGTGCGGCACGTTGCGGGGGCCGGTATCACCCTCCTCCAGCCCCCGGGATCAGGTGAGTGGTTTTCGCTGGCTCAGGGACTTTGGGGATGGGAGCGGGAGCCGGCAGTCCTCTCCGGCCGGCTCCCCGTCTCCCTCTGCACGGCCGGGGCTCTTCCTCGGCCTCCGTCGGCGCTGGGGGCGTGGCGGGAGCCGGCGCCCAATCGTTGCGCGGCCTTCCTGGGGGCGCGGCCGGCGTCCCCGGTTGCTCGGCGTCGGCGGGGCCTGGAGGCCTCGCGGATCGCGCTAGGCCGCGACGGCGGCGGTGGTGATTTCTTCAGCCGCGACGGCGGCGGTGGTGATTTCTTCGGCCGCGACGGCGGCGGTGGGGCCCTGGGCCCGGTGGCAATGATTTGGGGATATTTTTGAAGGCTTCGGTGAGGGCGCGGACGGCGCACCTCACCACATCCACTAAAGGGGCTTCCCTCACCTCAGCGCTCCCTTCGGTGAGGGCACGACGGCGCACCTCACCACACGGCACTTCTCCTCACGCGGCGGCGGCGGCCGCGGCGGTGATTTCCTCACAAGGTCAGTGACCTGAGGGGAGGCAGAACGCGGGGCGCACCAGCAGCCTGTGGGCAGGGCTGACTGGAAAAGTACTTGGGGGCAGCCCAGCAGCAGGCAGGAATGAATAGGGGGTGAAGGTCTAGCGCTTCAGGGCACGGCGCTTTACCTGGTGATCCCCAGTTGGGCAGTTTAGGCTTCAGGCCTGGCTGGACGGTCAGGCCTCCTCAAATTAAGGTGTCTTGCGACTGTTCCAGATTGGTTCCTTCTTAGGCGCTTCTTGTCAGGAGTTTCTTGTCAGAAGTTTCTTATTATAAGTTTCTTGTCAAAGTTTCTTGTCAGAAGTTTCTTCTTATGAGGGGGGATGAGTTGGTGGTCTGGGAGTGCTTGATGTTCCTCCCCGCACGCTGAAGGTGGTTCCCTGGGTCCCCTCACACTGGGCAAGGTCAGTGGGTGGTGGGCGTTCCTCAGCTATCTTACTACAGCAGGGCCTCAGCCCTGTCAGCAGCAGTAGTGTAGGTCTCCCCCTAGGCCCTAAAGCCTATACTCCGGCGGAGGTTCTCCCAGGATCAGTGGTGCCTCATCAACTGACTAGAAAGTTTTCCCTCCAAGCCTTTTATACCCCTAGGACAGGTGACTCTCCCAAAGGCGGCAAAACATAACTCCTCCCACAGCCCGGAAGGTTCTGGAACCTTCTACATGCCTGGCTATGTGGCCCAGAGGCGGGGATGCAATGGATACTGTATCCCTATGTCCCAGCCTGACCCTAGCTACTAGTGTGTATGCGTGTAAGGCCCCTCTGCAGTAGCAGGGGCCTGTGGCAGCCATCTTGAGTGAGAGAGAGCACCTGCACCTCAGCACTGGCTAGCAGTGGCAAGGCGCCCGGAGACCTAGGTCCAGTAAAAATATGGTGGCAAA
Source organism: Calotriton arnoldi (assembly GCA_963921515.1). NCBI lineage: Eukaryota > Metazoa > Chordata > Amphibia > Caudata > Salamandridae > Calotriton > Calotriton arnoldi. Next base: position 127,040 of record CAWUFW010017462.1, on the reverse strand, counting down.
AATGAGGCGCAAAAGGGGAAAAAAAGGGAAAGACCACCCTAGGGCTGACAGGTCTAACACGCGTCCCCCAGCCGAAAGAGGGAGAGCTTCCCAACCTCTAGGGAGTTCTCGTCGCTAAGGCGGAAAAACCGGGAGAGACCGTCAGCGTTGGCGTGGTCTACACCGGGTCGATGTTCCACCCGAAAGTCCATCCCCTGGAGGGAAATGGACCACCTCAACAATTTGGGGTTTTCGCCTCTCATCTGCATGAGCCAGCGAAGGGGTCTGTGGTCGGTCTGGATCAGGAAGTGACAGCCAAAAAGGTATGGCCTCAACTTCTTTACAGCCCAAACCACGGCAAAGGCTTCTCGTTCGATGGTACTCCACCGCTGTTCCCGGGGGAGTAGTCTTCGGGAAATGAAGGCCACTGGCTGGTCTTGGCCATCATCATTCAGCTGCGAGAGCACAGCTCCTATGCCATGCTCAGAAGCGTCTGTCTGTACGATAAATTCCCGTCCAAAGTCTGGAGTCCTGAGCACCGGTGCGGTGCACATTGCACGCTTGAGGGTCTCAAAGGCTTCCTGGCAGGCAGCTGTCCAGATGACTCTGCGTGGCTGCTTCTTTGAAGTCAATTCCGTCAATGGGCCCACGATGGTTCCATATCCCTTGACGAACCGGCGGTAGTATCCCGTAAGGCCGAGAAAAGCTCGGACCTCTGTTTGGGTCTTGGGGGGCTCCCAGGCCAAGATGGTCTCAATCTTGGCTTGGAGGGGTTGCACCTTACCTCCGCCCACCAGATGTCCCAGGTACACGACAGATCCCTGTCCAATCTGGCACTTGCTGGCCTTGATGGTTAGACCAGCCCGTTGCAGAGCCTGTAGCACCTCCTGGAGATGCTCCAGATGGTCCTCCCAGCTGCTACTGAAGACAGCTATGTCATCCAGGTAGGCAGCAGAGAAGGCCTCTAGGCCAGACAGCACCTGGTTCACCAACCGCTGGAAAGTGGCTGGAGCATTTTTCAACCCGAAGGGCATCACCCGAAATTTAAAGTGGCCCTCGGGGGTGGAGAACGCAATCTTCTCCCTTGCTCCTTCCGCCATGGCGATCTGCCAATAGCCTGACGTCAAATCAATGGTACTCAAATACCGGGCTGCTCCCAGCCGGTCAATGAGCTCATCCGCCCGAGGGATCGGGTGAGCGTCGGTCTTTGTGACTGAGTTGAGTCCGCGGTAATCCACACAGAACCGAAGTTCTGGTGTGGTGCCCGGTGGGGCCGCTTTCGGCACCAACACCACCGGACTAGCCCAAGGGCTACTGGAAGGCTCAATCACTCCCAGTTCTAGCATCTTGGTAACCTCACCCTGGATACTAGCCTTGACTTTATCGGACAGCCGGTAAGACTTGGTTTTTACTGGCGGACTGTCCCCTGTGTCCACATCATAGGTACACAGGTGGGTGATTCCAGGCGTGAGGGAGAACAACGAGGCGTACTGCCCCAAGACCTGGCGGCAGTCCCTCTGTTGCTCTGGGGTTAAGGATGGGGCGAGGACCACTCCCTCTACCGAACCATCCTTCTCATGGGCCGCCAGAAGGTCTGGAAGAGGCTCACTCTCCTCCTCCTCACTTCCATCTGTTATCATTAGGAGAGTGAGTTCTGAACGCTCCTGGTGGGGCTTCAGGCGGTTGACGTGGAACACCCTGTGGGGTTGACGTGGGGTCTTCACATCGACGACATATGTGGTCTGGCCTCTCCTTTCCAAGATCTCAAACGGCCCAGTCCACCGGTCCTGGAGGGCGCTAAGCTCTCCTGGCTCCATGACCCACACCTTCTGTCCAGCGTCTAACTCTACCGTCCGCGCGTTCCGGTCATACCATTTCTTCATCACGGCTTGACTTGCCTCTAGGTTGTCCGAGGCCTCCTTCCACAGCTTGGCCACTTGCCTGCGGAATGCCAGCATATAGCTGACCACATCACGGGGAAGCTTCGAGGAAGACTTCTCCCACCCCTCCTTGACAAGACTGAGGGGCCCCCGAACGGGGTGGCCATAGAGCAGCTCAAAGGGGCTGAAACCGACCCCCTTCTGCGGCACCTCTCGGTAGGAGAAGAGCAGACAGGGTAAGAGGACGTCCCACTTCCTTCTCAAGTCCTCGGGTAGGCTCCTGATCATCCCCTTCAAGGTTTTGTTAAAGCGCTCCACGAGCCCGTTCGTCTGGGGGTGGTAAGGAGTGGAGAACCGGTAGGTCACTCCACACTCCTTCCACATGGCCTGCATGTAGGCCGACATGAAATTCGTGCCCCTATCTGACACCACGACCTTGGGGAATCCCACTCGGGTAAAAATCCCCATCAGGGCCCGCGCCACCACCGGTGCAGTGATGGTCCTCAGAGGGATTGCCTCCGGGTACCGGGTGGCGTGGTCTACCAGCACCAAAATGAACCTATGAGGGACCTTCACTTTCGTCCCTGTCTTGCCGCTCACTTGGCAAGTGGTGCAAGTCTTGCAAAAAGTGTCAGAAGTGACGCGCATCCTGGGCCAGTAAAAATGTGGGACCAGACGCGCAAACGTCTTGTCTTGGCCCAGGTGTCCTGCTAGTGGTATTTCGTGTGCCAACTCTAGCAGAAAGGCTCGGTAGCATTGGGGGACCACCACGGCCCTTGATGACCCATGCACCGGAGCCTTAGGCTCACTGTAGAGGAGACCATCCTCCCAGTAGACATGGTAGTTACCAGTCTCGGTTCCAGCTGCTGGGCTTCGGCCTGTTGCCGCATGCCTTCAAGCGTAGGGCACTCCTTCTGCGCCCGGCAAAATTCCTCCCGGGTAGGCCCTCCTTCCACCTGCCACTCTGCAGGGGTCGGCAGGTCCCCCACGGGAACACCAACCACCTCAGCGGACTCCGGGGTGACCTCCGCGGGCTCCCCATCCATCTCACCGGGTGTCTCTTCCTGGACATCTCCTCGTCCAGCAGTGCGCTGGGCCATTATTTCAGGCTCCAACCCCAGCTGAGTTCCTTGTCGGGCAGCCATGGACCGCGTGACGACGCAAGTCCATCCTGGTAATCCCAACATCTCAGCATGGGCATTGAACTCTGCCTCCCTCCAGGCAGTATGTTCCAAGTCGTTGCCCAGCAGACAGTCAACTGGAAGGCAGGGCTCACAGCAACCTTCAACAGACCTGATACTCCTCCCCACTCAAAGGGAACTTGGGCCACGGGGTAATGACCCAGGCTATTATCAGCCATAACAACCGGGTGGAATTCCTCAGGAATCACCTGCTCTGGGGACACCAGCTGACGTCTCACCATCGTCATGCTGGCACCTGTGTCCCTCAGAGCCTCCACCTCCTCCCCGTTCACCAGGACCCTCTGCCGATACTTGGCAGTGTTCGCGGGTACCTGAACCCGTGGGATGATCTCTCTATCCCCCAGGGAAACTAAGGTCAAGCCTGTCCACTCACCTCCCCTACCTAGGGACAACTCCTCCCCAAGCGCTACACTGGCCACCCCGGGGCTCTTACCTCCTGTGGGGGCTGGGGTTCTCTTGCAACACTGGGGATCCCCCTTGTAATGTCCAACCTCCCCGCACTCGTAGCACCGGACAGTTCTGGGCTGCTGACTCCTGTCAGGATAAGTGGGTTTCTGGGATCCAGATTGGGATGGGGAACCTACCCCTCTCCCAGGCGGTCTATTTTGGGGGCCTTTAAAGAACTCCCTCTTTTTATCTCCCCCTCTTTCTTCTGGGGGAGCCCCTGTCCACCTTTCGGGGGTCCGCCCCGGCTCCCTTGTGGGACACCCGAGTGCTGACCCACGTGTCTGCCTCCTCTGCAAGCTCCCTAGGATTGGTCAGCTTGCGGTCCACCAAGTACTGGCGCAGCTCCGGAAAACATTTCTCTAGGAGGTGCTCTCTCAAGAACAGGTCGTACAGCCCTTTGTAATTGTCAACGTTGCTGCCACGCACCCAACCCTCCAATGCCTTCCGGGCATAATCAAAAAAATCCACCCAGTTTTGTGTGTGAAGCTTGTGGCTGTTGCGGAACTTTTGGCGGTAGTTCTCTGGGGTGAGGCCAAACTTCTTGAGCAGGGCCTCCTTCATGATAGGGTAGTTAGTCTGCTCCCCCTTATCCAAAGTTAAAAGTGTGTCCCTTACTAGTGGAGGTATGTACCTATAAAGACCTCCCCCCCAGTAGCTCTCAGGAACTCTATGGGCCACCAAAGCCACCTCGTACGCCGCCAACCACTTGTCGATGTCATCACCTACACTAAAACTAGCTATCACCTCTCTTGGTAAATAGAATTTGGGCTCCTGTGGAACCCCAGCAGGTACGCTGCCACCATTCACTTTGCCCTGCATCTCCATCTGCAAGGTTCGGAGCTCTAGTTCCTTCAGGCTAAGCTCATGTGCAAGCTTCCTTTCCTCCATGGCTAGCCTTGCCTGTTCTCGCTCCCTTTCCATCCTAGCAAGTTCTAATGTTAATTGCCTATGCTCCCTTCTGTCCTCAAATTCCTCTGCCGACAAACTCCCCCCTGACGCACTACTGCCTGCCCTGGAACGTCTTCCTGGCAACACATTCTCGCTAACATCAATGCGCAATAGGTCCAGTTCTCCTGGGTTGTCTGCCTCCCCTGCTCCTCGTCCCCTCTTCCCTCCGGGTGGGCCATTACCCATGCCCTCAAAGCTTTCTGAAGCACCTCCTTCCTGGCGCCTCGCTTGACGGCCACCCCCTCTCTAGGCAGAAATCCTTGAGCTGTGTCACCGTATACCTTTCTAGGTTGGCTAACTCAAACTCCATCCTCCTAGGTGGGGTCCCAGACAATTTAGGGAAAGGGTTCTAGACTGTAGGTAGCAGGTCTAACGCAGGAATGTACACAATCGGCAATTACAAAAGAATTCCTAGCACTTGCATTACAATAGGTGTCTAATTGCGGCGCACACTGAGTCACTGTAGGGTGCTGCACAAACACCAGTCCTTATCCAACCGCTGAACACCAAATGTTGGAACCGGGTTTACCGAGTCCGCCACGGTAGCATGGCGCGAGGCGGGAAAGCACGCGAAGGCAATGTGTAAGGCAGTTGTGCAGCACACTCTTACTTTGACTCAGAAATGCGAACGCAATAACATGACACCACACCAGGCTTGTGTATTTAAAATCAAGATCTTTTATATATAAATCAAGTTAGCATCAGATGAGGCAGATTAATTCAGATCTACATTTAAATTCATTGCATTACTCAACTGGTGCACATTTTAAATAAAGCATCATAGCTCATCAACATTGTAGGCCACTAAGAGGCCGCAGGAATTATCTCCTAAACGTAGCACTTAATAATGATCTCAAGGTACATTAATAAAACATGGGCCTAAACATACAGTTCACTTTAGCATATTCAATTACTTAAAAGAAGGCTTTTCACTTTACATTTCAATAGGCCTGCATTAATCTAGGCGCACCCACATTCAGTACAGTGGGCGTCGCAATTCCAGTACACCTGTAACATAAAACACTTCAACTCTTGGCGGTGTACACTTCAGCTCAATTCAATTAAACACTTCCCCCTGTGGTAAAGACTTAGCAGTTAAAAGCATGGCCTAGGCAGTAATTACAATAGGCATCTGCAATAAATTAATAAATACTGTGGGGAACCCCTCAACATGTCCTGTATCCTGGGGCTTCTATGTCCCTTAGGGGTTAACTCCAGGCTAGGCCCACTCCTCTCCGGGGCCTCGCCTCATGGGGAAAGTAACACAGTTAATTTTAGGGGTTAATGGTGGCCCCCGGCCCCCAGTGGTGTTTTTGTGGGCCCTAGGGGCCTCCTGGGCTCACCTGGTGCTTGTTCGTTGGTCGCGCTTCTTTAGCGACTGGCAATCCCCAGGCCCGGCCCGTGTTCTGGAGGGCGGGGCCCGGTCGGGGTACCTCGGCCTTCTGGCCGGAATGACGGGTCGTTGCGGGGGCCGGTATCACCTTCCTCCGGCCCCCGGGATCAGGGAACTCACTTGCGGCACGTTGCGGGGGCCGGTATCACCCTCCTCCGGCCCCCGGGATCAGGGAGTGACTGTGCAGCACGTTGCGGGGGCCGGTATCACCCTCCTCCGGCCCCCGGGATCAGGTGAGTGGTTTTCGCGGGCTCAGGGACTTTGGGGATGGGAGCGGGAGCCAGCAGTCCTCTCCGGCCGGCTCCCCGTCTCCCTCTGCACGGCCGGGGCTCTTCCTCGGCCTCCGTCGGCGCTGGGGGCGTGGCGGGAGCCGGCGCCCAATCGTTGCGCGGCCTTCCTGGGGGCGCGGCCGGCGTCCCCGGTTGCTCGGCAACGGCGTCGGCGGGGCCTGGAGGCCTCTCGGATCGCGCTAGGCCGCGACGGCGGCGGTGGTGATTTCTTCGGCCGCAACGGCGGCGGTGGTGATTTCTTCGGCCGCGACGGCGGCGGTGGGGCCCTGGGCCCGGTGGCAATGATTTGGGGATATTTTTGAAGGCTTTGGTGAGGGCGCGGACGGCGCACCTCGCCACATCCACTAAAGGGGCTTCCCTCACCTCAGCGCTCCCTTCGGTGAGGGCACGACGGCGCACCTCACCACACGGCACTTCTCCTCACGCGGCGGCGGCCGCGGCGGTGATTTCCTCACAAGGTCAGTGACCTGAGGGGAGGCAGAACGCAGGGCGCACCAGCAGCCTGTGGGCAGGGCTGACTGGAAAAGTACTTGGGGGCAGCCCAGCAGCAGGCAGGAATGAATAGGGGTGAAGGTCTAGCGCTTCAGGGCACGGCGCTTTACCTGGTGATCCCCAGTTGGGCAGTTTAGGCTTCAGGCCTGGCTGGACGGTCAGGCCTCCTCAAATTAAGGTGTCTTGCGACTGTTCCAGATTGGTTGCTTCTTAGGCGCTTCTTGTCAGGAGTTTCTTGTCAGAAGTTTCTTATTATAAGTTTCTTGTCAAAGTTTCTTGTCAGAAGTTTCTTCTTATGAGGGGGGATGAGTTGGTGGTCTGGGAGTGCTTGATGTTCCTCCCCGCACGCTGAAGGTGGTTCCCTGGGTCCCCTCACACTGGGCAAGGTCAGTGGGTGGTGGGCGTTCCTCAGCTATCTTACTACAGCAGGGCCTCAGCCCTGTCAGCAGCAGTAGTGTAGGTCTCCCCCAGGCCCTAAAGCCTATACTCCGGCGGAGGTTCTCCCAGGATCAGTGGTGCCTCATCAACTGACTAGAAAGTTTTCCCTCCAAGCCTTTTATACCCCTAGGTCAGGTGACTCTCCCAAAGGCGGCAAAACATAACTCCTCCCACAGCCCGGAAGGTTCTGGAACCTTCTACATGCCTGGCTATGTGGCCCAGAGGTGGGGATGGAATGAATACTGTATCCCTATGTCCCAGCCTGACCCTGGCTACTAGTGTGTATGCGTGTAAGGCCCCTCTGCAGTAGCAGGGGCCTGTGGCAGCCATCTTGAGTGAGAGAGAGCACCTGCACCTCAGCACTGGCTAGCAGTGGCAAGGCGCCCGGAGACCTAGGTCCAGTAAAAATATGGTGGCAAAAATGAGGCGCAAAAGGGAAAAAAAACAGGGAAAGACCACCCTAGGGCTGACAGGTCTAACAAATGGTATGCGTCGTAACTAAAGATATTCCTTTGGTATACCACTGTTGTAATATGAGACCTCTTGGTATGCATCGTATTGGAATGCAATGTAATGGAATGCCTTGCTAACAAAGATATTCCTTTGGTATACCACTGTTGTAATATGAGACCTCTTGGTATGCATCGTATTGGAATGCAATGTAATGGTATGCCTTACTAACAAAGATATTCCTTTGGTATACCACTGTTGTAATATGAGACCTCTTGGTATGCATCGTATTGGCATGCAATGTAATGGTATGCGTAGCAACCAAAGATATTCCTTTGGTATACCACTGTTGTAATATGAGACTTCATGGCATGCATCGTATTGGAATGCAATGTAATGGAATGCCTTGCTAACATAGATATTCCTTTGGTATACCACTGTTGTAATATGAGACCTCTTTGTATGCATCGTATTGGAATGCAATGTAATGGTATGCCTTGCGAACAAAGATATTCCTTTGGTATACCACTGTTGTAATATGAGACCTCTTGGTATGCATTGTATTGGAATGCAATGTAATGGTATGCCTTGCAACCAAAGATATTCCTTTGGTTTACCACTGTTGTAATATGAGACCTCTTGATATGCATCGTATTGGAGTGCAATGTAATGGTATGCCTTGCAACTAAAGATATTCCTTTGGTATACCACTGTTGTAATATGAGACCTTTTGGTATGCATCGTATTGGAATGCAATGTAATGGTATGCGTCGTAACTAAAGATATTCCTTTGGTATACCACAGTTGTAAAATGAGACCTCTTGGTATGCATCATATTGGAATGCAATGTAATGGTATGCGTCGTAACTAAAGATATTCCTTTGGTATACCACTGTTGTAATATGAGACCTCTTGGTATGCATCGTATTGGAATGCAATGTAATGGTATGCCTTGCAGCAAAAGATATTCCTTTGGTATACCACTGTTGTAATATGAGACCTCTTGGTATGCATCGTATTGGAATGCAATGTAATGGAATGCCTTGCTAACAAAGATATTCCTTTGGTATACCACTGTTGTATTATGAGACCTCTTGCTATGCATTGTATTGGAATGCAATGTAATGGTATGCCTTGCAACAAAAGATATTCCTTTGGTATACCACTGTTGTAATATGAGACCTCTTGCTATGCATCGTATTGGAATGCAATGTAATGGTATGCCTTGCAACCATAGATATTCCTTTGGTATACCACTGTTGTAATATGAGACCTCTTGCTATGCATCGTATTGGAATTCAATGTAATGGTATGCCTTGCAACCAAAGATATTCCTTTGGTATACCACTGATGTAATATGAGACCTCTTGGTATGCATCGTATTGGAATGCAATGTAATGGTATGCGTTGCAACCAAAGATATTCCTTTGGTATGCCACTGATGTAATATGAGACCTGTTGGTATGCATTGTATTGGAATGCGATGTAATAGTGTGCCTTGCAACCAAAGATATTCCTTTGGTATACCACTGTTGTAATATGAGACCTCTTGGTATGCATCGTATTGCAATGCAATGTAATGGTATGCCTTGCAACCAAAGATATTCCTTTGGTAGACCACTGTTGTAGTATGAGACCTCTTGGTATGCATCGTATTGGAATGCAATGTAATGGTATACGTCGCAACCAAAGAAATTCCTTTGGTATACCACTGTTGTAATATGAGACCTCTTGGTATGCATCGTATTGGAATGCAATGTAATGGAATGCCTTGCTAACAAAGATATTCCTTTGGTATACCACTGTTGTAATATGAGACCTCTTGGTATGCATCGTATTGGAATGCAATGTAATGGAATGCCTTGCTAACAAAGATATTCCTTTGGTATACCACTGTTGTAATATGAGACCTCTTGGTATGCATCGTAATGGAATGCAATGTAATGGTATGCCTTGCTAACAAAGATATTCCTTTGGTATACCACTCTTGTAATATGAGACCTCTTGGTATGCATCGTATTGGAATGCAATGTAATGGTATGCGTTGCTAACAAAGATATTCCTTTGGTATACCACTGTTGTAATATGAGACCTATTGGTATGCATCGTATTGGAATGCAATGTAATGGTATGCCTTGCAACCAAAGATATTCCTTTGGTATACCACTGTTGTAATATGAGACCTATTGGTATGCATCGTATTGGAACTTGCACCTCACTGGGCTGATAACGGGGACGGACGGCGTGGCGTTATCACTTCCGCCTGTCCATTAGGACATTTGCCTGGCCCGGAAGTAAGCAGGGGGCCTTCCCGCCCGAGATGCTTTACCGGGGGGATATAAGCACGGCCGCATGGCGGCCGCGCGCAGCGGGCGCGCCGCCGGCGCGCCGAAGGCACGCCAAAGGCAAGCCCGTCTGCGCCCGTCCGCGCTTGGCCCGGGCTTAGGGCTGGGGATGCTGCCAGTTTTAAGCCCCATCCTGCCTCTATAATCACCTATACTGGGGAACAACTACGAGCCTTTAACATAAAGGATAGGTGTGACCGAAAAACTGGTATTAATATCGATCCATGTTTGATACATTTTAAATGTATTATTTGTGGGTTTTCTTACCATTTATCTGACCTACCCCAATTATCTCTTAGTCAGGAGCATCTATCCGCTGTAAAGAATGTGACAAAATCAGTGTCAGGCTGTCTTATCAATGCACGGTCATTGTGTAAACACGCGTCTGAGTTTGCTCTGCTTATTGAAACACATGGTGTTGATGTGGCCTTTATTACTGAAACCTGGGGAGATAGCTCTGCAGGTCCTGACTTGGCATTGGCGACTCCCTCAGGGTACACACTATTTAGGCAAGACCGAGTAGGTAAAAGAGGAGGAGGACTGGCCGTCCTGTTCCCAAGTACATGGAAAGGGGTTTTTACCTCTCAGTACAATGGGCCCACCTTAGAATCCCTACTTTTTAAACTAACGATAGGTAACCATTACGCTTTTAATGGTTTGTTATGCTACCGACCCCCAGGTCCCCGGGCTAACTTTCTGATGAATATAGGTACCTCTCTGGATGTTATATCCCAGTCATCGGACTTTACACTCCTAGGTGACTTCAATATTCACCTGGAGGATCCACTGGATAGTGATGCTGTACATTTTATTGATATTGCAAATAGTATGGGCCTTACTCAGCAGGTGATTGGCAGTACACATTTGGGGGTCATTTACTGGATGGAATATTTACCAGTAATGATCATCTACAATGTCTTCCTCCATTGCCTATTATATGGTCGGACCATAAAGCTATTATGTTTTCGTTTCCGGTACAATACCCCCAGACAAAGAAATTGATAAATAGGCAGTGGAAAATGATCCGGCCCTGGAATAAGTTGCCAGTGGGTATGTTTGAATCTGCATTAGCCCAAAATTCTCCATCTCCCTCGGGAGACTCAAATGAAGCTGTTGCTGCTTTTGAGGACTGGCTAAAAAGTCAATAGACCAGGTACTACCAGCTAAATGCATCTCTAGTCATAGGTCCAGACCTACCGAACCTTGGTACTCAGAACAGCTTAGGATACAAAAACAAAAATGTCGTCGTCTGGAAAGGAAGTGGAGATCCTCAGACGATTTGGAGGATAAAGCTAACTATAAATTGGCTCTGCTTGAGTATAAAAACTTATCGATAAGGAGAAAACCAGCTATTTTACCACAGCTATACTTTCAGCAAAAAACTCGTCAAAGGAACTTTTTTGACGGTTAAACGATTAGCCAATTGCTCTGTAGCGGCTGACTCACCTAAAACTCAGGCATTCTGCGACAGGGTGGCTATGTTTTTCCAGGATAAAGTTAAGGCGGTCTATAATGGACTCATCAAGTCCGCGGATCTAGGAATGGTTCCTTCTTTAGAGGCTGCTGCTAGACCTGGGATCACCGGACTCATTCCCAGTACTCACGCTGATTACAGGGACCATCCTGAACTATCAGCCTTTCCAATACTGACAAGGGAAGCAACAATTAACTTGTTGAGATCCACTAAATCAGGCTCTCCACTGGACTTATGCCCTCCAAAGATCTTTCATCTTCTACCAGAGATCTTTGCCTCTCATCTGTTGCCCATTTTTAATCAAATGTTCTCTTCTGGTCTATTCCCTACTAGTTGGAAATTGGCATCCGTGCTTCCACTTTTGAAGAAGCCAAATCTTGATGAGACTGACCCCAATAATTACCGCCCAATTTCCAGACTTCCGCTGCCAGCTAAGATGGTGGAGAAGGCCATGAATAATACTCTATCAGACTATATTGAAAAGCATGGCCTTCTCGATGACACTCAGTTCGGGTTTCGAAAACATCATAGTACCGAACTGGCGCTGATCACATCATCTGAAATGATTAGGCAGACAGTTGACGCTGGGGGCAGTGCAGCACTTGTGCTGCTTGACCTCTCCGCCGCATTTGATACGGTGAACCATCAGAAACTTTTGGAAGTTCTGAGGGGAATTGGGGTCAAAGGAAATGCACTTTCCCTTCTTGAATCATTCCTGTCTGGCAGGGAACAATTTGTGGCCCTAGAAAATTTTAAATCATCCAATTTTATACTTCCATGCGGTGTGCCACAGGGATCGTCCTTGAGTCCGACTCTTTTAACATTTATGTGGCACCACTGGCGAAGTTAATCAGGTCCCTAGGCTTTTCGGCTGTATCTTATGCCGACGACACGCAGATCATCGTCTCAGTGTCAGGATCCCCCACTAACACTATGGAACAGTTCCATACCTGCCTTCGTCAGGTTGGGGACTGGATGGCTGCCAATTGTCTAAAGCTTAACTCTGGTAAGACGGAGGTCCTACTTTTTGGTGCTCACACTGATTTCTGGTCACCTGATCTCTGGCCTTTGGAGCTTGGGCCATTTCCTACGCCAGTGGCCAAGGTTAAGAATTTGGGAGTCATTTTTGATTCCAAACTCTCATTTGAAAACCATGTTAACCAGGTTACTTCTCTTTCTTTTTACACGCTAAAGCTTTTGAGAAAGATCCTCCCATTTATTCCAGCCGAGCTACGTAAACTGGTAATCTCCGCACTTGTTCTGTCAAGAGCCGATTACTGTAACGGGCTTTTTATCAATCTTCGGAAAAAATGCCTGTCTAAATTGCAGGTTGTACAGAATGCTGCGGCTCGGCTGCTGCTGAACATTCCAAGACACAAATCTGTGTCAAAGGTGCTCAAGGATTTACATTGGCTGCCTATAAAAAGACGTATAGAGTTTAAGGTTTTATGCATTGTTTTTAAGACCACACAGGATATAGGACCAGGTTTTTAAAGAGGAACTTGTTACCCTACATTCCAGTCCGTTGTCTCCGCTCATCCTCTGCCCATGATCTGATTATTCCCAGGGTAAAGAAATGCTCCTGGGGGGTAGAAGTTTTCTGTTTGGCGCAACTAAGTTATGGAATTCCCTCCCAATAGGATTGAAACAAGAAACACATCTGTTAGCTTTCAGGAAATCACTAAAGACATGGCTATTTAATCTTTAACATATCTGCGAACCTCCTAGTTTAAACCCTGTTTTTGATGAGCAAGCGCCTTGACACCCTTGGGTGATTGTTTCGCGCTCTATAAATCTCTATTTCATTTCATTCATTCATTCATTCATTCATTCATTCATTCATTCAATGGTATGCGTCGTGACTAAAGATATTCCTTTGGTATACCACTGTTGTAATATGAGACCTCTTGGTATGCATCGTATTGGAATGCAATGTAATGAAATGCCTTGCTAACAAAGATATTCCTTTGGTATACCACTGTTGTAATATGAGACCTCTTGGTATGCATCGTATTGGAATGCAATGTAATGGTATGCGGAGTAACTAAAGATATTCCTTTGGTATACCACTGTTGTAATATGAGACCTCTTGGTATGCATCGTATTGGAATGCAATGTAATGGTATGCGTCGTAACTAAAGATATTCCTTTGGTATACCACTGTTGTATTATGAGACCTCTTGGTATGCATCGTATTGGAATGCAATGTAATGGTATGCCTTGCAGCAAAAGATATTCCTTTGGTATACCACTGTTGTATTATGAGACCTCTTGCTATGCATTGTATTGGAATGCAATATAATGGTATGCCTTGCAACCAAAGATATTCTTTTGGTAGACCACTGTTGTAATATGAGAACTCTTGGTATGCATCGTATTGGAATGCAATGTAATGGTATGCCTTGCAACCAAAGATATTCCTTTGGTAGACCACTGTTGTAATATGAGACCTCTTGGTATGCATCGTATTGGAATGCAATGTAATGGTATGCCTTGCAACCAAAAATATTCCTTTGGTATACCACTGTTGTAATATGAGACCTCTTGGTATGTATCGTATTGGAATGCAATGTAATGGTATGCCTTGCAACCAAAGATATTCCTTTGGTATACCACTGTTGTAATATGAGACCTCTTGGTATGCATCCTATTGGAATGCAATGTAATGGTATGCCTTGCAACCAAAGATATTCCTTTGGTATACCACTGTTGTAATATGAGACCTCTTGGTATGCATCGTATTGGAATGCAATGTAATGGTATGCTTCGTAACTAAAGATATTCCTTTGGTATACCACTGTTGTAATATGAGACCTCTTGGAATGCAATGCAATGGTATGCGTCGCAACCAAAGATATTCCTTTGGTATACCACTGTTGTAATATGAGACCTCTTGCTATGCATCGTATTGGAATGCAATGTAATGGTATGCCTTGCAACCAAAGATATTCCTTTGGTATACCACTGTTGTAATATGAGACCTCTTGGTATGCATCGTATTGGAATGCAATGTAATGCATCGTATTGGAATACAATGTAATGGAATGCCTTGCTAACAAAGATATTCCTTTGGTATACCACTGTTGTAATATGAGACCTCTTGGTATGCATCGTATTGGAATGCAATGTAATGGAATGCTTTGCTAACAAAGATATTCCTTTGGTATACCACTGGTCTGCCTGCATCTGGCATTGAGAAATGATGCAGGGGGCACTGGACAGCTGGGTGGTGGTAAGAACCAGAAAAGACCCTGGCGGGGGCATGGATGGGGGGGGGTGTGAGCGGGGTTTGACATCACATTACAAATAACCCTGGGCGAAGTGCTACGCTACGCTCGCGTAGTTTGCGAAGTTTGCGCTACTTCGCACAACGCGAATTGCACGTAGCACAGTGCGAACACGCGTAGCGTAGCGTAGCGTAGTGCCGCGGTCATTTTTTGCTTGCTCGCGGTCCTCAACGTCAAGTTGGCGACCGCGAGCAAGCAAAATGACATCCCGGCGAGACTTTTTCTCGTTCGCGATCAGCAACATCAAGTTGCCGATCGCGAGCGTGGAAAATAAACCTCCCGGCGAGATTCTCAACGCGGGAGGTCAGGTTTCTCATTGCGAGTGGTCGCGTATGCTTGCGACCGCTCGCGATGAGAAACTACCAGTCCGCGTTGAGAAAGCTGCCGCTCGAGTAAAAATCTACTCGAGCGGCAGTAAAAGACAGCTCGCACTGTGCAAGTTGCCGTTTTCAATGATTGCACAGTGCGGACAAGCATCCGGCACTGTGCAATCATTGCGAACAGTGCGCTACGCAGTTCGCGTAGTGCTACGCGAAGCTTGCGTAGCGCGAACTGCACTTTGCGTAGCTTCGCGAAGCATTACTTCGCGAACTACGCCCACCCTTAATTACAAATGGAAATGTGCACCAAGGCCTGGTCCTGCGTATTCTGTGCTCCTGCTCCTCTGAGTCTGCTTCAAGGAACAGGAAGCAGCCAGGCTCCCTCACCTAAGTCACTCACAGGGCTGCAATGTGGTGTTGTGATTGCTCATGCACGCAGGGACAATGCGTTCAGACAGGGGCTTGAGGGGTGGGCATGTTCTCCATGCACGCTGTAATGCTGCCTGCATTGCAAACAGGGAAGTGCACATGACTGTTCCGGGCGGACTGAGAGGGCCAAAGAAACAGTTATTGTGCACTTTAGTGGGCATACCACTGAGCCCTGGGCCTACTTGTGAGTAGAGCAGCCCCAATCACCCTCCCACCCAGACAGGAAACATAGCATTAGTGCATCGAAAAATGACCTTCATGGTATTTGTTTCACTGTCTTGCACTGCTCAAAATCATTGGCACAATGCTCCAGCACCATAGTGGATTATCCGCCACTGGGGGCCCCTCACCCACAGGTGCTACCCCTGCATACCACTATACCCTGGGCATCCTCCACTACACATCACACCTTCCACTCACTTGGACATCGACACAGTGGTGTTATCTGATGCACCCTCACAAAGTCTGTGACTCAGCCAGCATGATCCTCAGCCAGGTGGGCTTACACAAGCCTGGGTACAGCATTCACTGCCAAGACAGCTGGGTAATCACACGATGAAGGTGATGCAACACGCATCCCTTAGGTGTGTAGTTTCAGTGCTTGTGCAACATAAGTTTGCATCATCTCAGGGTCCGCAACCTCCACAGCATATGGCCAGTGACCGATCCTCTGGTCTCTGATGCAGATATGTGCTGGCCGTCATTGGCAATATCCTTTGTGCAGCTCAGTGTAGTGTTGGGGCATGGTATGCATGGTATGCTTTTACTGCAGTGTTTCTGGCAGTCATCATTGCACCAACTGCAAATCTCGCCATGTCACAACGTATTGTTATAACATCACTAACAGTGCGTTCTTTTTGGCGATAGCCCGGCACACAGCAAACTACCCCTAACTAGTGTTGATGGTAGTTTGAGTGAGTACTTGTACATATGGGCCATAATGTCTCCAAAATGTGCATGGAAACATATCTTTAGGTTGGCAGTATGTTGTGCTTGAAAGGAGGCCAACACCCTGGTATCACACACTAATTTACAATTGCCATTGCAGTGTTGCCAGAAAAGTGCATCTATCACTAAGAGCTACATTTCCAATGCAGTGTATGTCCACAGGTCAGTAACAATGAATACCAATGGCCAGCACCACTACTGTAACAATAAGTGCTGCAATGTCCATGCAGGTGGGTATGAGTCTTGAGCATCAGTCCACATCAGGACATAGGTCGCTTGACTGTGACACAGAGATCAGCTTTGACAAGCCACATGTGATGCCTCTTACTAAACCTCACCACAATTGAACATGCAAACACAACTAACAGATTTCCACATTATTTTTCAGAGGATGCACCTTCCATTTCACAACGGGTGGATGACACCAATCTTGGTGAGGAAATGGACGACACCCTGCCCTCCATTGACAGTGACACACTGGAGGAACTCATTACCACCATACTGTCACCTACAGCACCTTCTGAGAGTGACAACGGTGTGTTAGCTGCTCCAGCTGAAACCCAACCAACAACAACAACAGAATCTGCCACAACAAATATAAGCCCGGACTTGGAGAACACACAGGTAGAGTTCCAAAGAACCGCTGTAGCTCTACAGCGGGAACTCCTCAGAGAGGTCCATGTGGCTGTGGAGAGTGTGGGTGGCATCCTGCAAGCAATACTGCGAAGCCTGAATCCTGATTTGGCGAACATCGGGACAGACCAAGCCAGCAACATCCAAACACCAGGACTTGCTCAATCTCTGGCTAACATCTCAAATATAATGAGTCAGAGGCATGTATAAATGCCGCGACACAGAGTGCCACCACGGATATCGCTCAGCACCTCCAAAACATCGATGAGACAAGAGATACATGCAGCAACGGCAAGACATGTACATGGCAACTATGACTGCATTTCATGGGGAATTGCTGACTGTTGTTAAAAATCAGCAAGTGACGTTGAATGCCCTAATGGCAAACTTCATGACAACCGAATACGTGTTCCCTCACACCTCCTCTGCCACTGCTGGTGGTAGCAGTGATACAACACACCCTGCAGCTACAGAGCCAACGAAGGCACAATCTGACAACTCTGAGGAGGAGGACGAGTCAGCAACACAGTTCACGAGGAAGACTGGTCACTAAATTGACACGAAGTCACAGGTGTCGTATATCAACGGAAACAATTTGCCTTTGATGACAAAAATGTCCTACAGACAATATCATTTAAAAAACGGTAACACCTGTGCCACACATCCCTTTTTTCCTCACTCACTGAAGTAGAATACATTGTGACAACAATGTATTCATCACAGAGTAAAATACAAATAAAATCTCTTTGTTTCAACACTCACAAACATGTCAACATGAGTGCTGCTTCACTACTTGTGTGTCAAGAACAATGTGCCCTTGTTTCATGTTTGTTCCATTCCACAATATCACTGGGTATTATGTTTGTTGATAAATTCGGACACACGTGAAAGAGTGTGTAAGTACTTGATCAATGTCTGTTCAGTATGACAATGCAAATGTGAAAATACATGTTGTCATATGGAGATTTAAGGGGTAAAGACTTACATGAAAGTTCCTCAGCGCAGCACAACAAGCCCTTTGTCTGTGCCACATTGTGTAACTTTCTGAGCACAAGAATGCTACATATGTCCAATGATATTTCGCATTCCTGTGCTCTCCCCTGCGCTGGCGCAGTAACAGCTGGCATACGCCTGCACATGCACCCTTGCACCATGGGGCAAGGATGCCTGCATCATGGGGAGATTATTTGTTGTACATGAATTAAGTCTTACGGAGTCAGGACTGTGAAGGCCATTTTGGATTACAAGATGTGCCACACTTGTGTGATGACACAATTAAATACTGTTCTTGACACAGCACAAGGATTACCCCATCCACATACATAAGGCAGACTGCCATTCCTATAGCTTATTTGCATACAAATGAGTATGGTCTATGGATGTCGTTTGAAAGTGCGTCATTGATCAGGTATTCCTAGTACGATACATAAGACATTTGAGGCATGGATGACAGAAAACAGTCACAAAACTAAACTTGTTCACACTTAAAATGTCAAAATCGTGAAGAGACATATGACAATGATGGACACTGAGCATGGCCAGTTTGTGCTTGGTTGTTCTCTGTGTTACTACATTGAGTCTATGCGAAAAAGCATTGCAACCCATGTACTTCCCTAGACCAGCTGACTCCGACCCTGCACCCACACTGCAACCCAGGAACAACATCATGTCCAACGATTGAGCACAACACCACTACCCATATGTAGTGAGGACTGTGTTAAGCATGCCTTCCTCTCCAAACATCAGCCATCTGATGCTGCTGTCTCCACTTGGCTTCTGGTACTCCAGTCTAAGTGGCAATGGGCACTCCATTTTGCATTGTGGATTGAGGGAAGGCCTGTCTGACACTTTCATGGCTTTTAATGTGTCCACGCATGTCTCCACGCAGTACAACATTCACAATGTGTTTCCTCATGGTCTTTGAACTTTGATAGCGTTCGATAAGTTGAGGCTGCAGCTGGATGTAGTGATCATACTATAGGTGCCCACATACAGAGTCAAGGTTCCATCCTTGCACAGCACCAACATCACAATCAATGATGAATGACACTCACTGGTAGCGTTGGGGTCGTCAAATGTGTCGATCTCCCCCTGTGTATATGGCTGTGGTCCACATAAGAAACATGAACAGATGTACAATCATGTTGGAATTCCGGACATATGTACATTCTATGCAAAAAAATAAGTTAGCGTGACACATGCATGTAATTACCAGACCATGTAACTCCTTTCGCATTAAGTACAGCAATGTTGTGTCACCCACACCTGGACATTGTAAATGCTGGGTCACTTCCACATCACAGTTCACTGAGTGTTAAAACAATACATGTGTAGCATCCCTGTGAGTTTGCATGTGCTTCGACAGATTCATCAAACATGCCCTTACGCAGACACAATTGCACAATGCTGTAAGGATGTCTGGTCCCAAAAATTGGTATGTGCATGCACATGTGTACACAGTTTTTGGATGTGATGACTCACAATACTTCTTTGACTCTCTACATGCTTGCAGCATGTTAAACTCTATCTTGTTGCCTGATTGCACACTGATTGGACCTTGCTTGTGACTTTTGCATTGTTTCTTGCACATGTCTTGTTGTTCTTTTGGTTGCCCGCTTCCCCCTCCGTTCCTGCTGCTGATGCACCCGTGGTGCCTCCACTCTGACGATTCCAGACTCCCAGCTGCGCATCCGTTCCCCCTTCCCTATTTGATGGTGTTTGATGCATGTCCACACAGCAGGCATGCACAGTATTTGCTCAACAGCCAAACCCCTCTGCAGCCGTCAACAACCCAAACACAACCAGCGCCAGAGGTCATGGATCTCCAAAATCCCTCAGCTATGACTCAGCAAATGTCCTTGCACTGTACCAGTGAAAAATTCAGAAATGCAACCTGTACACACAGAGCAACAACCATGGACAGTAATCCTGACTACACTGCCCCCAGACCTTCACCACCAACTGCACACATACACACTACGTACACACCAAACTGCACCAACTCGTGATCCCTGAAATGCATCCTCCTCAAAGTGTCCACCCTGCACAGACTAGCCATGGAGATCTGGATCATCATCATCACCCTTGCACCAGATGTTACGTTACTCACAGCAAGCAGTGAAAACGCCACCTTTGCCAACAACATTGCCAACTGCATCACCGAACAATATAAAAATATGAGGAAGGGCCTGCAACAACCGCCCTGTATGAGGCCTTACCATTGCACTTAAGAGCTACCTCCGAATCACAAACTCAAGCTCAAGCAACAGCCCAATCAACACCAAACACCTACACTTCAAGATCCAGGCCAGCCCAAGGACAACCCTGCGAGGTACCCTTGGCTACAGACCATCCAGTCCTTGAACTGTGTACACCACCTACATCGCAAACATTATTGCACAACATGCCATTGCATACATGTACTACAAACTTGTAACATACCTCAACTCACAGCTTGACAAACTCAGTGACAACAAATTTGCCAGCCGCATGGACAACCTTGCAAATGTCTGACAGTAACAACTTGTCACCACCCACGACCACAAGCCAGGGCAGAACATCACCACATCCCCTTCAGCCAGCCCACGTAACCCCCATGGACTAACCAGCACGGCGTACACCTCCACGTCAACAAAGCATCAGCATACAAAAATCCTAAATGCACTCCACAAAGGAACTGACACAAGATGAACATAGAACAACTATAATCAGCCACAAACCAAAAGGCCACCAACACCTTGCACAACACAAACTTTGCTGAAAATGGACCCCACAGATGGATCTCAAAATGTGTAGATGAACTTGCACCAGTATGTAACACCAACACACAGCAGCACAGGAAGCCAACATGGTTCAAGGCCAACCCACATCAATTGTGACGCACATGCAGACGCCTTGTGGAGAAGCAGAGTAACAGCAAATCCCCTGAAGACGGATCCAGCTACAAGAACACCATATCAGAATTCCACCCACACATCAGACTTACAAAAAAGGAACTTAATCACACACTCGATCCTCACAAACTCCAGAAATGCAAAGTAACTATTCGGCATCATCAGTCATATATGCAAAACTCACATAGATAATACAGACATCTCCCCCTCCCAGGACCACTACAACAAGCTCAGCTCGTACTTCCACACGGATGTCATGTGCCTCTAAGACAAGTTCAAAGACCAGACACAGGTCTATGAAACCACACAATCTTCAAGCAACACCAGCTACCCCTCCAGCTCATCCCTGACAACAATCAGCACCCAAGACAACGCATCTACCATGAGAGGCATCCAATCATGATCACAAACGGACCCCTGTCCCACCCCTCTTCCACAAAGCTGCTGCAGGCCATCACTCCAGCATTAAAAGTTTACGATCAACACCAACGTCAAAAGTGGCTTTTTCCACGTCAAGTGGAAGTGCGCATAACTCTGACCCACATTCAATGAGCTAACAATCATCAGCCTGCGCAAACCCCACCCTGCACATCTTCATTGCAACTGTAAAGACCTGACTCTTCAACTGCACGCAGATGCTCCCCCCACGCATTCAGACCCTCACATGTGAGTAGCGCACTTATAATTTCAATGATTGTTTGGTTGGTTGATTGATGCCTCATGCTTACATAGACATCCAGACTTATGTATATCATGAGATTTATACAGGATAGGGCCAGATTTCCAAGAGTGTGCCGCAGTGAGGCACCACAAGCCCTTTGTCTGCACCACACTGTGTAACTTTCTGAGCACTTGAATACAACGGGGCCAATTTCCTAGACCCTTGTGCCACCAGTACTTCACTTTTGTTGACGTACTGGTGGTGCCGTGTCATGCTCAATATTTACAAGGACATGAAAATCCAGCCTGTGTGACTTTCCATGCCCTTGTGAATATGCCACCTTTACACGCAGTAGTTTGCGTGGATGGGATGTTCCATTGGTGTTGCTGTGGGTGTTCCCACGCCACACCCATATCCACTGATGCATTGACAGACTTACAATAAAGTGTAAATCTGGAAATGCGTCGGAATGCGACGCCACCCTAGGGGTGGCATAGCGGGGTGCAACGAGGAGAAATGTATTTATTTTTCCTTCTTTTTTTCATTGCTCAATGCGTGCTGCATTCTACAGCACACATTTCACAGCTTCTCTCTCTGCAACTTCGCTGCATTGATCGCACTCCATCTCTTTAAGCTGGGCGCGGGGCTAACTACGCCTACCGACATCCTCGCCTACGCTGAGCACCTCTATCTCTCTTTATCACGGAGACCACCCCACTGAGGTCACCTGATGCCAAGCTGCTGCCACTGGGCCTCAATGCTTTTACAATCAAATACCCACCTAACCTAACAAAAAATGCATCTAAACGCCTCAAACACAGAATTCTTAAAGCCTATCCAGAAACCTTAATCTCTGACCCCTACTTCTGCCTGAAAAGGGGTTCCACAATTAATGATCTCATCTTCTACTCAAAAAGATGAGCTAAATGGAGGAAAGCGTTCCACTCGCAACTCATGATCACTTCCTCCAAAAAATTTGCACACGGTCTAAGGCTTGTGGTAATCCCCTCCCCCACCTTCAAAGCGGACGCTACCATCACCATATACAACAATGGGATAATCCTCATCCAAGCGGCTGACCGTCATCTAGGTACTTTTGAAGAAACGTTTCTATTTGGAGGTCTATTACGAACAGCGATCTCGATACGACAAATATGGGGCTTAGCCCCTCAGCCCCTTCACAGCCCCCCGTTGCCTATTACCTCCCACCTTTCCACCCCTACCCACGCTCTCCTCAGCATCCCCGCCGCGAGCAGCTCTCACCTTTCCATCCCCCCTCCTCAGCCAATTGGACCTGACTCTCACATAATTAGCAGTGAGCCTCCCCAGCCCATTGCCCACTCCCCCCAATCTGGGCAGCCATAACATCTCCCTTTCTCTGCCAAAAGGACCTGACTCTCGCATCATGATTAGCACGGATCCTACCCAACCCACTACCCACCCCTCTAATCTAGGCAGCCATTGCAATTGCTCTCCAACTACCTCTACACTCACATCCTGCAATAGCCCCTGTCTACTTGATTCTAATATGTCCTTCACACGTCCCTTTGCGCATAAAGTGACCTCTCTGAATCCTGATCCCACTCTCCCTAGATACATCAGTACTCATACGACCCCAGTATCTCTTAACAATCAGCTCAGGAGTCTCCCATCGCTCCCTGGCATGTCTAATTATCCTTCCAACTCAACCTCCCCTTCGCGGGATCACACAGTCCAGCATCACCCGAACGCCACTATCAGCTCTCCCTCCCCACAAACGGACCAACAGATACACGCCATATCTTCTGAGCATCACCTAGTCTCTGCTCCTTGCCTAGCTGACATCTCTCGGGATCTCCAACTACTTCAGGCTGACCTACACAAGCTTACTGTCATCACCTCGGAATTGGCTAATGACTTTCTGGCCTACAGGATGTTAGGGAAGAACAGATATAATCAAGCGCCAGCCACTAACTACCGCACTACCTCTATGTCCTCTCCCCTCTCATTGAAGAGATTATCGCCCTACGCGACCCCCCCCCAAAGGTGGAGATCCATTCCCTGCCCGAATGCTACCTCCAGACCCTGTAGATTTAAGATCTCCCTAACAGATTCTGACATTCACTCCCTTCTTCTTACTTATAACTCTACTCATACAGTCAATCTGGGTAAACAACTCCATATTCAGTCTATCCCCCCTAATCCTCTCAGAATACCCAGACACAACCCTAATACTATAAACACCTCCAACCTCAAACAAGTTCTCATCACACAATCTACCTCATCTGACTCAACTCCCCACTTGAAATGCATACTTATCACTTGTAGATCTGCTGTGAAACACGCCGCGGATATCGCTGACCTTATCCTTGCGCATGACCTTCTAATACTTACGGAAACCTGGCTTAAGGAGTCTTCCGGTCCAGTCGTGGACATCCTAGTCCCTCCTAGCCATAACATTATCAGACTTGACAGAGCCATAAAACCTGGTGGAGGGATCGCCTGTATATATCTGAACAGTCTTACTGTGAAACAGTCACTCACTGCTACTCTCCCATCTTGCGAATACATGTGCATAGACATCTCAAGCAACCCCAGGCCTCTATGCACCTTGCACACATTCTATCATTCGCCGGGTGATAACTTCCCATTTGTTGAACAAATTATGGAAACCGTCTCCTCAAATGTGGATCAGCACTGTCCACAAATCTTCCTCGGTGACTTCAATCTTCACTGGAATGACGTTAATGACCCTGCAGTGAATAGCCTCAAAACCTTCCTAGTTGACCTTAACACGATTCAAATATGTGACACCCCCACTCACAATCTGGGCGCGATCCTGGACCTTATTATTGCTAAACCCAACTTCATTCAACCTGACTCCATTGTCCCGTGTGACTGGACTGATCATCACTACATCTCCTTCCGCATCATGGAACCGTGGACTAAGCTAAAATCTCAGCCTAAGAAACCTAGGCACTGGAAACGATCCATCCGAAATGCAAACCTGGATGAACTGATATCCCTTAGCAACATGACCTTACCTCCTCCTACTCAAATGTCTGGGGTTCATGACCTCACTGAGCACTACAACAACTCCATATCGAGCATTCTGGACGCTATCACCCCCTTACAACTAAAAAGAAGGTCCACCAAAGACTTCAAACCTTGGTTCAACGAGGGCTTAAATACAGACAGACGCAATATAAGACTAGCCGAACGATCCTGGAGAGGCTCGCCGTCTCTTGAACACCTTGTGCTCCTGAGAGCTAGGAGGAGCACATACAATAAACACATTAAGAGCGCTAAAGCGATCTTCTTCAGAAATCAACTCGATAAAGCCAGAAACAGGCCAAAAAAGCTTTTTGAATTAATTAAACTACAATCCAACAATCTTCCCATTCTTTCGCCAACGACCTCCGTTACACAGCCAAACTGTGATGATTTCTCTGACTTCTTCATTGGAAAGATGGATAAGATTAAAAATGATCTCCAGACATCGATAAACCAGCTGACAGACCCTTCCCCTCCCTCCCCCCAGTCACCCCCTGTTCTAGGGTACACTCCCAAAAATAGCGCCTCCTGGAGCCTTTTCACACCCTTTGACAAAATCTCGATACTTAACATACTTACTACACTTAAACCCTCCAACCACTTCAATGACCCGCTACCACCCAGTTTCTTCAATGAAATGAAGAGGTCCCTAGTTCCAATTTGGACCAAGATTGTAAATGCCTCCTTACAGCAAGGGGTGATTCCTGACTGTGTAAAGGCTGGCCAGGTTACGCCCATTCTTAAAAAACCCTCTGCTGAGCAAGGCGACTTTAATAACTTCCGCCCAATCACTACCATTCCTACGCTATCGAAGCTGCTAGAGAAATGTGTCCATGTCCAACTCTGTAGCCACATTAATCAATTCCAGCTTCTTGATCAATTCCAATCGGGCTTTCGCCAGGGTCATAGCACCGAAACGGCCATTACCCACATCATGGATGACGCTCTAAAAATGCTGGATCGGAACAAAGCTTGCCTTCTAATCCTCCTTGACCTCTCGTCAGCTTTTGATACGGTCAAGCATGACAACCTCTTGGATATACTGGAACGAAGGATGGGTCTCTCAGGATCAGTTCTGAACTGGTTTGCCTCATTTCTTCATAACAGATCGCAAAGAATTAAAGTCAATCACTCCCTCTCCAACTCTTCTCCGATCACTCTGGGGGTCCCTCAAGGGTCCTCACTCTCACCAACACTCTTCAACTTGTTTATGGAGCCCTTAACGCAAATGCTCAAATCATCCAATATACCTTACCACATGTACGCGGACAATACCCAATTGTACTTGAAAATCTCCTCCCCCAAAGACATCAATTCACTCAATTCGACCCTACTCAAAACCCAACACTGGTTGACTTCCAATCATCTAAAATTAAACTCCATCAAAACGGAATTCCTCCTTATCTCCCCTCCCAAACAGACCGCTACTATCACTGAATACATGAAGCAGCTTACGGCTCTCAACTGTGTTCCACACATCATTGACTCTACTAAATCTCTCGGAATAATACTTGATAAGGCCCTGAGCATGCAGGAACACATCAGCACCGCC
The DNA here is from genome assembly GCA_963921515.1 of Calotriton arnoldi. NCBI lineage: Eukaryota > Metazoa > Chordata > Amphibia > Caudata > Salamandridae > Calotriton > Calotriton arnoldi. The sequence goes on along the minus strand of CAWUFW010017462.1, from coordinate 100,946 downwards.
ACCAAAGGAGCGAACTTCCAAATGAGCATACTAAGAAAGCTAAAACCCTTCCTTCCTCCGGAAGACTTGAAGTCTGTTGTTCAAGCACTAGTCATCTCCAGATTGGAGTATGGGAGCTCAACTCTCTGTGGGCTTCCGAGCTACAAGCTGGCCTCGCTGAGGGCCTCTCTGAACTCGGCGGCTAGGCTCATCACAGGATCCAAAAGAAATAACCACATCACACCGGATTTGAAATCTCTAAACTGGCTTCCTATGAAGGCTAGGATTCATCTTGAAATTGCTTGCATGGCGCACAAAGCCCTTCACCTTAACACTCCTCTGTACCTCGCCCGGAAACTGGAACTCTCGGGTGGTTGCAGATCTTTGAGAAGCTCAAACACTTTACTGCTGAAACCACAAAACTTTCAAAGGAAGAAAACCTATAACCGAGCCTTCTCCGGTATCGCCCCGAGAATCTGGGACGCCCTGCCTCCGGAAATCAGACTGAATCCCTCAACGTCCTCTTTCAAAAAAGAAGTCAAAGCACTTCTTATGCATACGTTCTGAACCTTTACTGTAACTACTCCCCCCGGTAACTATGCGCTGAGACCCCCTCCTCACACGTTTGCTCCCTTACTGTATTTTTGTGTTGTTCTGTTGACTGCAGTACTCTTGTTTACCCGCTTATCCTGCCCTGTCGGATAGCTGTTCCTGTCCTTATGTGAAGCGCTCTGATACCCGCTTGGGTCACGTTTGCGCTATATAAAACTTTATAAATAAATAAAATAAATAAATAAACATTGGAAGAGGAAATCACCTCAATTGTTTATTTTTGGTGAAGGAAGGTGCCCCTTCCTGCACAAAAACAATCTCCCCACGACGCAGGCAGCCTTGCACCTTGGTGCAAGATTGCCTGCGCCGGCATATGGCAGCAGTTTGTGCGCCAGCGCACGGGTAAGCACAGAGATGCGACATATTGTTGTAAATATGTTGCATCCCTGCACTTCAAAAATAATGCTGCTTTGCGCAGAAAAATGACTTCCTGCACCGCGCTGCTTTAGTTTCTTGTAGATCTGCCCCATATTTTATAGCATCACAGAAATATTTCCACCTTTGGCACTGGTGCTTGTGTGTGTGCAAATATACCATTTAAAAGTCAACATCAGATAAATTGGTTACAACATATGTGTCTGTGACCACACAACATGCAATTATTTCCTTGAGGTCAGATGTATTTTCTCCGACACCATTGCAACACCACTGAATCTCTCTGAAAATATGGACAGTGCAATGTATGGCATTGCTGTGCACCTCTTACAAAACCAATATGACTAATATTATGAATTTACTTACCAGTTGGCCCATCGACCTCCAGGCCAAGATGGTCCAGCAAGTCGCCCTTGCGGTTGATCACATCCTGCCAGCGGTGTTTGATTTGGTGGGGTGTGCGTGCCACGTCGAAAATCCTGGCAAGATGGTGCTGGACCCTGCCCCACCTCTGCTTGCGGTCAGCTGCTGGGTAGCCCTTGCTCACCCGGCCCCCCCGTGCTGATCATTCTCGGGAGGAAATGATAAATCACCCAGATGAGGCCACCAAACTGCCTGTTGGACAGGTTCTTGGACCTGCCGGACAAGCTCAGTTATGTGTAGTTATTGTAAATGAAACTTAAAAATAGTTAGAAAGGAAACTTATAGAAAGATAAAATAAAGAAAAAGGAATTTACCCCACCCGTATATTTATCCTACACCTAACTACCCCTATTAAACACCCCCCCCCCAACATACAACTATTTATACCACACACAAGACTTACAAGTGACAAAAGACAGACCAACAAATGTTAAAACTACACACAGGACTGACAAAACACACTCCAAAATCCAATCTCAATCTCAGCAATCCACACCAGCCTCCTCCACCAAGCACACTCCTAGAGATAGTAATAGAAATTTGAAAGTAACTGTGTATTTCCTGGTTTACAACATTCTAGAATCATTGAATCCTTTCCTGCTTAGATGCGACACGTTTTGCGTCATATTTCAGACGATGCGTCGTGTTTTTGACTCAATTGCCATTTCATTTCACATCTGCATCCGTGACGTTTCTCTGTTTTGCGTGTTTCCTGTTTGTTGCGTTTGGCATCATGCGTTAACATGCATTTGTCAATACAAAGCGTGACGGTTTTAACTTTGCGTCGTGCTTTGTTCAGATGCTACCCGTTTTTGATCATGTGCGACAATTTACGGGCGGATGCAACACGTTTCAGGGGGGCTGAGTGAGTCAAGGCAGATTTGAAGATGCTTTACGCTTGGGACATTGTGACACTTTACGGTCGAATGCGACACGTTTCAGGGGATCTGAGTGAGTCAAGGCAGATTTGGAGATGCTTTAGGCTTGGGACATTGCAACACTTTACGGTCGAATGCGACACGTTTCAGGGGATCTGAGTGAGTCAAGGCAGATTTGGAGATGCTTTACGCTTGGGACTTTGCGACACTTTGAGGTTGGATGCGACACGTTTCAGGGGGTCTGAGTGAGTCAAGGCAGATTCGAAGATGCTTTACGTTTGGGACTTTGCGACACTTTACGGTCAGGTGCGACACGTTTCAAGGGGTCTGAGTGAGTCAAGGCAGATTTAAAGATGCTTTACACTTGGGACTTTGAGACACTTTACGGTTGGATGCGACACGTTTCAGTGGTCTGAGTGACTCAACCCAGATTTGTTAGTGAATAGATGGATATATGTGGTGTTGTGCAAGGGATGTATCACGTAAAGTTCATGTGTGTATTCTTTCTCAACATGTTGCATGAGTTAATGATGAGTTGTGTTGTTTTCTGTTACCAACATTCACGTACATCATGGGATATGTGTACATATTATTGGGAAAATTGATTAGTCTGTTTGTGGTACTTTTAAGTTACACATGCACAGCAGGTGGATAACATTGCATCACGCATCGTTGGCACTACCTGCAGTACATTTGTTACCATGTCACAGCGAGGAACCATGTGGCTTCTTTTCAGGCCCCTTGCGGCACTGGTGCACCACTTTTCACATGTCAAAACGTGAAACATCAGCGGCAGAAGGTGCTTTTGATTTTACCCCTGTGTTTGAATGAGTGATGGGCGGTGCCACTTTCTGCAGCTATGCATGTCAGGCACACCACAAAGACATCCTTAGATCATGTTGCAAGGGTGCCAGAACCACAGCATGTTAGCTGTTTGTGCACAATTGCAGGGTAGTATACACCAATGCAACATATCATTGTGAAGATGTAGCATTCCTGTGCTCCAAGAGTGCCACAGCTTGTCACAGCCAAAGTGCTTGCACTGGCATGCAGCAGCAGTTTCATGTTAATCTGCACATATATATTTATATCATATGACCCGTGAAGCAAATGGACACAAAGTTGATGCTCCTACTTAATTTTTTATTGTTATATTGGTGCATATTGTTACAAACTTAGATTTGCTACATCATGTGAAAAATTGTGTGACAATGTGTGTGCGACGGCTTATCCCTGCTGCAGTGTGGCGTATGTCTCGTCCTTCTGCTTCAGCTTCATCATCACCATCATCCATTTGTTCAGGGGGCTGTTCCTCTTCATCTCAGGGCACATTTGTTTTGACACATATGTTATGGAGTATTGCACATGTCATTATCATCTTGCACACAGTTTCTGGAGAATAGAGTAGCCTTCCGCCTGATAAATCTAGGCAACGGAACCTGGACTTGATCATTCCGAAACCTCTTTCTATGATGTTTTTAGTTCTGCAATGGGCATGGTTGTATGCGTTTTGCGGATCAGTCTGTGGATTTCCAAATGGTGTCATCAACCACTTCTGTAGGCCATATCCTTGATCAGCTGTAAGTGGAAAGTAAGTAAAATGTGTTACTTTTGTGTGACATCAGTATACATGGCATGTGTTGTACGTCATGTTTGTGAAGATTGTAATAGTGAGTAACGTAGGTGCCAATTACATGTTGTGTTTAAAGTTGGTGGTCAGCTTTTCTTGGCCCTTGCACTGACATTGTCACTTTTTGTGACGCACTGGCAGCGCATTACACTGCCCCATATTTACAAGGACAGGAAAAGCCACCCTGCGTGGCTTTTCCTGTCCTTGTTAATACGGCCCCTTCACACGCAGGAATTTTCGTTGAAGGTGCTTACATGGGTGTTGCTGTGGGTGTTCTCACGCAACACCCTTGGAACAAGACACATTTTCAGATTTACGAGGAATCGTAAATCTGGAAATGCGTCTGAATGCTACGCCTAGGGATGGCGTAGCGAGGCGCAACGAGGAGAAATGTTTTCATTTCTCCTTGTTTTTTCCTCTTTCAATGCATGCTGCATTCTACAGCACGCATTGGAAGAGGAAAATGCCTGTGGTTATTGTTTTTGTGCAGGAAGGTGAACCTTCCTGCACAAAAACAATCTCCCCATGACGCAGGCATCTTGCACCATGGTGCAAGGGTGCCTGCGCCGGCTCATGGCAGTTTTTCTTGCGCCAGCGCAGGGGAGAGCACAGGAATGCGACATATCATTGTAAATGTTGCATTCCTGTGCTTTGGAAGTGCTGCAGCGTGGCGCAGCCAAAGGGCTTGTGTTGCAGCGCTGCAGCACTTCCTTGTAAATCTGCCCCGTAATGTTTTGGTTGGTTCCAACATTGTGCATTGCACATCTGGGCACATTTCAATATGTGAGTACGCCAAAAGTTTATTCTGTGCAAAAGAGAGTCAGTTGCATGGCATAGTGGTCCTACACATTTTGTTGACAGTATGGTTTGATGTCTTTGGCACTGCATTATCACTCATTTGGCTTGACATGCCCCTGAACAGGTACCTTTGTCACATGCATCCTGTGTGTAATTGATATGTACACTTATATAGACATAAATGCACATGCACATTCTATTTGGATGGTTTGCTATTTCCATGCATTCCTTACAATGCATTGCACCTTTCAATAGTTAATTTGTGTTAGATGCCATGTGTGCATATGTCAACAGTGTGACTTATTGATCTACACAACTTTAGGTAGGATATTTGCATGCATTCCTATCTGGTGTCCCTTGAAAGTTTGGGTTATGCTGCTATGTTTGTATGCAGCTTTGGACTGTATGTTATGTGGTTATAGTGTATATGTGGTTCTGCATTTTCACATTGACTTCTTGCATCATTCGGACACAAGGGCATGTAATCTGGCAGAGGGCCAGCTATTCTTGCAGAGTATATTTGTATGTAAATTTATTTATGCTTACCCACAAGGAGCCCATTGCCATATTGTCCATTTTGGAAACGCTCATTGAATATATATGAATCATGCTCACTCCCAGGATATTTGGCCAGTACATTGATGTATAGTCCCCGATGGTCCACAATGGCCTGGACATTGATGGAGTGTGTGTGCTTTCGGTTGCGGTATAGGTGTGAAGTTGATGCAGGTGGTATAAGCTGTACATGCGTGCAGTCCATTGCACCAAGCACATGTGGGAAGCCAGCAATGGCATAGAAGCCTTGTTTAATGTCCATCTGCTGCTGGGGTGTGTTTGGGAAATGGATGTGCTGTGGTGTGACTGAATGATGACATCCAAGACAGAAGGGAGGAAGGCGGAGAAAGATGCCTGTGAGACCCCTGCCACTCGTGCTGCTGTTGTTTGAAAAGATCCGGAGGCCAACATGTGTAAAACTGCCAGTAGCTTTGTCAGCGGTGGGATGTTGCTGACCCTTTCATTTGGAGTCTGTAGCTGTGGTGTGATCTGCCGCAGCATGGTCACAATGGACGCTTTCCTAAGGCGATACATTTTAATGACTTGTTCGTCCCGGTGTTATGTTCCATATAGGTACCCTAATAGAGGCCCGGGTAACATCATACCCCTTCACCTACATTACCTCCCCTACACTACACTGTAACGAGCCTTTTAGGGTTGAACCTTTACCTAGTTCTAGTCCTGGGTGCAGAAGGAGGGGTTCTCATAAACAATAGAGTCCTATAACTCCATCAATAGACTCACACAGTATGAATGAATATTCATAAGGGTTCTTAGAAACCAGGCTGGGGCTACACCACCTTCCTCCCCACATCTACGTACACGGTTCATCCCATACCTCATCCTCAAATCCAACAATGGCTGATACAAGCAACAAGGGACAAAGGAGCCCTAGATACTTTCTGTATAAATACAGCACTTCTTGATAGTGTTAGTTAGAGGGAACCGAGACTTCCAGGCTGACACACTGACCAGAGACGCTGAGGCTCCTGCATGTAGACGCTCCAGCTGACAGTGGTCTGCACATCCCTCGCGGGGTGTCCAACTCGAGACCAAGAAGGGCTCCTACATTCTCACATTTCAGGTAATGGGGTTTGACTAAACCTTAGAGGTATTCTTGGCTTAACACCTACTCACATGCTAGGTAGACTTAGGTACATCTAGATAGCCATCGTAGGAGTACGCGCTTTCTTTTATCAATGCATTTTATAATCATGTATTTATTCATGCGTATTGCAAGATGGTAGAACTGTACTATCCATTTATATTAATTGTACTGCTAATCATATATCTCTGCTACTGTCTAATGGTTGTTGCAGCTCATATATTCTACACAAGAATAACGACTGTTCAATAAACCCTTATTGAAACGCCCAGGCTGTTTATTCTGTGTATCTCTGAGACAAGTTAAGTAAGCACGAGTGGCTGAGCGAAAAGTAGTACATTGTTTCCACGATCCTGAGGGATCAGGGTTGTCATGTTCTGAGGTTTCCAGAAACTATTCTCTCCCCGATAAGAGGAGACACTAGTGGCACTGTGAGCTAGCTCATGCAAACAGGCTAACATTTCTCGGTGGGGGTGCTCAGAGTCAGTCTGCCACCAAGCCCACAGTTTATGTTATCCAAACGCGCAGGTCCTGTATGGGTAATATAGGAACTACACGACATGGCGCCACCAACGTTGGTTGGGTACTTATTTAACAGTAGAATCTGAGTAGTTCAGTCGTGCTAATTCTCAGAGACCCCTACTCACAAAACACCAGAGACGTCTGGAGTGGGTGGGCACAAAACTCCGCCACAGCTGAGTAGGCGAAATATCCTATTTATTGGCTGCTGGTTAATCAAGCTTGAAGGACATTTTGTTCCTAAAATTGTGCATAAAACCTCATCATAGTTTCCTTGGAAAGTTAGTCTGTGTTCTGTACACAATGACTAACCAGGTCTTAGACCCACTGCAAATGCCACTGCCCCTCTCAGACAAGGAGGAAGATGCAAATGGAATTAAAATTGCACCTAAATTCAGACGTACTAGCACTCTGAAACTACTAGAATATGGTTTATCAGCTAGGGGTGGCTTAGTAGCTTTTGTGATTGAGGCACACAAATCAAACAAAACAGAGTTATTCTATTCATGGGTTACATTCCCAGAAGCAGATGCAAGAACACAGACATGTCACTACTATACAGAAGGAGATGCACCAGTGGAATATGGTCCTTGCGAGGACATAGAGGTTCCAATCACGTTCCAGGAACACCTATACTGGTTTAAAGGCGCCCTACCCCATATAAGACACAGAGTAAGATTAGGCCCGCTCGGAGGAGACGGGGCAACATGGCCAATATTAGCGGCCTACACACCACATCCTGACATTGAAACAATGCCACAGCCAGACTTACTCTTACAACACAAGGATTTAATTAGAATCTACAGAAACTTGACGCAATTCGTCATGAGGACTTTCACAGTCCAACCAACAACAGTTGCAACAAATGGAACTCAATATCAGAGTACAGCAACTAAAATCACACCACAAACATTACACGCAGTAATGGGCAAGATGCCCACAAAACATGAACAAATGCCATTCTGGGTAGCTCAGAAAATAACTCAGCTCGAGGCAGTATTCCCGAATACTACCTGTTAGAAATGGGGGTCTCTAGTTGGCAGAGGTAGGTACCTTTGACCAAGTAGGGACCCTTGCTTCTAGTTAGGGTAAGGGGGCTACACTCCTAAATAACCCCTGCTCACCCCCTTGGTAGCTTGGCATGAGCAGGCAGGCTTATCTCAGAGGCAGTGTGTAAAGCATTTGTGAACACATACAGTAATACAGTGAAAGCACTACACATGGACACCACACCAGTTTAGAAAAATAGGTAATCTTTCTCTAGATTTAACACAAGACCAAACGACAAAAATCCACAATACAATATTCAAAAATATGACTTTCAGATGGTAGAAATAGCTTAGTTCAAATTAGATGGTAAATGCGTCACTTTACTCTCAAAGTACCTGGGATGCGTCACTCAATGCAAACAAAAGGGTCGCAGGGAAGTTGATGCACCGTTCCTTACACTCAGGGGAGTGGATGCGTTGCTTCCTTACTGTGTGGGGAGTTGATGCGTCGTTTCTTACTGCGGCCCGGTGACGATCCGACAAGATGGCGCCTCGATGCGATGTGACGATCCAGTGCGATGCGACAAAATGGCGCCTTTGATGCGATGCGACAACGTAGAAGCGATGCGTGCACGCCCGACGGCCGTGCGGCGAAATCGATGAACTTTGGAGCCACGACAGGCCCTGCAACACGCTTCTCCGGTGATGCGACGGCAACCTCTGCGGCGGCGGCACGCTTCTCCGGTGATGCGACACACCTCTTCGGCGATGCAACGGCAACTGCTGCGGCTGCGTCACGCTTCTTCCTCGTTGCGTCGTGCTTCCAGCTACCTGCGACACGCAGACACTAGAGGTACCCAGAACAACAGCAGGCGCCTCTCTGCAGGTAGAATTCCCAGCAAGGAAATTCAGGGGGCACTGGTGGTGAAGTCTTGGTGTCCCTGTGACTTCAGACAGGAGGCAAGGTCAGCTTCAAGCCCTTGGAGATCTTCCTCAAGATGATAAAGTACACAAAGTTCCTTTTTCCCTTTCCTTGGAAATGAGTAACCACTGCAGGCCAGCGCCAGACAGCAACCAGCACTGGGGCAGTCTCCTCCTTCAGCTTCCTTGGTTTCTCTCCTTGACAAAGGTCCGTCTTGATTCCCAGAAGTGATCTAAAGTTCTGGGGTCTGGGCCCCAATATTTATACCAGTAAATCCTTTGTTCTCTGAAGGCAGAGAGTGTCTGTGCCCAGCCAAAACCAGTTCTGTCCTCCCTGGTGCAGCTTCCTGGCAGGAGGTGGAGACAACATTGTTGAAAGCAGACCTGGCCCAGGTAGCTGAAAGGAAATCTCCTCCCCCTACTCTCTATTCTATGAGGGCTCAGGTCAGTGAAAGGAAATCTCTGTCCCCTACTCTCTATTCTATGAGGGCTCAGGTTGGTGAAAGGAAATCTCCTCCCCCTACTCTATTCAATGCAGGTCCTATTCAACCCAGCCCTGCCCATCAGACTGCTGGAGCCAAGGCCCTCTCCAGCCCCCTGTCACTCACAAACCAGACATGGAATACACAAACCTAGTAGAGGCAGGCTGGATGGTTAGGCAAGAAAATACCTACTTTCTAAAAGTGGTATTTTCAAACACAGAATGTAAAAATCACCCACACTAAAAGATGTATTTTAACATTCTGAGTTCAGGCATACTAAACTTTATTTTCCCATCTTGTTCCTAGGGTCAGTTAGGATTATAAGATGTTATAATCAAACTGCCCATTCTGGCCTATGGGAACATATAGCCTTGCAATAGTGAAAAACGAAATTGGCTGTAATTCACTATCAGGACATGCCACACACATCAGGGCATGTCCTACCTTTCACATATAATGCACCCTGCCCCTGGGCCTACCTTAGGGGTGACTAATATGTAGAAAAGGGAAGGTTTAGGGACTGGCAAGTGGGTGCACTTGCCAAGTCGACATGGCAGTCCCAGACTGCACACAGGCTCTGCAATGGCAGGCCTGAGCCATATTTTACAAGCTGCTTCTGTGGGTGGCATAATCAGTGCTGCACGCCCACCAGCAGCATTTGATTTACAGGCCCTGGGCACACATGGTGCACTGTACTAGGGTCTGGCAAGTAAATCAAATAAGCCAATCATTGAGTCACTAATCCATTACATAATTTATAATAGGGAGCACTTCCACTTTGGCACTGAATAGCAGTGGCAAAGTGCCCAAAGCATCTAGACCAGCAAAAACATAGTAAAAACACAGGCGGCAACAGCAAAAAATGAAAGGGAGACCCACGCCAATGGTGCCAGGTCTAACACGTGTCCCCTCCAGCTGAAATGTGGGGAGAACTACCCTACCTCTTGGGAGTTCTCTTCACTAAGGCGGAAAAATCTGGACAGACCATCAGCATTGGCGTGTTCTGTACCAGGGTGGTGTTCCACCGTGAAGTCCATCCCCTGTAGGGAAATGGACCACCTGAACAGCTTTGGATTCTCACCCCTCATCTGCATCAACCATCTGAGGGGCCTGTGGTCTGTCTGAACCCGGAAGTGAGTCCCAAACAAGTATGGTCTCAGCTTCTTCAGTGCCCAGACCACAGCAAATGCCTCACGCTCAATTGCACTCCACCTCTGTTCCCGTGGAAGTAACCTTCTACTAATAAAGGCTACGGGTTGGTCTAGGCCCTCCTCATTCATCTGTGATAGAACAGCCCCCACACCATGCTCTGAAGCGTCTGTCTGTACAATGAATTCTTTTGAGAAGTTGGGCGCCTGAAGCACGGGCGCCGTGCACATGGCAGTCTTCAGGGCATCAAAAGCTTTCTGACAGGTGTCGGTCCAGTTCACTTTCTTGGGCTGCTTCCTGGAAGTCAGCTTAGTCAGGGGTGCAAAAATGCTGCCATACCCCTTGACAAACCTCCTGTAGTACCCAGTGAGTCCTAAAAAGGCTCTCACCTCTGTCTGGGTCTTGGGGGGGTTCCCAAGTCAGGATGGTATCAATCTTGGGCTGTAGGGGCGCCACCTGGCCGCTCCCAACCTGGTGTCCCAAGTACACCACAGAACCCTGCCCGATCTGGCACTTACTCGCCTTGATCGTGAGGGCTGCCTTCCGCAGCGCCATCAACACTTCCCAGAGGTGGCGCAGATGTTCTTCCCAACTGGCGCTGAACACTGCAATGTCATCCAGGTAGGCGGCACTGAAATCCTCCAGTCCAGCCAACACCTGGTTGACCAACCTCTGAAAGGTGGCAGGGGCATTCTTCATCCCAAAGGGCATAACCCGGAATTGGTAGTGCCCATCTGGTGTGGAGAATGCTGACCTCTCTTTTGCCCCATCAGTTAAGGCGATCTGCCAGTACCCAGATGTTAAATCAAACGTACTGAGGTACCGGGCAGCCCCTAACCAATCAATGAGCTCATCAGCTCTTGGGATGGGGTGCGCGTCAGTCCTGGTGACTGAATTGAGTCCTCGGTAGTCCACACAGAACCGGAGTTCGGGTGTGGCACCAGACGCGGCAGCCTTTGGGACCAAAACCACTGGGCTGGCCCAAGGGCTGTTAGAGGACTCAATCACCCCTAACGCAAACATCTTGGAGACCTCCTCCTTGATGCAAGCTCTCACCCTGTCAGTCACTCTGTAAGTTTTGTGCTTAACAGGAGGACTGTCCCCAGTGTCCACATCATGGACGCACCACTCAGTGACACTGGGAGTCAGGGAGAACAGATCAGGAAACTGTCCCAACAGTTGGCGACAGTCATCTTGCTGCTCAGGGGTCAGGGTGGAAGTGATGTTTACACCATCCACTGACCCATCTTGCTCTGTTGCAGACAGGAGGTCAGGAAGAGGCTCAGTCTCCTCCTCCATTCCATCATCTGTTGCTAGGAGCATGCCCACTTCGGACCTCTCCAAGTGGGGCTTCAGGCGGTTGACATGCAGGACCCTCAAAGGGTTCCTAGGAGACCGCAAGTCCACCAAGTAGGTGACATTTCTCTTGCGCTCCACCTCCTCAAATGGTCCGGTCCACTTATCCTGAAGCGCACAAGGCTCCACGGGGGCCATGACCCACACTTTCTGTCCAGGCTGAAACACGACCTGAGTGGCATTTTGATCATACCACCGTTTCATCTCTTCCTGGCTGGCTTCCAGATTCGCCTGAGCGAGTTGTCTGAAATGCCGGGTTTGGTTTCTGAAGGCCAGCATGTAGCTATATACATCCTGGCGAGGTTTACTGGGAGCTTTCGCCCAGCCTTCTTTTACCAAACTCAGAGGTCCTCTTACAGGGTGACCATACAGCAGTTCAAAGGGACTGAACCCTAAGGACTTCTGTGGCACCTCTCTGTAAGCAAACAGAAGGCATGGCAAGAGGACGTCCCACTTACGCCTCATGGGTTCTTCAAGACCCAAAATCATGCCCTTCAGGGTCCGGTTGAATCTCTCAACCAGCCCATTACCTTCGGGGTGGTAAGGAGTGGTGAACTTGTAGGTTAAACCACACTCCTGGCACAGGGACTTCATATACTTGGATATGAAGTTGATACCACGGTCTGACACCACCTCTCTGGGGAACCTCACACGGGAGAAAATCCCCACCAACGCACAACCCACCACGGGGCCGTCACCGACCGGAGAGGGATGGCTTCCGGGTACCGGGTGGCATGGTCCACCAAGACCAGGATGAACCTGTTGCCCATGGCTGTCTTGGGATCCAGAGGCCCCACAATGTCAATGCCCATCCGTTCAAAGGGGGTACTGACCACAGGGAAAGGCTGGAGAGGAGCCTTTTGCTTCGTCCCACTTTTACCACTTGCCTGGCAAGTCTGACAGGTCCTACAATGAGTATCTGAAGTCTTGCCCATTTGGGGCCAATAAAAGTGGGTGACAAGCCGTTCAAAGGTCTTGTCTTGCCCCAAATGTCCTGCTAAAGGCACATCATGAGCCAGACCCAGCAGGAAGGCTCTGAAGCGCTGGGGTACCACCAGCACACGGGCTGACCCAGGCTCAGCAACTTTAGGCTCACTATACAGGAGAGCATTCTCCTAGTAGATCCAATGTGATCCAGACTGATCACCTGCTGCCTGGTTTGTGGCCTGTTGCCGCAAACCCACAATAGAGGGGCACTTTTTCTGCTCCTCACAGAACTCTTCCCTGGAGGGTCCTCCTTCCTGCTGCCAATGGGTCAGCTCAGGCAGGTCCCCCAGTTCAGCTACATGTTCCCCTGTAGGTTCCAGGGCATCCCCCTCAAGGTCTGCCTCTTCCTGGACCGTGGGAACTTCGGGGGCCCCCTGCCTCTTCTCTTTAAAGCAGGCACCTGGGCCACTTTTTCATGCTCCAGGTCCTCTTGAACACCCTTACTTGCTGCCATGGACCGGGTGGTCACACATGCCCACTCAGGCAGATCCAACATCTCCAAATGAGCTCTACGCTCCACCTTAGCCCAAGGGGAGCTTTCTAGATCATTGCCTAACAGACAATCAACAGGCATGGCTGGCCTCACAGCTACTTGAAAGGTACCTGAGACCCCCTCACTCAAAGGGAACCTGGGCCACCTTACAGTGGCTCTCCGAGTTGTCAGCGGCAACTACAGGGTAAAATGCATGGGGGATTACCTGCTCTTCAGACACTAGCCGACAACTGACAGCTGTCACACTGGCTCCAGTGTCTCTCAGAGCCTCCACCCTATGGCCATTGATGGCCACCCACTGCCTGTACTTCTTAGTGTTATCAGGCAGCTGGGTCCTAGGGACCATCTCACTGTCTCCTAAAGAGACTAGGGACATCTCTGCGGGACCCCACCCACCTTGGGCACCCAACTCCTCCCCCAGGGCTACACTAGCCATCTGCCGGGGCGGTGCACTCGTGGGTGCTACATTTGCTTTCAGGGGACACTTAGGATCATAAAAGCAGTGGCCCACCTGGCCACACTTAAAATATTTCGGGGGTCCCTTGTGAACAGGTTTATCTGTCGGGCCCCTGACTTTTTCTCAGGGGGAGGCTGGGAACCCTTCCCTTGGTTCCCTTGGGGATTACTTTGGGGCCCTTTCTGGAACTCCCTCTGTTTATCCTTGTCCCCCCACTCTTTTGCTGGGGACCCTGCCCACCTTTGGCGGAATCTCCCACATGACCCTTGTGGACCCGGGTACTCACCCAGCGGTCCGCCTCCTCAGCAAGCTTCCTAGAGTTAGTTAACTTGCTATCAATAAGGTGCTGGCGCAGCTCTGGAAAACAATTATTGGACAAGTGCTCCCATGCAATCAAATCATAGAGCGCCTCAAAATCATTCACTTTGCTACCCTTCACCCAAACATCCAACGCTCTGCCAAAGAAACATATTCTACCCATTTGCTTGACTCCAGTTTCTTACAATTCCTAAACCTTTGTCTATAAAGCTCTGGGGTCAACCCATACCTGGACATTAAGGCTTCCTTCATGTGGGCATAGGAATTCTGGTCCTCAGAGGGCAAGTCTAACAAAGTATCCCGCCCATCACTGAGGAACCGCCCCCACAACCCCGCTCCCCAATCCTTCTCAGGGACCCGGTGGGAGGTCATCGCCACTTCATAGGCCTTAAACCATTGCCCAATATCTTCATGCCTATGGAACTCCTTAATCACATCCTTGGGAATAAACACTCTTGTTTCTACAGGCTCGGATGGTGCGCTGCCACCAGAGGGAGTAATTTCTAAGCTCTTAGCCTTTAGCTCCAATTCCCTCAACATTCTCTCATTCTCTAAATGCATCCTTTTTTCCTCCAGGGCTAACTTCTTATTTTCTAACTCCATTTGCCCACCCAGTTTGAGCTTGGCTAGCTCCATCTGATGCACCCTATCTCTTTCCCTGTCCTCTAGCTCTACTGGGGACAGGCCCTCGGAGGAAACACTGCTACCTGGCCTGGAAGGTACTTTCTCCCCGGTCAGGCCCAATGGCCCATCTAGCTGCCCATCTGTATTCTCTGCCTCTTCTCCAGGCTCTTCAGTATGCTCAGTGGCTTTTCTAGCTTCCAACCAGGCCCCCAGCGCCTTTTGGAATTCCTCCTTCCTGGAGAGGCCTTTCTAGAGATATTAAACTTTTTACAGATGGTCTTCAGCTGTGGCACAGTGTAAACATCAACCTTTTCTTCCTCAAAATCAAAATCTTCAGGTGCAATGGATGCTGCTTTACTCATGGTGAAAGGAAATTTGCAGTTCTAAACAAAAATAGAAGTCCCAAGAAAAAAGTTCTACCAAAAATGTATGTGGTCGCGTATTGGTCTGCACTCACTAGTAGTGTACACCAATCACTGTATATGAATCACAAATGCAAGTCCAGAATCCCCACCGCTGACCACCAATGTTAGAAATGGGGGTCTCTAGTTGGCAGAGGTAGGTACCTTTGACCAAGTAGGGACCCTTGCTTCTAGTCAGGGTAAGGGGGCTACACTCCTAAATAACCCCTGCTCACCCCCATGGTAGCTTGGCATGAGCAGGCAGGCTTATCTCAGAGGCAGTGTGTAAAGCATTTGTGAACACATACAGTAATACAGTGAAAACAATACAAATGGACACCACACCAGTTTCGAAAAATAAGTAATCTTTATCTAGATTTAACACAAGACCAAACGACAAAAATCCACAATACAATATTCAAAAATATGACTTTCAGATGGTAGAAATAGCTTAGTTCAAATTAGATGGTAAATGCGTCACTTTACTCTCAAAGTACCTGGGATGCGTCACTCAATGCAAACAAAAGGGTCGCAGGGAAGTTGATGCGCCGTTCCTTACACTCAGGGGAGTGGATGCGTTGCTTCCTTACTGTGTGGGGAGTTGATGCGTCGTTTCTTACTGCGGCCCGGTGACGATGCGACAAGATGGCGCCTCGATGCAATGTGACGATCCGGTGCGATGCGACAAAATGGTGTCTTTGATGCGATGCGACAACGTAGATGCGATGCGTGCACGCCCGATGGCCGTGCGGCGAAATCGATGAACTTTGGAGCCGCGACAGGCCCTGCGACATGCTTCTCCGGTGATGCGACGGCAACCTCTGCAGCGGCTGCATGCTTCTCCGGTGATGCGACACGCTTCTTCGGCGATGCAACGGCGAACAGCTGCGGCGGCGACACGCTTCTTCGGCGATGCGACGGCAACTGCTGCGACGGTGTCACGCTTCTTCCTCGTTGCATGGCGCTTCCAGCTCCCAGCGACACGCAGACACTAGAGTTACCCAGAACAACAGCAGGCGCCTCTCTGCAGGTAGAATTCCCAGCAAGGAAATTCAGGGGGAGCTGGTGGTGAAGTCTTGGTGTCCCTGTGACTTCAGACAGGTGGCAAGCTCAGCTTCAAGCCCTTGGAGATCTTCCTCAAGATGATAAAGTACACAAAGTTCCTTTTTCCCTTTCCTTGGAAATGAGTAACCACTGCAGGCCAACCCCAGACAGCAACCAGCACTGGGGCAGTCTCCTCCTTCAGCTTCCTTGGTTTCTCTCCTTGACAAAGGTCCGTCTTGATTCCCAGAAGTGATCTAAAGTTCTGGGGTCTGGGCCCCAATATTTATACCAGTAAATCCTTTGTTCTCTGAAGGCAGAGAGTGTCTGTGCCCAGCCAAAACCAGTTCTGTCCTCCCTGGTACTCTCTATTCTATGAGGGCTCAGGTCAGTGAAAGGAAATCTCCACCCCCTACTCTCTATTCTATGAGGGCTCAGGTTGGTGAAAGGAAATCTCCTCCCCCTACTCTCTATTCAATGCAGGTCCTATTCAGCCCAGCCCTGACCCATCAGACTGCTGGAGCCAAGGCCCTCTCCAGCCTCCTGTCACTCACAAACCAGACATGGAATACACACACCTAGCAGAGGCAGGCTGGATGGTTAGGCAAGAAAATACCTACTTTCTAAAAGTGGTATTTTCATACACAGAATGTAAAAATCACCCATACTAAAAGATGTATTTTAACATTCTGAGTTCAGGCATACTAAACTTTATTTTCATATCTTGTTCCTAGAGTCAGTTAGGATTATAAGATGTTATAATCAAACTGCCCATTCTGGCCTATGGGAACAGATAGCCTTGCATTAGTGAAAAACGAAATTGGCTTTAATTCACTATCAGGAAATGCCACACACATCAGGGCATGTCCTACCTTTTACATACAATTCACCCTGCCCCTGGGCCTACCTTAGGGGTGACTAATATGTAGAAAAGGGAAGGTTTAGGGACTGGCAAGTGGGTGCACTTGCCAAGTCGACATAGCAGTCCCAGACTGCACACAGGCTCTGCAATGGCAGGCCTGAGCCATATTTTACAAGCTGCTTCTGTGGGTGGCATAATCAGTGCTGCAAGCCCACCAGCAGCATTTGATTTGCAGGCCCTGGGCACACATGGTGCTCTGTACTAGGGGCTGACAAGTAAATCAAATAAGCCAATCATGGAGTCACTAATCCATTACATAATTTATAATAGGGAGCACTTGCACTTTGGCACTGAATAGCAGTGGCAAAGTGCCTAAAGCATCTAGACCAGCAAAAACATAGTAAAAACACAGGAGGCCACAGCAAAAAATGGAAGGGAGACCCACGCCAATGGTGCCAGGTCTAACACTACCCCGTTAGAAAAACACACAATGCTAACAATCTGCTTGCCCATGTGGATAACACCACAAGTAGAGGATTGCACCTCTTGGGGTACAGTCTTTGCTGCCATATGTACCAGGACACATGGTATTCCTTCATTAGCGGTGATACCAGATGTATTAAGACAAATACAAAATGAGTACGGGGCAGAGCCTGCTCTGAACTTAGGGATGAAGTTATTAAATAACTACGACCAGGTATCAGCCATAATACTAGCTATTCATGCGCTTTACAAATTTGCAACTCAAATCAATCAAATCAAATCAATATTAAAGGGGAAGCAGCTTCAGTGGCAATCCGCCAACGCCTAAGGGAGTTCAGTCCGTTAGATCAACAACACGAACTGCCCAAAATAATAGAAACTGCGTATGCAGAATTAGGCAGAGACAGTTTGGGTGGGAAAGCATTAAAACCACAACTGATGGGCAGTCCTGAAAAGGTCACTACCAAGCAGACACCTGCTTCTTCTAAAAAGAAGTGGGATAATAAAAAACAACAAAACTTTAAAGAAAACAGATCTCAATCCCGAGGTAGATCTCCTCCACAGGAGCCCTCTGAGAAGAGGTACAACCTCAGGAATAGGGATAATATTAGGAAACCTGAGAGGTATCAGGATACTGATACACGTTCCTCTCGTTCCTTTCAGGGCTCGACGAAAAACTCAGAGAGAGAACGACTGTCAGAACACAAAGAGGAGCGTACAAAGTCCAGAGACAAACAGCACGCTCAAGACTACACTTCTAAAAAAGAAGAAAAGAAAAAATCAAAACCTCAGTTTAAGAAGAAGAAAGTTGCAGGCATAAAGATCAGACATGCCCAGAATTCTGAGGACGCAGCTTCTGAACGGGGAATGGGCTCTGACGATGCTAGACAGTGCGGCAGAAGTAACAATAGCTCGCCAGAACCTGATGGAATTTCTGGTGACAGCAGACTTGAATGATTACATCACGGTGGAAACACCAGATACAAGGGTGAGCGTCCCACATAAGTTTCACAAGATAACACTCCAAATGGACGGGGACAAGCCCAGGAAAGATAAAGGTCTCTTTTGGAAAAACCTATCATCTGGTTATGACATCTTATTAGCTGAACAAGATTGGCTGCCAGCATTCGTTATGAAGTGCCCTAGGGGAGAAAATGTAATTTTTCCATCATTCTCCAACCACGTTCCCATACATCTTAAACATGCATATGCCCAGGTGTGGGTGGTTGCCCTAGCTCCAGCACTATACAAAAATCATGCCGGTTGGGATGAGGATTCAACCTACCACGTGATCCCGTTAAAAGTTTCACCAAGTGCTCAAAAGCAATACCCAATAATACAAGAAGCTAAAAAACAGATCAGGGAGATCTTACATCAACTTGAATACCAAGGGGTGATTGAAACATGCACCTCACCAATGAACAACCCTTTGTTTCCAGTATCAAAACCGGACAACTCATATCGTCTAGTTTTAGAGTACAGACATTTAAACACTTGCACAAAGACATTCGCTGTCCAAAACGCACACAGTGCAGCATTAATGAATAACGTGCGGAAAAAGTACAAAACTACACTAGATATCTCAAATGGATTTTTCTGCCAAAATATAGCGCCTGAAAGCAGGTATTTGACCACATTCTCAATGTTGGGGTGTCAACGACGAATGTGTCATCTCCCCCAGGGGTATAAGAACAGACCGGGGGTATTTTCAGCAAGGGTAACTGAGTTACTACAAAATTTTGATGAGGAAGCATTGTCCTATGTGGATGATATTTATCTGACGGACGATGACTTAAAAAGGCACTTGACCAGGGTGAGCACCATTATTATGGGATTCGCCTCTGAGGGCTACAAATTTAATTTTAAGAAATCAAAAATAGCCCACCTCAATGTCCTGTTTTTAGGATACGAGCTTTCAAGTGAAGGGAAAAGCCTGACAGCTAACTTCTTAGAAAAGTGTGCGCTGCTTCAACCACCAAAATCACTGAAAAATCTACAATCAATACTGGGATTCCTAAATTTCGGCAGAACATACATTTTAGATTACGCAGAAAGAGTAAAACCTTTCTACGACTTAATCAAACCTGACTTTTCAGTCAGACACTGGACACAGGAACACACAAACATCCTACGTTCACTACAAGAAGACATGATAGCTTCCAAACACTTACAGACACGCGTAAACGTACGCAACTTAGTGATCCGAATAATAGCGGGTCAATGCGGGTACACTTACTTAACCTTCAATGAAGGCGAAACCGTACCAATCGTTTACAAATCACACCAGTACACAAGCGCAGAAATGCGTTTCTCTTCAACAGAAAAAATCCTGACAGCAGTTCAGACCGCTGTAGCAAGAGAATGAGCACTGGCTCAGGGGAAACACATAATTGTCGTAACCCCAGTACCAGCTTTAGAAGCTGTTACAAAGGCAAGCATTCCAAACACAAAAGCCTTTCATCCGAGATAGATACAATAGGCTAATTCTCTTACTGCAACGGATGTTGAATACAGATTTGATCCAAGTCTAAAAACACAAGCATTTCTGCAATACGAACAAGAATATCCTTTACCAAATGAAATCTTGCCTCTAGATCAGTATGAATATATTATTTACACTGACGGATCTGCTCAACCGGCCATAGGGAGTAAGCAACAATACAGCGCAGCATGTGCTATCGTTAAAGCTCGCATGCGGGATGGAAAGTTCCATCCGAGTTGCACAAAAACGCAATCTCTAGGAGACTGCACGGCTCAGTTGGCAGAGTTAAAAGCACTGATATTGGCACTTGTAAATACGGATCACAACTTCCCCACACTAATTGTGTGTGATTACTTTTACTGTGTACAGTCATACAATGAATATTTACATCATTGGGAACAAAACGGGTTCAAAGACGCAAAAGGTGGCACAATTAAGCATAAAATGCTTTGGGAACAAGTAGTTGAGTTGAAGAACGAACTACTGAGGACTCACGTGATTCATACACTGAGTCATCAACGTGATGGCGTTCACGTTGAAGGGAATTCATTGGCTGATGAAGTTGCAAAGGGGGCTGTACGCACGGCTTCCATAGCTGCAATCACTCGTTCAAAAACGAGAATAGACTGTGAAATTATGGTGGCTGTCATTGCTTCGCGCAAAGGCAGCTCAGCAGTACCAAAGAAATTTCCACTCAAGTACTCCTACAAGTTAGATGCAAACAACATTCCATATGCTCAGATTCCTGGAGTGGGGGACAGAGTAATGCCAAATATGGAAAGTAGGCAAGGTTTAATTATTGCTGCACACGAGGGTTTGGGCTCTGCACATACAGGTGTTACAGCGACTATTTCATTGTAGAAACAGCGCTATTGGTGGCCAGGTCTAACAAAACAAACTAAAAACTATGTCTTGAAATGTGACATGTGCCAACAGATGAAAGGCTCCACCATAACACGTCCGGTGCAGACACCGTTGCTAATATCTGACAAACCTCTCGCATGTGTGTATCTGGACCACTGCGGCCCCTTACAATCTGATGGGGCTTACAAGTATATCATGGTTGCAGTGGATTCCTGCTCTAGATTCCTCTGGGTCTGGCCTCAGCGCTCGGCTGACGCTCAAACTGTTATCAAAGATTTGCGAGTCTTTATAGGGACATACGCAGTTGGCACGTTACATTCTGACAGTGGCCCAGTGTTTAGCTCTCGGGCATACAAAGAGGCCATGGAAAGTATGGGCGTTGCATTGCGGTACTCCTCTCCGTAACATCCTGAGGGAAATTCGGTTGTGGAGAGGAAAAACCGGGACTTAAAGCAATCTTTAACAGCTAGGGTATTAGGCAAGGGCGGTAGTTGGGTCAATCACCTTTATGGGCTACAAAGAGCACTCAATAACCAGCCAAGAAGTTCTCTAGGGGGTGTCACTCCATATGAGGTCCTATTTTGGATGAGAATGTGGGTACCTGATCTTGATTGTGAAGGCGCAGTGGCGGATGAGAAACCATTTGATATCCATGATCGTTTGGCTGTTTTACAGGATCTAAATGAATCCAGGACACAACAAAGCAACGTTGTCCAGAAACAGACCGCCAATGGGGAAGTCAAGGCAAACACAGCAAGACCTGTCTGGGTCTCAAAAGTCGGGGATCTGGTCAGAGAGAAAATAGCGGACAAGAAAGAATTCGGGCCATCCTACAGAAAGCCTGTACCGGTCCTAGCAGTACAAGGAACAAGAACTGTGCTCTTGCTGCCTCTTGCCGGGAAAAAGGAGAAAAGATTTGTCTCAATTGATTAAATCAAACCACTCTATGTGGCCGATACTGAACAGTAGGCCTCGTGGACTCCACAGAAGCAGACACCCTCCACTCGCTACAATCCAAGAAGTTCAAACATAAAGACTCATCACGTTTGAAGAGCCTCCTGTGCGGAATGAAGGACTAAGCAACAATGCTATGGAACTTGTTCCCCTTGAACCAGAAGTTCAACTTCAAAATCCAATTCAAAACAATACACAAGTTGCAATAAGACCAAATACAGACGTCTACGTCAACATGCCTCGACGAGAGCAAAATGCGATTTCAACAAATCCCGATGCAATTCCTACAGTTGATCGAACTGCTTCTGGCTACTTCATGAACTGTGATACGTTTTCTTTGGATCCAAGTGAACCGGAAACGACGCCAGTTCAAAATTCACGCAAGCAGCAAGTTAAGGACTTTCTAAACGTTCTTAAAAAGACTTACCTGGTATCGCCTTGGTTAGAACTCTGGGTAATTACTGGGATTCTATTTTTTCTTTTCCGGCTAGGCTTAGTCATAACTTTTAGCATGCTTATTAATGGACGGTACCTTCAACAAAGCTCTACAGCCCAAAAAATTAATTTGATTTTAAAACCACATCATTCTTCACATCGTGAACAAAGAGACTTGTCAACAGTGAACATCACAGCAGTTCCTATACCGGACGGTATAGTCTGGGACAAAGTTGATTTTGATATTTTCGGTCCGACTGAACTTTTAAAACTTGCACATGTATTTAAAATTTCATTAAGTGATATCATTACCTCCAGTACATTTTCTGATGATTGGGACTCTGAAACTGTTAATAATATGTTGTCTGATTTAGAGAAAACTGCTGCATTTCCGAACACTGAAATGTTAGAAGGTACTTCAGACTATGACACTTTGTAGTGTAACCAACATTATGGTCATCATTTCCTACACAAATCGATTTCGCCTAGAAATGTTTTTGAGTACCACCAGTGGGAACATTGCCCTACACCACCAAAAAGTAGTTCACAAACATTTGCACAGAAATGTTCATATTTTTCAGGGTTTAACACCACTGACCCGACGTCATTTTATTATAAAGTTACACCGACATCAGCACCAAAAATTATGTTGACTAACACCAAACAGATATACTCTGCTTCCTTTATTGCCCAATTGTCTGAACAGGGTTTTGACCTATGGAAGGACACAATAGACTTAAAATCAATCTGGGGTTCGAGGGACTGGCAAGTCCAGGGAACAGAAGCGCTATTTAGAGCATGCATCATTCCACAGCAGATGATATTTCTAAATGACACTGTGCAACAGACATCCTGTCTTGGACTAGCAAGAACAAGGACCTGAACACACCTCGGTTTCCAACACCATCGCAGATGGAGGGGGGTGGCAAAATTCAAATACACAGGGAGGGGCAACAATAGATGACATCTTACAGTACAATAGATCAGACCCTAATTGGAAGAAATGGGTGGTTTGGCCCTTAGACACAAACACATGTCAGAAAAGATTCTGGGGTATAACCGAAGGGTTCAATATCCACAGGCCAGACCCACACTATGTACAAAGAGAACATCCAGGGGTAGTGACGTCCTACAGTGTTGGAAAGTTGTGCCTTGATTGGCTAGAGACCTCAACACTCACAGAAGTGAAATAACACTTGACTTTACTCACACAAGACATGGATCTCAGGGACTTTTTACTAAGTCCTAGGAAACATCGTCAGAAACGCTTCATAATTGCTGGCATTTATGCTGCCTACAATGAAAACTGGAAGATATCCCAACAAGAGGCCGCATAGAGAATAAGGGAAATAGACCGTATTAACTTGGAGAAATCTCAAGCAGTGGTAGACAACGGGTTAACAACTTTGACCTCCAGGATTTATTCCTTAGGCAACATTGTATCTTCTGCGATAGACATACTGGAACAGGATTTAGCCATATTACAACACGGGCAATCTCAGTTACGTTCTGTTATGTTATTAAGCTGGACGCTGCAATCTTTGCGTCCAGGCTATGTGCCTTGGCATTATATCAACAGTACATATCTGTTTTCTGAATATAATCTAACAGATAAACAGATGGAAATGGCACAAAGGGGAGCAAAATATACAATGCTGTGTATTGAAAAACTGGACAGGTTACCATTCACTGTAGCGGAATCTCTGTCTACGGAATGGCTTATCCATGGCCACATCACTCTACCGGTCACTACTTTTCAGTTTCAATATTGCCTTGAGCAAAGGCAGGCTGGCAAATATGAAAAGATGGGTAAGGAATACATTAAGGAATCTTGGGAGTTACCATACAGATTTCGATGCCGTAGTGGGGATCGAGAAGTGTTTCTAAGCGGTACAAACTGCAAGAACGCTCTGAGCGGTTCTCTCATGTGGCAGGACATTTCATTGCACGGAGCTTGTAATGGGTCGGTAGCAAACTTGTCCTGCCACATGAAAGGGTCTCCAGCTGCCGTGATTAAACCGGTATTCAAGCTGCTCTCGAATGGGAGTTACTTGATGCTGAACGATCAAGGTTGCTGTGGGATGATTCCGGGCATTTCCTATCTGGTCACTGTGAACTCCAGGGTTACTTGCTGTATGCAAGTATTGTTTCCCCCAGCAAGTACAGTCAGGGAGGCGACGTTATGGCCTTCATTGAATGTTTCCTTTATACAATTTGATACTTTGAGCAGACTGAAAGCCATGCTTTTGCAGCAACCCGTACCCTTAACTTCCGCTCGAGAGACCTTTGATCTTCAAATCGCAAGGACCTCGACTGAGATACAGGCACTTATACGTACAAACTGCCCCATTCATTTAGCAGAAATGGTGGGTCGTATCTTTAACATGTCTGATACGAGTGGTATTGTACACCTATTTAAGACCATAGGGTCAGGATTTTTAAGCACCTTTCAGACAATCCTCGGAGTTATTCCAAATTTTATACACTCCGTATTGGGAAGCGTTTTTGGAGGTCTTCCGCTGATCCTGCTTTCTATCTCAGGGATCCTAATTGTCATTTTCCTGCTCCGCAATGGACGGCCCAATTACCAACGAGATGGCAAAAGCGCTCCTGGAGCGCAAATACCATGAACGCATGGTACAACATCTGGGCACACCGCGCCTAAGGGAACTAAGCGCCTCTTGGTTCCTATCGTTTAGACCAGTCTGGATGGACTGCATCTTACCTGTTCTTCGATGCCTGTTTTGCGGTGACGAATGCGTGTTGGACCTCTGTCTGACACTTGCAACGGACACGCCTGCGGACTTGAATACCCGGCTGGAACTCCTGAGGGCCCACGCTTGGCAATGTCCCCAGCGTATTCCCATCTTGATGGCTGCATTTCTCGAGAATCCGCAAGTGCCTTTTACAACTGGGTTGAGCATCAGCTCCACCACTAGCACCACTAGCACCCAGGTATCGACTACAGCACCGGCTGCCTATACACCAGCTACTGACAGTACTGAATATCATCTGTGCTCCATTGACGTACTTTGCGAGGTGTTACAAGGACCGTCCCCTGCAGCAGCAAGCAACGACGATGTTGCGTCTCCCGGCCAGGACACTTAATCTAAAATTGGCTCATCGTGTGCTGGGAAAGAATTCAGTTTGTTTTTTTCTTTTTCCCAAACTCAACTAAACTTGGAACATTTCCTTTAAATTGACACTTTCGCTGAAAAGCATGGCCTCCTGACGCTTATAGTGGTTCGACTTATATAAACAAACTCAATTAGGACTTTGGCTTAAGTAGCAATTCCAAGAAATGCTTTTTCAAAAATGTTTCTCCTCCCCTAAGGTTGTTTTTAAAACTGATTTTAAGAAAATGTTTTTACAACACTCTGTGATGGTTTTAATGGTTTTAATGCGCTACTACCTAATAGTGGAAATGGTTCGCCAGCATTTTTATCATTGTTGACTGTTTGGAAGAGGAGTGGGTGTTATGTTCCATATAGGTACCCTAATATAGGCCCGGGTAACATCATACCCCTTCACCTACATTACCTCCCCTACACTACACTGTAACTAGCCTTTTAGGGTTGAACCTTTACCTAGTTCTAGTCCTGGGTGCAGAAGGAGGGTTTCTCATAAACAATAGTGTCCTATAACTCCATCAATAGACTCACCAGTATGAATGAATATTCATAAGGGTTCTTAGGAACCAGGCTGGGGCTACACCACCTTCCTCCCCATATCTACGTACACGGTTCATCCCATACGTCATCCTCAAATCCAACAATGGCTAATACAAGCAACAAGGGACAAAGGAGCCCTAGATACTGTCTGTATAAATACAGCACCTCTTGCTAGTGTTAGTTAGAGGGAACTGAGACTTCCAGGCCGCCACACTGACCAGAGACACTGAGGCTCCTGCATGACAGTGGTCTGAACATCCCTCGTGGGGTGTCCAACTCGAGACCAAGAAGGGCTCCTACATTCTCACATTTCAGGTAATGGGGTTCGACTAAACCTTAGAGGGATTCTTGGCTTCACACCTACTCACATGCTAGGTAGACTTAGGTACATCTAGATAGCCATCGTAGGAGTACGCGCTTTCTTTTATCAATGCATTTTATATTCATATATTTATTCATGCGTATTTCAAGATGGTAGAACTGTACTATCCATTTATATTCATTGTACTGCTAATCATATATCTCTGCTACTGTCTAATGGTTGTTGCAGCTCATATATTCTAAACAAGAATAATGATTGTTCAATAAACCCTTATTGAAACGCCCAGGCTGTTTAATCTGTGTATCTCTGAGACAAGATAACTAAGCATCAGGGTTGTCATGTTCTGAGGTTGCCAGAAACTATTCTCTCCCCGATAAGAGGAGACACTAGTGGCACTGTGAGCTAGCTCATGCAAACAGGCTAACATTTCTCCGTGGGGGTGCTCAGAGTCAGTCTACCACCAAACCCACAGTTTATGTTATCCGAACGTGCAGGTCCTGTATGGGTAATATAGGAACTACACAACACCGGAGTCCAATGAAGGTGGTCATTTGACGGTAGATGCGCTCCCTTCTCCTGCGCTGCCTTTGTGGTAATGGTGGAGGGTGAGGTTGTGGGATTTGTTGTGGGGGTGGTTGTCGTCTTCTTGGTGCAACTCCCAACTGCAGGATTAGGAGGTCCATGTTGCCTGCTCTGCTGCAATTTTTTTCTATTTATGTGGTACTTGCGTCATTTCCTGCGTGTGGGTTTATGAGGCGTAGGCTTGCGAGCGCATTTTCAAATTTGCGTGACGCATTTTTTAGATGCGTCGACGCGGGGGATTGATGTAAATATGCCTGCGTCAGAAATGCGTTGGTTTTTGAGTGGGAACGCCTACCTTGCATATCTTAATACTTACGCGACGCAGATGAATCTCGCGCAGCTCCATTCCGTCGCATCTCCGTTTACGTGACACATCTCAATAGATGCGTCACCTTGTAAATTTTGCGTAAAAAACCCACCAATGTATCACAAAATGTGACGCATCGGTGGCGTAAGGGGCTTGTAAATCTGCCCCCATTTATCAGGTAGTAGTATCATGTGGGTGCGCCTGCTGAGACCAGGTATTAATAGTATCACGCGGGTAAACCTGCTGAAACCCGGTATTAATAGTATCACAAGGGTACACCTGCTGAGACCAGGTATCAGGTTGTATCAAATGGGTACTCCTGCTGAGACCTATTATCAGGTAGCATCATGTGGGTAAGCCTGCTGAGACCTAGTATCAGGTAATATCATGTGGGTATGCCTGCTGAGACCAGGTTTCAGGTAGTATCTTGTGGGTATGCCTGCTGAGACCAGGTATTAATAGTATCACGTGGGTACACCTGCTGAGACCCGGTATTAATAGTATCACGTCGGTGCGCCTGCTGAGACCAGGTATCAGGTAGTATTATCATGTGGGTATGCCTGCTGAGACCAGGTATCAGGTAGTATCTTGTGGGTGCGCCTGCTGAGACCAGGTATCAGGTAATATCATGTGGGTACGCCTGCAGAGACCTAGTATCAGGTAGTATCATGTGGGTACGCCTGCTGAGACCAGGTATCCGGTAGTATCTTGTGGGTGCGCCTACTGAGACCTAGTATCAGGTAGTATCATGTGGGTACACCTGCTGAGACCCGGTATTAATAGTATCACGTGGGTACACCTGCTGAGACCTAGTATCAGGTAGTGTCATGTCGGTGCGCCTGCTGAGGCCAGGCATCAGGCTGTATCATGTGGGTATGCCTGCTGAGACCAGGTATCAGGTAGTATCTTGTGGGTGCGCCTGCTGAGACCAGGTATCAGGTAGTATCATGTGGGTACGCCTGCTGAGACCTAGTATCAGGTAGTATCATGTGGGTACGCCTGCTGAGACCAGGTATCCAGTAGTATCTTGTGGGTGCGCCTACTGAGACCTAGTATCAGGTAGTATCATGTGGGTACACCTGCTGAGACCCGGTATTAATAGTATCACGTGGGTACACCTGCTGAGACCTAGTATCAGGTAGTGTCATGTCGGTGCGCCTGCTGAGGACAGGTATCAGGCTGTATCATGTGGGTATGCCTGCTGAGACCAGGTATCAGGTAGTATCATGTGGGTGCGCCTGCTGAGACCAGGTATCAGGTAGTATCATGTGGGTACGCCTGCTGAGACCAGGTATCAGGTGGTATCATGTTGGTACACCTTCTGAGACCAGGTATTAATAGTATCATGTGGGTACGCCTGCTGAGACCTAGTATCAGGTAGTATGGTTTGTGTACGCCTGCTGAGACCAGGTATCAGGCTGTATCATGTGGGTATGCCTGCTGAGACCAGGTATCAGGTAGCATCATGTGGGTGCGCCTGCTGAGACCAGGTATCAGGTAGTATCATGTGGGTATGCCTGCTGAGACCAGGTATCAGGTGGTATCGTGTTGGTACACCTGCTGAGACCAGGTATTAATAGTATCACGTGGGTACACCTGCTGAGACCAGGTATCAGGTAGTATCGTGAGGGTACGCCTGCGGAGACCAGGTATCAGGTAGTATCATGTGGGTATGTCTGCTGAGACCAGGTATCAGGTAGTAGTATCATGTGGCTGTACCTGCTGAGACCAGGTATCAGGCTGTATCATGTGGGTATGCCTGCTGAGACCAGGTATCAGGTAGCATCATGTGGGTGCGCCTGCTGAGACCAGGTATCAGGTAGTATCATGTGGGTATGCCTGCTGAGACCAGGTATCAGGTGGTATCGTGTTGGTACACCTGCTGAGACCAGGTATTAATAGTATCACGTGGGTACACCTGCTGAGACCAGGTATCAGGTAGTATCGTGAGGATACGTCTGCTGAGACCAGGTATCAGGTAGCATCATGTGGGTACACCTGCTGAGACCAGGTATTTTTAGTATCACGTGGGTACACCTGCTGAGACCAGGTATCAGGTAGTATCATGTGGGTTCGCCTGCTGAGACCAGGTATCGGGTACTATCATATGGGTATGCTTGCTGAGACCAGGTATCAGATAATATCATGTGGGTACGACTGCTGATACCAGGTATCAGTTAGTATCACGTAGGTACCTCCTCTGAGACCAGGTATCAGGTGGTATCATGTTGGTACACCTGCTGAGACCAGGTATTTATAGTATCACGTGGGTACACCTGCTGAGACCAGGTATCAGGTCAGGGCCGGACTGGGAACAGAAACCGGCCCTGGCAAACTGCTCAGCCGGCCCCCCCTGGGATGAGGGGGGGTGTGGCCGAGAAGTTTGCGATTGCCGGTTTCGGCCGATTTTGTTACCGGGGGCCGATATTGCCGACCCCCGGTAACAGAAACGGCCCCTGGGGGGCCCAAAACCGGCCCCCACCCTAGTGGCCTACCGGGGAAACGCCCGGTGCCCGCTATGGCCAGTCCGGCCCTGTATCAGGTAGTATCATGTGGGTATACCTGCTGAGACCAGGTATCAGGTAGTATCATGTGGGTATACCTGCTGAGACCAGGTATCAGGTAGTATCATGTGGGTATACCTGCTGAGACCAGGTATCAGGTAGTATCATGTGGGTATACCTGCTGAGACCAGGTATCAGGTAGTATCATGTGGGTATGCCTCCTGCGACCAGGTATCAGATAGTATCATGTGGGTACGCCTGCTGAGACCAGGTATCAGATAGTATCATGTGGGTACGTCTGCTGAGACCAGGAATCAGGGTGTTCTGCCCTAACCATTCTCTGAGTTAAGTGAAATGCAAGACCCACAATAAACAGTGTCAGCCGTCACGCCTGGACGCTATCAAGGCCTGCACCAATATTTCCCTGGAAGAGATGGGCATGAAAGGCAGGATTCCTCGGATGAAGGTGAGCAGACAAGAGCAGGTGGAAGTCTGACTGCTAATGTGAGCGTCGAAAGAGAGAGCTGGCTATCAAAGCTAAATACGTGCATCTTGGAGACTTCGAGCACGATTCTGACCCCTGAAGTTGAATGTGTGTGTGTGTGTGGGGGGGAGAGGGACGAGTTCCTCGCCTCTGGGCTCAGACCCTCTCTGCAACAGCAAGGTGGTGATGTGGCTGAGGGAACCAGGAGAAAAACTGTCAACACTGTACTCAAACACTCATGTCACAAAATAACCACACTCCCCTTTGCATCATAAGGCCACTTTCCACAAACGAAAATAGATAAACACATTTTTATTCCCTACACCTCAGAGGTCAGACGTTTAGAAAGGCTTCTCCTCAGACTTGGGCCATTGAGCTCAGCCGTCCCTGAGGGTCGCTCCTATCTGAGATGTGGAGGTCTAAACATATGAAACTAACTCTGGGCTTCCAAAGACAACAGGTGCAGCGGAGTGCTGCTCCTAGACAGGTGTGTGCGTGGAAATACACAGTACACACAGGGTCAGGTGTACGGCCTCTGCCTACCTGAGGCTCCCTTAAGGTGTGACAGAGAGGCCTCTGCCTGCCTCTGGTTCTGTTCAGGTGGGACAGAGAGGCCTCTGCCTGCCTCTGGTTCTGTTCAGGTGGGACAGAGAGGCCTCTGCCTGCCTCTGGTTCTGTTCAGGTGTGATCTGCTCCTACCTCCATACAAGTGTGACAGAGAGGTCTCTGACCGCCTCCTGCTCCCTTCAGGTATGACAGAGAGGCCTCTGCCTGCTCCTACCTCCATACAGGTGTGATAAGAGGCCTCAGCCTGCCTCTGGCTCACTTCAGGTGTGAAAAAGAGGCCTCTGTCTGCTACTTGCTCCCTTAAGGTGTGACAGAGAGGCCTCTGCCTGCCTCTGGCTCCCTCCAGGTGTGATCTGCTCCTACCTCCATACAAGTGTGACAGAGAGGCCTCTGACCGCCTCCTGCTCCCTTCAGGTATGACAGAGAGGCCTCTGACTGCCTCTGGTTCTGTTCAGGTGTGACAGAGAGGCCTCTGCCTGCCTCTGGCTCCCTCCAGGTGTGACAGAGGGGCCTCTGCCCACCTCCGGCTCCCTTCAGGTGTGACAGAGAGGCCTCTGACTGCCTCTGGTTCTGTTCAGGTGTGACAGAGAGGCCTCTGCCTGCCTCTGGCTCCCTCCAGGTGTGACAGAGAGGCCTCTGACTGCCTCTGGCTCCCTCCAGGTGTGACAGAGGGGCCTCTGACTGCCTCTGGCTCCCTCCAGGTGTGACAGAGGGGCCTCTGCCCACCTCCGGCTCCCTTCAGGTGTGACAGAGAGGCCTCTGACTGCCTCTGGCTCCCTCCAGGTGTGACAGAGGGGCCTCTGCCCACCTCCGGCTCCCTCCAGGTGTGACAGAGAGGCCTCTGACTGCCTCTGGTTCTGTTCAGGTGTGACAGAGAGGCCTCTGCCTCCCTCCAGGTGTGACAGAGAGGCCTCTGGTTCTGTTCAGGTGTGACAGAGAGGCCTCAGCCTGCCTCTGGCTCCCTTTAGGTATGACAGAGAGGCCTCTGCCTCCCTCCAGGTGTGACAGAGGGGCCTCTGCCCACCTCCGGCTCCCTTCAGGTGTGACAGAGAGGCCTCAGCCTGCCTCTGGCTCCCTCCAGGTGTGACAGAGAGGCCTCTGCCTGCCTCTGGCTCCCTCCAGGTGTGACAGAGGGGCCTCTGCCCACCTCCGGCTCCCTTCAGGTGTGACAGAGAGGCCTCTGACTGCCTCTGGTTCTGTTCAGGTGTGACAGAGAGGCCTCTGCCTCCCTCCAGGTGTGACAGAGAGGCCTCTGGTTCTGTTCAGGTGTGACAGAGAGGCCTCTGGTTCTGTTCAGGTGTGACAGAGAGGCCTCTGGTTCTGTTCAGGTGTGACAGAGAGGCCTCTGGTTCTGTTCAGGTGTGACAGAGAGGCCTCAGCCTGCCTCTGGCTCCCTTTAGGTATGACAGAGAGGCCTCTGCCTCCCTCCAGGTGTGACAGAGAGGCCTCTGCCTCCCTCCAGGTGTGACAGAGAGGCCTCTGGTTCTGTTCAGGTGTGACAGAGAGGCCTCTGGTTCTGTTCAGGTGTGACAGAGAGGCCTCTGCCTGCCTCTGGCTCCCTCCAGGTGTGACAGAGAGGCCTCTGCCTGCCTCTGGCTCCCTTTAGGTATGACAGAGAGGCCTCTGACTGCCTCTGGCTCCCTTCAGGCGTGACAGAGAGGCCTCTGACTGCCTCTGGTTCTGTTCAGGTGTGACAGAGAGGCCTCTGCCTGCCTCTGGTTCTGTTCAGGTGTGACAGAGAGGCCTCTGACTGCCTCTGGCTCCCTCCAGGTGTGACAGAGGGGCCTCTGCCCACCTCCGGCTCCCTTCAGGTGTGACAGAGAGGCCTCTGCCTGCCTCTGGCTCCCTTCAGGCGTGACAGAGAGGCCTCTGACTGCCTCTGGTTCTGTTCAGGTGTGACAGAGAGGCCTCTGCCTGCATCTGGCTCCCTCCAGGTGTGACAGAGAGGCCTCTGCCTGCCTCTGGCTCCCTCCAGGTGTGACAGAGAGGCCTCTGCCTGCCTCTGGTTCTGTTCAGGTGTGACAGAGAGGCCTCTGCCTGCCTCTGGCTCCCTCCAGGCGTGACAGAGAGGCCTCTGACTGCCTCTGGTTCTGTTCAGGTGTGACAGAGAGGCCTCTGCCTGCCTCTGGCTCCCTCCAGGTGTGACAGAGAGGCCTCTGACTGCCTCTGGTTCTGTTCAGGTGTGACAGAGAGGCCTCTGCCTGCATCTGGCTCCCTCCAGGTGTGACAGAGAGGCCTCTGCCTGCCTCTGGCTCCCTCCAGGTGTGACAGAGAGGCCTCTGACTGCCTCTGGCTCCCTCCAGGTGTGACAGAGAGGCCTCTGCCTGCCTCTGGTTCTGTTCAGGTGTGACAGAGAGGCCTCTGCCTGCCTCTGGCTCCCTCCAGGCGTGACAGAGAGGCCTCTGACTGCCTCTGGTTCTGTTCAGGTGTGACAGAGAGGCCTCTGCCTGCCTCTGGCTCCCTCCAGGTGTGACAGAGAGGCCTCTGCCTGCCTCTGGTTCTGTTCAGGTGTGACAGAGAGGCCTCTGCCTGCCTCTGGCTCCCTCCAGGCGTGACAGAGAGGCCTCTGACTGCCTCTGGTTCTGTTCAGGTGTGACAGAGAGGCCTCTGCCTGCCTCTGGCTCCCTCCAGGTGTGACAGAGAGGCCTCTGACTGCCTCTGGTTCTGTTCAGATGAGACAGAGAGGCCTCTGCCTGCATCTGGCTCCCTCCAGGTGTGACAGAGAGGCCTCTGCCTGCCTCTGGCTCCCTCCAGGTGTGACAGAGAGGCCTCTGCCTGCCTCTGGCTCCCTCCAGGTGTGACAGAGAGGCCTCTGACTGCCTCTGGCTCCCTTCAGGCGTGACAGAGGGGCCTCTGACTGCCTCTGGCTCCCTCCAAGTGTGACAGAGAGGCCTCTGACTGCCTCTGGCTCCCTTCAGGCGTGACAGAGGGGCCTCTGACTGCCTCTGGTTCTGTTCAGGTGTGACAGAGAGGCCTCTGCCTGCCTCTGGCTCCCTCCAGGTGTGACAGAGAGGCCTCTGCCTGCCTCTGGCTCCCTCCAGGTGTGACAGAGAGGCCTCTGCCTGCCTCTGGCTCCCTTCAGGCGTGACAGAGAGGCCTCTGACTGCCTCTGGCTCCCTCCAGGTGTGACAGAGGGGCCTCTGCCCACCTCCGGCTCCCTTCAGGTGTGACAGAGAGGCCTCAGCCTGCCTCTGGCTCCCTTCAGGCGTGACAGAGAGGCCTCTGACTGCCTCTGGTTCTGTTCAGGTGTGACAGAAAGACTTCTGTCGTCTTCATAATGCGTGATAGGTGTTTCACACATAAATATCCCCAGATACAAGGATGGTGTATTTTGCAGCCTTTGCGTGGGAATGCACGAGGTAAAGCGCGTTGTAACTAACGCGTGGACTTTAAGGCGCTAATTTCAACCCGCACCACATCTGCACCTGCACTTTACTAATGTGTGACGTGCTTTGCATAGGACAAGCGTGAAAAACATACAAATTGCCCGAATATCCTCCAAATACGGAGTCAGAAGTACAAGTCCTAGTTGCCATGGCAACAGAGCCAAGGTGTGCTTCCATGTTTGCTTCTCGGTCTGCTACAGAAACACAGATTATTAAAAATAATCGTGCTGCACAAGAGCAGTGAGGGGGCCCTTTCCGGAAATGTTTCAGTGGTGCAAAAACAGGATGAACCCATTTGCGCTTTTCCGGTATTTTTATGATTTACGTATGGAAAAAGCACGTTGTGCCCTCGTCCGTATTATAGAAGAGATATTTGCACTTGGGGTAAAAATAGAGAAAAGACGGAGCAAGGAACGTCGGCAACATAAAACCACTCACTTTCGTGCTTCTAACCGACATTACGTGCGTAGTGTGTGGTGGCAGACAGTGTCGAAGGCGGCGGAGAGGTCCAGGAGGATGAGGGCCACTCACTTTCGTGCTTCTAACCGACATTACGTGCGTAGTGTGTGGTGGCAGACAGTGTCGAAGGCGGCGGAGAGGTCCAGGAGGATGAGGGCCACTCACTTTCGTGCTTCTAACCGACATTACGTGCGTAGTGTGTGGTGGCAGACAGTGTCGAAGGCGGCGGAGAGGTCCAGGAGGATGAGGGCCACTCACTTTCGTGCTTCTAACCGACATTACGTGCGTAGTGTGTGGTGGCAGACAGTGTCGAAGGCGGCGGAGAGGTCCAGGAGGATGAGGGCCACTCACTTTCGTGCTTCTAACCGACATTACGTGCGTAGTGTGTGGTGGCAGACAGTGTCGAAGGCGGCGGAGAGGTCCAGGAGGATGAGGGCCACTCACTTTCGTGCTTCTAACCGACATTACGTGCGTAGTGTGTGGTGGCAGACAGTGTCGAAGGCGGCGGAGAGGTCCAGGAGGATGAGGGCCACTCACTTTCGTGCTTCTAACCGACATTACGTGCGTAGTGTGTGGTGGCAGACAGTGTCGAAGGCGGCGGAGAGGTCCAGGAGGATGAGGGCCACTCACTTTCGTGCTTCTAACCGACATTACGTGCGTAGTGTGTGGTGGCAGACAGTGTCGAAGGCGGCGGAGAGGTCCAGGAGGATGAGGGCCACTCACTTTCGTGCTTCTAACCGACATTACGTGCGTAGTGTGTGGTGGCAGACAGTGTCGAAGGCGGCGGAGAGGTCCAGGAGGATGAGGGCCAATCACTTTCGTGCTTCTAACCGACATTACGTGCGTAGTCTGTGGTGGCAGACAGTGTCGAAGGCGGCGGAGAGGTCCAGGAGGATGAGGGCCACTCACTTTCGTGCTTCTAACCGACATTACGTGCGTAGTCTGTGGTGGCAGACAGTGTCGAAGGCGGCGGAGAGGTCCAGGAGGATGAGGGCCACTCACTTTCGTGCTTCTAACCGACATTACGTGCGTAGTGTGTGGTGGCAGACAGTGTCGAAGGCGGCGGAGAGGTCCAGGAGGATGAGGGCCACTCACTTTCGTGCTTCTAACCGACATTACGTGCGTAGTGTGTGGTGGCAGACAGTGTCGAAGGCGGCGGAGAGGTCCAGGAGGATGAGGGCCACTCACTTTCGTGCTTCTAACCGACATCACGTGTGTAATAGAGAACTTAACGCAACTACTGAAAGCTGATTTCATATTATTTTTTTGCGACTTGTATAATAAAAGTTAAAAAATTGATTTTTGCCTCAAGCTACCTCTCATCTTTCATTTTCTCCACTTTCTTCTAAAAACGCAGCATACAGAGAGAGCATGGACTCAGCCGGGCCCATGTTTGGTTCTGGTGCGTATGCTATTTGTCAAATGCACTCTCACAAGCAGCAGCAATGGTGCGGCTCCTCCATGTGGGCGGAGGAGCGTCGCCCCACTGTTATCGCAGTGCGAGAAGCAGTAACATAAAATGGTATAAATACCATTTTATGCTTCTCGCACTGCGAGAAGCAGAAGAAGGGTTTGTTGGGGGCGGGCGGGCGGGCGGTCCTGCTCCAGGGCAGGGGAGGAGTGACTTGCCCACTGTTGTGGGTGCTGACTGTTCGGTCGGCCCCACGGCCGACCAAACCAGTAATTTGCACTTTCCGTTTTCTCCATGTAGGCTGTATGGCCTCCCCATAGACGCCTGTGCGGTCGGCGTCCCAGCCAATCACAACACTGCCATTGCAGCGTTGTGATTGGCTTAGGGGAGGGGAGGGAGGCTGCCTGCTTCCTGGGACTCAGAGCAGAGAGAGAAGGAGACGCGATGCGGGGCGGGACCACACCAAACCGGGCAAGCGAAGGTAAGTTTTAAATGTGTTTTTTTAAATTACCCCCTCCCGCGCGCGACCCCCGCCCCCCGCCCGTAAGTCATGCCGGCCGCTACTGACCCTAGGCCAGTGACAGCGAGACCCCTGTGACCTCTGTCTCACGGGGGAGTCAGGGGCTGAACTCAGAGTCAGGGGTAAATGTCTGACAGGTGTCACGAGGCCTCAAAGACAGTCTGGCGGCGTGGCCCCATCAAAGGTGTTTGTGTGGGGGCTGAGGGGGCGTGGGACTGGGAGAGAAAATAGGCCCAGGGATCAAAATAAAAGTGTATCCCGTTAGTGCGCTAGAAAGCTGAAGAGACATTGGTAAAGCCAATAGGTTTACCATATGCGAGAGTTAATGGCTTTACCAATGTCTTTTAGCCATATGTACAGCAGAGCGGAGTGGAGTGGAGTGCAGTACAGTGGAGTGGAGTGGCATGGCATAGAGTGGTGTGGACTGGCGTAGACTGGAGTGGAGTAGAGTTGAGTAGAGCAGTAGAATGGAGTAAAGTAAAGTGGAGTGGAGTGGCAGAAAGTGGATTGGAGTAGAGTGCCTTGGAGTGGCGTGGAGAAGAGTGGCATAGAGTAGAGTGGCATGGTGTGGAGTGGAGTGGTGTAGAGTGAATTGGCGTAGAGTATCAGACAGAGAAGTGGAGTGGCGTAGAGTACCATTGACTGATGTAAAGTGCAGTGGCACAGAGTGCTGTGGCATAGAGTAGAGTAATGCAGAGTAGAGTGCTGTCACATAGATTGCAGTGGTATAGAGTGCAGTGGTTTAGGGTAGAGCAGCGTAGAGTGCAGTGGTGTAGAGTGCAGTGGCATTGAGTGGAGTGGTGTAGAGTGCAGTGCATAGAGTAAAATGGTGCAGAGGAGAGTAAAGTGATGCAGAGTGCAGTGGCATAGAGTGCAGTGGTCCAGAGTGCAGTGGCATAGAGTGCAGTGGCACAGAGTAAAGTGGTGCAGAGTAGAGATGAGTGTCATAGAGTACAGTGGCATTGAGTATAGTGATATAGAGTAGAGTGGTGCAGAGTAGAGTGCAGTCGCGAAGAGTGCAGTGGTGTAGAGTAGAGCGGCGTAGAGTGCAGTAGTGTAGAGTACAGTGGCACTGAGTAGAGCAGAGTGCAGTGGCACAGAGTAAAGTGGTGCAGAGAAGAGTGGTGTAGAGTACAGTGGCACAGAGTAAAGTGGTGCAGAGAAGAGTGGTGTAGAGTACAGTGGCATAGAGTGTAGTCGCATAGAGTAGAGTGGTGCAGAGTAGAGTACCGTGGCATAGAGTGCAACGTATTCTATATACAATTAACACAAAAATCAAAGACAATCAGCAAACTTTCTGCAATGATGCCTGCCTACATGCTAGCCCCTCTTAATTCCCCCAGAACCCCGCACTACCACATCCAGAGATGACCCCTGCCCATACTACGTCTAAGACATAATATCACTGACAATAATATTGTGATATTAAATATTGCCTAAAAAATACAGAGGACACAATATCGTCTATGCACACTTTCTATATCAATTACCAAAATATCGACTACAAAAAATATAATGGGTCAAAATATTCTCATTAACTTTACTAAATTATTGCATTAAAAAATATACAAATATTATAGAAAATTTATAAAAATGTGTTAAAGTAAAAAATATCAAATACAAATATATACTTTAAAATAAATGCAAAAAAGTATAACTATAATCTGGAAATACATATTATTATTAAATGTACATAACAAAATGAAGAATATGAATTAGGGATAATTTAAAACACTGTACATTTCAAATTGTATAACACATTTATAATAACTTGTTAACATAAAAAAATATAATATTAATAATATAAGAATATTACTCCAAAATTAAAAATATACAAAAACTCAAGAGTTGTTCAGCTATTAATCAGAAGTTAGTGTATTCTCACTCTGCTGTGTATCTGACCCAAGGTGGCCTGAAGCTAGCTGAAGGCTGTTAGCAGTCAGTCAAGCAAACAGTATTTACAGGGTGCGAATTGTCACCCGTGAGGGTATCCAGGCTCTCAGGACCTGCTGCAGTGGGGGATCAGTTGAACATCCAGGCCTTGCAGTGCTTTACAGGGAAAAAAACAAAATACATTTTTGCTGTGGTAAAGCAGCACCACGGCGCTGATGCCAACAGAAAGAGACAGTCTGTCGGGAAGCACCTCATGGTTGAGAGATCTAATAACATCAAGACGCAGAGTACACCCTGGTCCCGAGTACTGAGAAGGACTTCCCAGACGTTTACCAGTGTGCTTCTGCATTAACTACACATAATCAGTTAGAACGGGAGTGGCGGACCCAAGGTATGACTGCAAACACCTTTTCACGACACTAGTCTAATGAGGGGAGGCGTCACAGAAATACCTAGGTATTCAGTTCACCAACTCTGTTAGTAAACTATGTTACCACAATATTTCTTGCCACTGCTTGGGGTTCTTCTTAAAGCCCTCCACAGATGGAGCTAGTTGGAGATCTCATGATTAGGGAGAATAGTGAGCATAAAAATGACTTTTCTGCCCAGATTTCTCTATGTAGCACAGACACTCCCCATAGTCTTTCCTACAGAGGTTTTAGAAACTATCCATAGGAAATCATTCCAGTTTGTGTGGAACAATGGGAAGCCGAGAATACTCAGGCCCACACAGTACAAACAACCAACGTGGTGGGGGGTTAGGA
This sequence comes from Calotriton arnoldi, assembly GCA_963921515.1. Classification (NCBI taxonomy): domain Eukaryota; kingdom Metazoa; phylum Chordata; class Amphibia; order Caudata; family Salamandridae; genus Calotriton; species Calotriton arnoldi. The sequence continues at coordinate 61,904 of CAWUFW010017462.1, read as the reverse complement.
CCTTTAAACACAGAACATTACATTTACATATCAGAGCTACACCCACCATTAAATTGGCATCACCCCCCTTTCGCCGAACCATGGGAAATTCTGGAGCAGGATTGTTCCTCCATCTCCCTGAACCATGTGCTGTGGATTAAGCCTAAGGACCATTTTCCTACCATCCCACTGCTCCATTCCATGAGCAGTATATTGAACTATTGAGATCATCTCATGATTAAATGTGGGGTAACCACATTTCCTTTCCCTCTGTCACCTATAATTAACAACCCAGAATTCAGACCTGGCTTAGAAGACAAACGTCTTAGGGTTGGTGAGGTGGTATTTGACCCTACCAGATGTGGTATTGTATGATGGCTCATGCTCCATGTCCTAGATTCCAAAATTTAAATAAAGTGTTTAAAAAAGGAGGAAATGTAGAAGTGTAATGTTAACACATCCTTAGGGTGACTAGCACCCAAAAGCTATTTTTACTGTAGCAGGCCTAGCTGTCCTATGTAGAAAACAACAGTACATAATAAAATAATACTACTGTATTTTGGGAATGGGACAAGCTAGAAAAATAAGTAAACATCTATTTTTAATAGTACTTAAAAATCCAATTCAATGGTGAATTTTGATTTTCAATACATATTAAGGAAAATGAACTTTCAGAAAGTTACCTTTTCCCTGCCTGAAGTTCCTGGAGGCTACTTTGCATTGGCACTCCAGCTTCTCCCAGGCAGTGATTAACCTCGAAAGGTGTGAAATGTCTACAAGGGGCAAACAATAGTCTGACCTGAATGGGCAGAGATGGCTCCTCTGAACTCCACAGAATATGCAGGGTAGGAGCTGTGGGCAGCCTTTTTGACAATACAGTGTCAAAGTCTGCTTTAATGTCAAATCCTGCATGACAGGTCTGCTGGGGTCACATATAACACTTGGGGCACAATTAAAAGGGAGAGACCAGGATGCCAAGACAATTCTTGTGGCTACCCTGTCTGGTTGCTGAAGGACCCTGCTTTTGTTCTACTAAACTTCTGTCTCTGGGTTTGCTGTGGGTACAGTGCCTGCTCGAATCTTGCTTGAAGTGATGGATGTGGGAGGACACTAGGATTATCATAGTACACTCCCAACATGCAAGTTTAGTGCGGCCGAAGACTTTTGCCATCTTGAAAATGACCTCACACATTGCATTCATTTTGGGCTTATTTGCAGAAGACAAACATGAACTTTTTCAGTGCGATGTCCTAAGTGTGATGGGTGTGCCCAGACAAAGGTCCTGTGCTGACTGCGTCATTGGAACCAAACCATGCCTGCCTGAAAAGCCCTAATAAGTGCAAAACCATTCCTGAATTACCTGTGTTCCGGTTCATGGAGGACCTGGCCTGGCAGTTCCTGCTGGACTGTTCCCATGAGGCACAGGGCCAAGACTGATTTGCATATGGCTGGTGCAAACTGAGGTGGCATGGTGGGTGAAAAATGATGGATTGGGATGCGGCCCGAGTGATTGCCAGTGGCTGAGATTATTTCAAGCATTCCATCCATCACTTTGTTTTCGATGCCCTAAGTGTGACAGATATGCCCAGATGTGAGTCCTGTGCTCTCTGTGCTACTGGAACCAAGCCATACCCGGCTGATGAGCCCTAATAAGTGTGAAACCGGTCCTGGGGTGCTTACTTTCCAGTCCAGGGGGGGACCGGGCAGGCAGCTCTGGCTGGACTGTTCCCATTGGAGCAGGGTCAACACTAATTTGCATATTGCTGGGCCCAAACTGGGGTGGCATGGTGGGTGAAAAACGATTGGACGTGGCCCAAATGATCGATCGTCAGTGTCTGAGATGAATTGAAGCATTCCATCCATCACCTCGTCCTTGAAGCCCTTCTGTGAAATCCCAGCACTAAAAGAGCAAGGAGTGTGCAAGTGGAATATTGTGTGGCAACAGGTTCATTGAGCCACGTGACACATGGGCAGCCGATCATCGCATAGAAATATCACACAAGACCCCGCTGTCCCACCTTTGTGCTACAGCGCAGCGCAGCGCTTAGCATGGCACTAGAACAGCATTGCTGCCATGGGCACTGCAACTTTCAAACCAACAGCCCTTCGTCGCCCGCTCGGTGGGGCGCTGAGGGTGCTATCAGCGTCTCCCCCACGGAGACCGTCCAATGCCTGATTCTGCATCAGGATTTCGAGTTTCGCAGAAAGATCCGCACATCAGCTGTTTTCCATGGATAGATGTTGCCACTGAGCAGCAGGTGGAATGTATCAGGGGAAACGTCCTCAGAATGAGTGAAAATGTGCAGGGATAGGTGTGAGCACACAAACGGCGAGGGTTACCCCCATTCGGAGGTCTGAGGGTCATAATGATGCACTAACAGAGTGCCCGGTAATCACCACTACAGAGTATCAGTAATTCCGGTTATTACCGTCCTAGATTACCAGGCAACTCGCACTGAGAGCTTATTTACAAGCCCCTTGCGTCGCCGGAGCGTCACTTTTTACATGGAAAAAAGTGGTGTACCCGCAGCTCAAGTCCCTGAAGTCTAGAAAAAACGCCCAACAAATTGGATTTACAGGTCCAAATTCGGAGATGTTTAAGATCAAATAAAATCACTTCTGTCTTCTCGACACCTGATTTTCGGCCATCATAACATAATGTATAAACTTCAGAAACAAAAACGTACAAATCTAAACTACCTTAAATCTGCTTTAGCGTCTGTTAAAGAGCACCGCAGCTCTAGAATTACCTCTGGATTTATAGGATAATAGAACAGCCCCTCAGTAAAGCCAGGAACAGCCTGAGGCCACAAACACCTGTCCAGCTGTTTGCTTCTCTTCACTCCGAGGCCACAGTTAGGCTTTTATACATCTATTTACTACCCCAGGCCTCAACCCTAGTGCCTCAGGTGTATTCCACCGATGTGCACCCCATTTTTCATGGATTCTCCGTATTGTTATGCTTTTTTGCAGTTTCTGGAGCTGGACTTTAACCACGAATCTTCCAACTATTTTATTCACAAACCTTAGTAACGCTCACAGAGAAAAAAAGCAAAAATTGCACATTAGATCCCAAACGTATGCTTTTCACTCACTTAACTGTTCTTGCAAAAATGTTTATTTATTTATAAAGCGCTCAGTCGCTCCAAGGATGAGCATGGTGCTATAGACAATGTAAAAAAGCAGGCCTTTTTGCAGGTGCCCCCCCTCTTACTTTTTGCCCCAATTTGGACTACTGGATGCTGGTTTGCGACTCTGACAGTGCACTGAAGCCTGCTGACCGGGCCCCGGTGCCAGTGTTCTCTCCCTTGAACTGATATGTGTGAATTGGTAGCCCCAATTGGCAAGGACTTTAGCCGCCTTATAAGTCTCTAGTATGTGGTACCAGTGGTACCCAGGGCATGGGTGTTAAAGGGGTCACCAGGGCCTGAAGCACTGCTTGTGCCTACCTAAGAGACCCAAGGAGACTACTGACAGCAGGCCTGCCATGTGTGTCGAAGTCAATGCACTGTTTGTAATATATGCCAGTCATCTTAAGAAAAGACTTCCTGAGCCCAGGAGGCGGGGTGCATTATATTAAAGGTGAGGATATATCAGTGCAAGCTTATTTGCCCCTATAGTGGCATTTACTATTAAAGGTTATTATAAGTGATAGACGGTTCATAGGATAACATGGGCTGGAACCCGGGCAAACTCAAGGTCGCCGGCTCCATTATGGTACCCCCAAAATATGTAATGTTTGGTATCAAACATCGTGCATCATTACCCCTGACATGAATATTGTGTTGAGGGCGATGTGGTATGCACCGAGGTAGCTATCTTAGAGGTTGCCCACTTTGTTGCCCCCGCCTTTCCTTTGCTCTGGCTGCCAACCCACAGCTGCTGCCACCAAGACAGGAATCTGACCCCTGCGAGGAGGTGTGAACTCTCCCAGGAGTCAGAAACCCTGGGCTGGATGGGAAGCAGGACACACCTCCCTCCCTGACAGACTGGCTGGTGAAGTGGCTGGTGGTGTGGTACGTTCAGCCGTTGGCCGCATTAGCCAAGAGGAGAGGGCTGACGATCGTGTCATATGCAGATGACACTCAATTTGTAGTCGCCCTCTCCAATAATTGTCAAAATGATGCGGCCAAGTTTCAAAGTGGCTTGGCTGACGTAGCAGAGTGGATGGCTGCCAATTGTCTACAGCTCAACGCCAGCAAGACTGAAGTCCTGCTGGTAGGGAAGGATCCTGAGCTGTGGAGTGGACACTGGTGGCCCACCTCCCTGGGACCCGCTCCCACGCCTAAAAAGGTGGTGAAAAATCTGGGCGTATGGGTTGACTGGGCGCTGAGTTTTCAAGATCAAACTAAGAGAGTGGCGGCGACATGTTTTGGCATTCTACGCAGTCTTAGACCCTTGTTGGGTTTCTTTGACCCCTCCATCCGGCAGACCATTGTGCAGGCAGCTGTGCTATCAAGACTGGACTATGCCAGTGTGCTCTATCTTGGGGTCAATAAGATTGAGATCTCAAGACTGCAGAGGGTCCAAAACGTCGCCGCTAGAACTCTCCTTGCCATGCCTAGGTGTTGCCCCACCTCCAGCACCATTCGGCGGCTACATTGGCTGCCAGTGGAGAGACGGGTGGAGTTTAAGTCTCTCTGCTTTGCTTTTAAGATTTTGAAATCCCCTATCTCTGGTATACTATCTGGCTTGCTCTCCACCTATACTCCTACGCGACATCTGCATTCTGCAGGTAAACAGCTGGTTTCTATACCACGAGTGAAGAGGGCCCGTGCTGGTGGACGATCATTTCGTGCTCTGGCTGCTAAGCTCTGGAATGGTCTCCCGGCCCATATCCGGAGCATGGACAATTATCTGGCTTTTCGAAAAGCACTAAAGACCCATCTGTTCCCTCATTAGGCTTTGTCCCCCTTTGTTAACCTCTATGTCTCCTCTGGCCCTCTCTTTTCTCTCTTTTCAGGATGGATACTTGTTGTCAGTTGCTACTATGCTCAGCGCCGGGACGCCCCGTTGCTGGGGCAGCTGTGCGCTTTACAAGTTACCTTAACATAACATAACAAGTTACCTTAACATAACATCAAGGTGGTGAGCTTCAAAGGCTGCACTGCCTCTGATATGTAACTAGGCTGCCTCCCAAAGGTGGAAACAGCCTTGCCCCTGCCCCGAGGCACATTTGCACCCGGGTAGGTGGGAAAATTAGGTATTCAGGTGGTGTACAACCCCAGAAGGCTAGCCACACCTCTAGGGTCTGCTACCTGGTCTGTACAGCTAAGGAAGACTTCTGACATTTTTAAAAGTAGCAGAATAGGAGGTTCTGGGTTTTAAAAGTGACCCCCCACCCCCAGATGTGGTCACCTTAGGGGAGGTTTAGCCGCTGGGGCTAGTAGGCCACTTGCACCCACACTCCAAATGCCCCTAAATCTAGGAATTAACTCCTACCCTTGACACCAGAACCTCAGTTCGGATCTGACTTGCAACAAGGACAAAAAAAGAAACCCGTGTCTGCGACAACAGGATCTGCACAAACCAAAGGCATAATAATCTGCACCTGTGACAACATTCCTGGAACTGCATGACTGTGACTCGTCCAAGACCAAAGCCCAGTTCCCCTAGACAGAGGGATCTCTTTGAGAGTCAAAGGCACCTCCACACTCCCCTGGACTAGTGGCACTAGCCCCCTGCACAACACAGGTAAAAACAATGTACTGGAACCAACGAATCACTGGCCATCGGGCCCTTCGAGGGATTGCCCAGAAGTAGAGGGTCCAGTTGATTGTGGGAAACATAATCCTGACATCCAGCAAGTTTTAGGCGGCTACCGTTTTCCCCTGGACCTCCGGACTTCAAAATAACTTTCTGATGAGCTTACCGCTGCCAAGGCTTGTTGGTGGCTAGTCCGGCAACCACCACCTTTACTCGACGCTACACCTTGAGCGAATACCTCAAAACCTTCATGCAATGTCGGCAGTGGCTTAGTTGTCGACTTTTTGCTCCTATTTCCTCATCCGCACCGGGTAAGCGGTAAAACCAGCTCCCTCGCTGCTCCCGTGCAGCACCACGGACAGCCAGGACAATTCTGCTCCAGGGCTTCTCGAGCCAGATAAAACCGAACTGACTGTCGTGGCTTGGTCCTGGGATCCTTATCATCTTTACCCTCCTGGGGTTCCACGCAACTCGACCTGCAAGTGACCGATTGTCACTAGTGCTTTTTACCATTGACTGCAATGATAACGTTTTGCAGTATTGTTTTGCACTGATTTAATTTTTCTTCTAAAATCTATAACTCCGGTTATACTTATCTGATTTACTTTGTTTTGGTGTCTAAATTTATTTTAAAATCTGCTTTATTTTTATAACTTGGTGTCGGATTTCTTTCAAGTCATGTCAATTACTTATCGTCCATGTTGGTGCTCTGAAATGCTTAACAAATGTTCCTCTAATAAAGCCTGACTGCTCTTTCCCACTCTACCAGGACTGAGCTAAGGATTTATTATTGTGAATCCAAGGACCATCTTTGGGGTATTGTGAGAGTATTGCATAGTGAAGCCTCACCAGCATCACCACATAATACTCCACCTTCCTACAGACAGCGTGCCAGTTGTCATCCACCTTGAGGGTCAAAAGAACGAGACCAAGAATTAAGAGAACAGAAGCGACCTGATGGCCTTTCTCAGAAGGAGGTTATTTTTCTGGTATAGAGAGAAGCATCGATTTCCAAAATGTGGGTGGTAGAGTGTGCGTCCCCTGACCAAGTTTTTTGATTTTGAGTACTTGGATGTGTTAGTTACTCGACCTCGGGGATCACTCGAGTTGGGATCTTATAAGGATTTCTTCGGGTCATAGAGGGTTTTGTGCAAAATACAACAGCCTACAAACTCTAGTGATCCCTGAGGTCAAGTAAATAGGTCTTCCAAGTACACAAAATAAAAAAGCTTGGGTGGGGGGCGCACACTCTAGCACCCCGCTTTGGAACTTGATGACTCTCCATCAAAAAGAAGATCCTCTCGTCTGATTTACAGTCTGGCGGACCCTAAATATGTCAGTAACAGAGACTACTCCATCTCCGTCGCTGACATACTCTTTCGACAGAATAAGGGCCATTGGAAGTTTAACCATACAACTGCCCTCCCAATTTAGAGTGGGTGGTTGAATGACCAAGTTTTACTGTCCCATACCGTTGTGAAAAGCTTATCAGTAAGGGATAGTAAAGATGTTCAAATGACCCCCTCACCATAGAAAAATACTCCCATGGTGTGGGGGGCATTAGTTTTGGATTATTCATAAACAAAATCCTGTTTTGGCATTTTGTTTTTGAAAAAACAAAAACAAGTTAAAAGTTTGTCGTACTTCAAATTCTAAATCAGGCCATACTCCGAACTCTAAACCAGGTCCTACCCCATACTCCGAACTCTAAACCAGGTCCTACCCCATACTCCGAACTCTAAACCAGGTCCTACCCCATACTCCGAACTCTAAACCAGGTCCTACCCCATACTCCGAACTCTAAACCAGGTCCTACCCCATACTCCGAACTCTAAATCAGGCCCTTATGGCTTGATTTAGACTTTGGCAGAGATGGTACTCCATCTAAAATGTGACAGAGTATCTTCTCCGCCAAACCCCCGGTCCGCCGGCCTGATTTACAGGAAGGTGGACATTAACTATGTCAGTCACGAAGCCTAATCCGGCTCCGTCGCTGACATACTCCTCAGACACCCGGATGGAGTACGGGCATTCAGAGGATAACATATAACACCATTCGCCTAATACAGAGAGTACAATATTATATGTTGTTTTGCTGCTCGTCACCGCCAGGTTGGGACAGTAAGTAACAATGACCCCACAACAGGATCCTCTGGCCAAGGTTTATGGAGCCCTTGTGTTGCCGTTGTGTCACACAAGGCAGTGTGTTACGAAGCCAGACTGTCATAGGTTTCAGTAGGATTTATTGGCTTACAGGCAGACCACCAACTCCTGCTGCCGGCCTCTCTGCTCTCCTGGTTCTAACCGTCTCCCTACGAGACTCACCATGGAGACAGAATCTTCAGGCACGAGCAGGACATAGAATGATTACAACACTTCCCCTTTACTCAAAACACAAGGAAAAAAGGAAAGAGTAAAGAGCAAGAGGAGAGGAGAAGGAAGGAGAAAGAGAATGCATAAGTCAAAACATAGCAGTGCAGTAATGTAACAACAATACAAAATATTTCAATTCATCACATAGTCGTTATAACGCCTAGGAGGGCAACGAGACCTGGAAGAAGGACTTCGGGGACAAAGTGGAAAAGGAACAGGAGCACCCATGGTTGAGTCCAAAGCAGGCAAAACATCTGAACCTGAATAGCTCGGTGACTTGTCACCATGGAACTTCACCAAGCGGGACATGCTCCACTTAGTGCCATTATTAACAACAACAACATTCTTGAATACAGAAGTTATGACAAAGGGACCCATAAAGTCAGTGACACCCTTCCTATGCCACCTTGGTTTTTTATAAGTACCCACTCACCAACTCTCCAAGTTGTGGCCTTGGTTGATTTTTTAAAATCAAACCTCTCCTTGTACTTCCTCTGGTAAGCCTTAATCTTCGCTCCCACCTCCTCCTTATCCAAAACAGGACCTTCAATGTGGGGTAGCCAACCAGGATTAAGTTTGGACAGAGCCACCCTTCCCCTTAGTATGTGGAAAGGCGACTTTCCCAAAACAGTATTGAGTGCAGTTCGATGCGCCCACCAAGTATCCCTCAGGACACTTTTGAGAGGTACTTTCATCTCCACAGCCCGTTGGACACATGCCTTTACCACCCTGTTCATGCGTTCAGCTAATCCATTCGCCTGCGGCGCATAAAGCGCAGTCTTTTGATGGATAATCCCAAAATCCTTTAAGAAGTCATGCATCTCTTGTGAGATGAACTGCACCCCATTATCTGTGATGAGGAAACGAGGAACACCCTCACTGGCAAATTCATCCCTAAGAAAATCAATAACCACCCTGGTACTGACAGAATTGACGCATCTGGTGGAAACCCACTTGGAGGAGTAATCCACCAAAAGAATCACATACTTCTCAGAAGGCCCCAACAATTCAAAGGGACCCATGAGATCGAGACCAAGCTTGACCCAAGGCTCTCGAGGGACCTCAACAGGCGACAGGGGAGCTGGACTGATGACTTTTGACTTGTCATTGGAGGCACATTCGTGGCACTCCTTGACTACCATCTCGACTTGGCTGTCCATTTTAGGCCACCAGTATCTTTCACGAAGACGAGATTTGGTAAGGTTTCTTCCCAAATGCCCATCATGTGCAAGATTCACTAACTTGGGTCTTAGAGTAACAGGGGTACAACTCTCTCACCCCGCATTAGGTGAACTTGACAAAGTGTAAGTTCATTTCTAATCGACCAGAAAGGCAATAAATTTGGGTCCATTTTTTTGCAATCAGGCCATCCCTTGACAACAAAATCAAAAATAATAGGAAATAAAACATCTTCCGACAAGGCTTGTTCCCATTCAAGTTCCTGAATAGCAGGCTCTTTGACCCAGCAAACTCCAACAGTTTCATTGTCCAAGACATTTTGGTAACAGTCAATGGGTAACCTTGATAGACAATCCGCTGTCTTGTTAGCAGAGCCTGGAAGGTATTGTACTTGAAAATTAAATTCTTCTAAACCTTCACTCCAGCGTTTAAGTCTGGGTGTTAGTCTTTCACTCTCTGCACACGAGAACACTTGAATTAAAGGGCGATGGTCTGACCTTACCAAGAACGGTATGCCCCAAAGGTAGAACTTAAAATGTTTTATTGCCCACACAATGGCCAAAGCTTCTCTCTCGATGCATGAGTAATGTTGCTCGGGTTTTTTAGTGTTCTAGAGGCGAATGCAACAACTTTCTCTTCATTGCCCTCAACTTGAGAGAGGACCGCTCCAAGGCCATACAAACTGGCGTCAGTTGTTAGAACAGTTTTCTTTTTTGTGTCAAAATGACCCAGAGTGGGCATCTTACCTATTGCTTGCTTGATAGATCCAAAAGCAGCATTACACTCAACCGACCAGGTAAACTGCACACCCTTCCTCAAAAGAGCTCTGATCGGTTCCACGGTGGTGGCAAAGTCTTGGATGAACTTTGAATAAAATTCGGCAAGGCCAAGGAAAGACCTCACTTGCTCTTTATCAACCGGGGCAGGAGCCTCAATAATACTCTTTGCAAGATCCAATTTTGGTTGGATGCCTTCCCCAGAGATAACATGACCAAGATAAGTGACAGAAGACACTCCAATTTTACACTTATGCTTATTTACAGTCAAACCTTTGTCGGCTAGCTTTTGTAGAACAACCCTCAAAACGTTATCATGCTCTAAATCATTCTTTCCGTAAACCAAGATGTCGTCCTGGAAAAATAAGATGTTGGACACATCTCCCAGGACCATCTTCATGATGCGTTGAAAACAGGCAGCAGCCGAAGCTAACCCGAATGGCATCCTGACAAAACGGAAAGCACCTAGTGGTGTTACGAAAGACGTCAAGTGTTTGGAGTCTGGATGGAGAGGCACCTGATGGTACGCTGCGGATAAGTCCAACACACTAAAGACTTTCGCACCATTGAGCATGTTAATTGATTCAGCAATGTTGGGTAGAGGTTGGCGGTCTACCCATATCCACTTGTTTAAGCTCCTCAAGTCCACACACATCCTAATGTTCTTCCCACCATCTTTGGGAGCTAAAACCACTGGGGCCAACCATTCCGAGGACTCAATTTCCTCAATAACATTCAAACACATGAGCCTCTTAAGTTCATTCCTCAGGGGTTCTACCATCATGTTAGGGACCCTCCTGACTTTGTGAACAACAGGTGTTGCATTGTGTTTTAGAACAATGCGATGTTCAAAGTCTTTGAGCAACCCCAAGCTGTCAGAAAAAACTAGAGGGAACTCTTCAAAGAACTTGTTGGAACTCACACAATGGTCAATCAACATGACCTGCTCGGAGGGACAACGAGCATTCGGATTTAGCATTATTCCTAAGTCTCTTTGATGCCTCCACCCAAGGAGGTTGTCACCCCGTTTGGCAACGTAAATCTTTCCAATGGTTTCCTCCCCTTGAAGTGAATTTTCATGATGGCAAAACCAATTACATCGATGTGGGAGCCGCCATAGCTGACTGGACTAATGTCAGGAGCAAAAAGTTGAGATTCCGGAAAGGTTTTGTCCTCGTCGCCAGTGTTACGAAGCCAGACTGTCATAGGTTTCAGTAGGATTTATTGGCTTACAGGCAGACCACCAACTCCTGCTGCCGGCCTCTCTGCTCTCCTGGTTCTAACCGTCTCCCTACGAGACTCACCATGGAGACAGAATCTTCAGGCACGAGCAGGACATAGAATGATTACAACACTGTGCAAGGCAACACAAGGGCTTTCATGAGATTTACTAAGCTGTGCAAAGTCACCTCGCGTAGTAAATCCAGAGTAACGCAAGGGAGCACAAATCGCTGCCTTGTGTTGCTCTGCATTGGGAAGGCTTTCCATGGTGGAGTCTGGGCGTTCCCGTGCATCCATCCATGGATTCTGGCACATTCCAAGATTTACTAAGGCAAGTAAACCTGAGAATGCACCAAAACGCTTTGCCTTTCCGGGTGAGGTATAACGTGGACAAATATGTTTATTTGTCCTTTTTTCCTTCTTCCATGAATGCAGCACACATAGAAAGAGGAAAACACCTCGGATAATCGTTTTTGTGCAGGAAGGTGTCCATTCATGCACAGTATCAGTCCTGCCTGTAACACAGGCACCCTTTAACCATGGTACCAGCATGCCTGCATTGGCGCTAGGCTGCACTCAGTGCACCAGCGCAGGGAGAGGGCAGGAATGTGCTACATCTTAGTAGATATGGCTCTTTCCTGCCCACTCCCTGTCACGCAGCGCAGTGCAGCAAGTTGTCTTGCTGCACTGCGCTGCGTGACTTGTTAGTAAATCTGCCACTCTGTATATACCTCTGGGCACATGTATACCTCCTGCTTAAACTACAAAGGATTACGAACACTGCTGAAAGTCCACTCTTACATCTACACTTCTGGGACCACATCTTCCCCTCTTTAAATATCCTACGCTGGCTTCCAGCTAATTTCCCTTAAAGCGCCGTGCATCCTTTTCAAGCACATTACAGGTACAGGCCCTCTCTTACTCTCGATACATATGGAGCAGGGGCGGCTTCTCTGCTATGGTGGAGAAGCGTCGCCCCCCCGCCCAGCACCCTCAAAAACGTGAAAAATAAAACGGATTTAAAACCTGTTTTATTATCATTTTATTTTTTTGTACCAAGTCTTGGGGGCGGGGCCAGTGTGATGACAGGCACTGAGGGGGAGTGGTAGGTGCACTGCCTTCACTGCGCATGTGGGTTTGGCCGGCCGTCTCAGGCCCAGTGAAGCTCTCTCCAACCCAGCTGCATTGCTGGGGTTGGAAAGAGCAGGCACAGCTCCCAGTCTGTCCTGGACCACAAATCGTCAGCGCTCAGGCCAATCCTGAAGCTGAAGCTACTCTCATTCATGAGAGCAGCTTCAGGATTGGCCGCAGTGCAGTCTGTGAGCCTGTGCCTGCCTGCAGTGGAGAGGAGCAGAGCAGAAGAGCGCGACGTGATGCCTAAGGGTGGCAGCTGCAAGTAAGTTATTTTTTATTTTTTGTATTTCTCTCCCACTTCCTCCATCCACCCGACACCCCCACCTCCTTCCCCTGACATGAGCCGCTCCTGGTATGGAGCTGCAGCAAGGATGAAATTTCTGAAGCTGAAACCAAAAGAGTGGTGGAACGATTCATGGAGCGAAGCAAATAATCAAAATTCATGTCCAATCAGTTATGGAAGCCACCCAAAGAGATGGGTGATCCTGTCCGGGCACCAAGAAAGAAGACAAGAACCACAAGAAAACCAAATAACCACGTTACCACCACCTTTCACGAGGGTCATCACGTCATACAGAGAACCTTAAAGAGACACAGGCAACTTTTGCCTTACAGCCCCCACTATCAGACTCTGTATCTACTGCACCTCAGAAGTTCTTCTGGAAAGGTGCAAACCTCGAGGCACTCCTATGGCGCTCTGAGTTCAAAGACAAGAGACAAAAAAACCTCCCCAACTCCTAAACCAGCAGGATTCTACAAATGTCAATTTTGCTCAATCTCTACATTTATTGAGCACACCAGCAGTAGCTCCTTATCAGGGGCTTTAGAGGGCAGCCCCTGCCTCCTATGAGCGTTCTGTTCATTTTTAGGTCGAGCCTGGGCAGCGCTTGCGCTGCTCTGCGATCATGCTGTACTGGAATATAGACTTGAAGCCCCGTCCACTCTCCACCCATATTTGTCATTGGCTTGTGTCATTGTCCTTTGTAAATGCTGGCTTCTGATTTGTTATTAGGCTTGTTAGTCCCTCCTTAGTATCGCCTTGTCTTCATTTGTAACCTCTCATGAGGACTGGCCCTTTTACTTTGGTTGTTATACGGTACGTCTTTTTTAGTCTGTAAGCACTATTTTCTTTAATGAGTTTCTCTTACTGCAGGAGGGTCTCTCGTGCACAGTTGTGACCACCGACTTGTTTATTTAACTCTTAGCAAACGGGGGGCTCTTCAGGGGCCATGGGAGACAGAAGGGGGCAACTCAGCGATGCCTTCAAGCATTTGGAATGCAATAGGTCTCGCATTTGCGAGAGTTTAAGCAATTGGCATTGTAAATGACAGTGCCTTTTATTTATGTATTAAAAACCAAAACATAAATAACAGGCATTGTCATTTACAATGCCAAGAGCTCAAACTTGCATAAATGCGAGACCTATTGCATTGCAGTTGCTTGATCAATTTAGCACGAGTTTCTTGTTTTCATAAACACTGCCGGTGTGCAGGTCGGCCCTCTCTGCCTCAGTGTGCAGGTCGGCCCTCTCTGCCTCAGTGTGCAGGTCGGCCCTCTCTGCCTCGGTGTGCAAGTCGGCCCTCTCTGCCTCAGTGTGCAGGTCGGCCCTCTCTGCCTCGGTGTGCAGGCCTGCTCCCTCTGCCTCGGTTTGCAGCCCAGCTCTCTCTGCCTCGGTGTGTAGGTCGGCCCTCTCTGCCTCGGTTTGCAGGTTGGCCCTCTTTGCCTCAGTGTGCAGGTCGGCCCTCTCTGCCTCAGTGTGCAGGTCAGCCCTCTCTGCCTCGGTGTGCAGGTTGGCTCTCTCTGCCTCGGTGTGCAGGCCGGCCCTCTCTGCCTCTGTGTGCAGGCCGGCCCTCTCTGCCTCAGTGTGCAGGTCAGCCCTCTCTGCCTTAGTGTGCAGGCCATCCCTCTCTGCCTCGGTGTGCAGGCCGGCCCTCTCTGCCTCGGTGTGCAGGTAGGCCCTCTTTGCCTCGATGTGCAGGTCGGCCCTCTCTGCCTCGGTGTACAAGTCGGCCCTCTCTGCCTCAGTGTGCAGGTTGGCCCTCTTGTGCAGGTCAACCCTCTCTGCCTTGGTGTGCAGGTCGGCCCTCTCTGCCTCAGTGTGCAGGTTGGCCCTCTCTGCTTCGGTGTGCAGGTCGGCCCTCTCTGCTTCGGTGTGCAGCCTGGCCCTCTCTGCCTCAGTGTGCAGGTCGGCCCTCTCTGCCTCAGTGTGCAGGTCAGCCCTCTCTGCCTCGGTGTGCAGGTTGGCTCTCTCTGCCTCGGTGTGCAGGTCAGCCCTCTCTGCCTCTGTGTGCAGGCCGGCCCACTCTGCCTCAGTGTGCAGGTAGGCCCTCTCTGCCTCGGTGTGCAGGTCAGCCCTCTCTGCCTCAGTGTGCAGGTCACCCCTCTCTGTCTCAATGTGCAGGTCAGCCCTCTCTGCCTTGGTGTGAAGGTCAGCCCTCGCTGCCTCGGTGTGCAGGTCGGCCCTCTCTGCCTCGGTATGCAACCCAGCCCTCTCTGCCTCGGTGTGCAGGTCAGCCCTCTCTGCCTCAGTATACTGCCCGGCCCTCTCTGCCTCAGTCTGCAGGGCGGCCCTCTCTGCCTCAGTGTGCAGGTCAGCCCTCTCTGCCGGTGTGCAGGTCGGCCCTCTCTGCCTCAGTGTGTAGGCCCTCTCTGCCTCAGTGTGCAGGTCAGCCCTCTCTGCCAGTGTGCAGCCCGGCCCTCTATGCCTCAATGTGCAGGGCGGCCCTCTCTGCCTCAGTGTGCAGGTCAGTCCTCTCTGCCTCGGTGTGCAGCCCGGCCCTCTCTGCCTCGGTCTGCAGGTCAATTATTGTCAGAAACAGTGGTTCCTGTGGAATAATAGAATCATATATAGATAATAAGATGCACACTCGTAATGGAAGGGTTAAAATGATGTCAGAGGGCGAAGAAACCACATACACCTATGGTTTTGGTTAGATACAATCGTATTTTATATTTCACAAACAAAATTCTATATACAATGAAAAGGAAAAATGTGTGTAGTGTCCCCAGTGAGAAACAGGAACCTAAAATATTGGTAACATAATTGTGACAGTATTTTACAAGGTTTCCAAGGTATTCATAAAAGTCGACCATTTAGCAACTCAATACACAATATACAGCAGCTATATACAATAATACGCACTGTTAATGGTTCGCTTTCTTTTGTTGCCGACGACGTTTCGACCCTATACGTGATCTAGGGTCTCATCAGGACCTATGGATTTAGGGACATCTGATGGGTAGAATGCGCAGCCGCGTGAGGTGTACGTGCCAACAGTGGGTGATGGAGAAAAAGGAAAACGAGATACTCACAAGGACACCCAGCCGGGTACCCAAGTGAGAGTGAAGGCTGGCACTCTGTGGGTAGCTGAGCACTGTTACTGTGTTGATGATACACAGAGACGTGTATGAAAGACGGTGATGAGGAACTCTGGAGTTGGTGTTAATCACAAGCGGTGCTGTCGCGCTGACCTGTGAATCACGAATGTTCAATATGGTGGTCTGTACCTACATATGGTGTGAAGCCCATCTATAGAAGCGAGTATTTTTCAATGAAGACAAATCCTTCAATAATTGCAGTCCTCAAAGCGCGTGACGATCCACTACGTGAGCAGCACGGCAGCGTCAGTCTGTCTGCTGTTGGTCTGCAGGTCCGCCCTCTCTGCCTCGGTGTGCAAGTAGGCCCTCTCTGCCTCGGTATGCAGCCTGGCCCTCTCTGCCTCAGTGTGTAGGTCAGACCTCTCTGCCGGTGTGCAGGTCGGCCCGCTCTGCCTCAGTACTGTAGGCCCTCTCTGCCTCAGTGTTCAGGTCAGTGCTCTCTGCCTCAGTGTGCAGCCCGGTCCTCTCTGCCTCAGTGTGCAGGTCGACCCTCTCTGCCTCAGTGTGCAGGTCGACCCTCTCTGCCTCGTGTGCAGGTTGTCCCTCTCTGCCTCAGTGTGAAGGTCGTCCCTCTCTGCCTCGGTGTGCAGGTCGGCCCTCTCTGCCTCGGTGTGCAGGTCATCCATCTCTGCCTCGGTGTGCAGGTCAGCCCTCTCTGCCTCGGTGTGCAGGTCGGCCCTCTCTGCCTCGGTGTGCAGGTCATCCCTCTCTGCCTCGGTGTGCAGGTCCGCCCTCTCTGCCTCGGTGTGCAGGTCGGCCCTCTTTGCTTCGGTGTGCAGGTCGGCACTCTCGGATTCGGTGTGCAGGTCGGCCCTCTCTGCTTCGGTGCGCAGCCCGGCCCTCTCTGCCTCAGTGTGCAGGTCGGCCCTCTCTGCCTCAGTGTGCAGGTCGGCCCTCTCTGCCTCAGTGTGCAGGTCGGCCCTCTCTGCCTCGGTGTGCAGGTCGGCCCTCTCTGCCTCGGTGTGCAGGTCGTCCCTCTCTGCCTTGGTGTGCAGGTCGGCCCTCTCTGCCTCGGTGTGCAGGTCGGCCCTCTCCGCCTCTGTGTGCAGGTTGGCCCTCTCTGCCTTGTTGTGCAGGTCGGCCCTCTCTGCCTCGGTATGCAGCCCGGCCCTCTCTGCCTCAGTATGCAGGTCCGCCCTCTCTGCCTCGGTATGCAGGTGAACCCTTTCAGCCTCGGTGTGCAGCCCAGCCCTGTGCAGGAGAGTAGGATCTGCTTCTTATAGTTACCCCCACTTTTTGCTGATGTCTCACTGTTTTTGGCCTAGTCTGACTGGGATCCTGCTATTCAGGACCCCAGTCTATCTGCTTTCTCCTGTAAATTGCAATACATGTACTTTAGGTACACTCCAGATTGGATACTGGGGTACCCTTATCAGTAAATCAACAAGGGGGGAGAGATACGGACTGATCTTTATCCAGGTCCAGCATACATGTCCGTTAATGAACCTATACAAAAATGGTATGCAGTTCCTAATATTAAAAAGCAGGAGGAAATGTTTATATCAAAAGGTCCACATGTGGATGTGGAGTTATAGAGATGGGGAGAAGAATCCTCTCCTCTTGGAAAAAGACCCTCACACACCCAGCCAGCTAGGTGTCATGCTTCATCATCGGGTCTGCTCCTTATCGGGTCGGCGCTGCAATCCCCGATCGGCACCCGTGATGGGGCCTCCTTAGCGGAGATCTTTATTCCAAATGCCGGTGGGTGAAGTGCGTGTGAGGGCTCTAAAACAGTGTAGGTGGTGTTGATGTGTAGGGAAGTGAAATTAAAAAGGGGAGGTGGTCCACTCAAAATAATTTTATTGAACGTGGCCCCTACCCTAGTTAAAAGAAAACAAGACGCGTAACCCCACTCTAAGGATGTCGGGAATAGGCGCTTGAGAAAAAGGTTTTTAATATTAGGAACTGCATACCATTTTTGTATAGGTACCCTTATCAGTCCCTGGTATATGGTACACCATGTACCCAGGGCATAGGTACTCCAGAGGCCTCCCATGGGCTGAAGCATGTATTATGCCACCCATGAGAGGCCATTCAAAATGACACAACAGGTCTGCTACAGCAGCCTGTGTAAGCTGGTGCTTGCACCACTTACTTAGATATAGGTTCACTATATCTATCTAAATCACTACACTTACAAACCTATCAGTCACCCCTATGGCAGGCCTTATCAATCCTGAAGGCAGGGTGCTGGGTTTTACGTGAGAGGGTGCTCCTACATGAGTAGGGCCCCTCTGCAGCCTTCGGAGACCATTCTCCGGGGTGGTCTGTGATGCAGCCAGACATATATGTTTTAAGTGCATTATAACCTCGCGGTAAATGCTAACTTTAAAACGGCTGCTTAGAAACATGTTGTGTTTGGTGTCAAACACCTTGGAATCATACCTCCCCGCCAGTACTGGCGGTGGAGGTATGATTCCACCCTTGTAGAGCTACTACTATGGGTCACCGGTCTACCCGGTACCAGCTTTCTCGACCTGGACAGCACAAAATGGATGCTGCCAGCCACAGACACGAGTCTGCCCTCCTGCTGCTGAGCCAAGCTCGAGCAGAGGAAGGCCTGACAATAGGTATCCTGTCACAAGGAGGTGTGACCACCTCCCAGACAGGGTTTAGTGTATTGGGGCTGGGTGGGTGCACTCTGAGAGTGCCAGAAAGTCTGCACTGGGGGCACATTTGGTGTCCCTGTGCATAGTCGAGCTCAAACCAGTTCTGGGAGCCAGTGGCTCCTGCTCTGGCACGAAACTGAACAAAGGACATGGGTGTAGCCACCCCTCTGTCCTGCCCCTCCCCTAGGATGGTCCCCTGAGTCCGTCCAACCCCTTCCCTGGGTATAAAGTGGGAAACCTGACCACAGGACTTTGGATTATACCTGGACAAGGTTCTGCAAAGAAACCAAGTACTTCGACGGTCTACACTTCGCTGGACGACAGAAGAATCTCCCTTGGAGTAAAGGAGTTACTCCCCTGCAGCAGCAGGCACCTAAGTGCATCTGACCGGCTTGCATCTCCAGAGCTCCTGCAGACTTCGAAGATTTCTGCAACACAGGAGGTGGGTTCCCTAACGTCCCTGAGGTTGATCTGACCTCTCAGCAACTCTGAGGCCAGTATCCCTCGTGGGGACCGTGCAACCCGAACATCTGTGCACCATGTACATTTGCAGCAGCATATGCTTTTTGGCGATCCCTGAGGCTGTGATTTGGACTATGTGTAGTCCTGACCATGAGCATCATTTGCACCAAAGATCTCCGGCCTCCACTCCACGAGTGCTCTGTGGGCTGGCACTTTGTACATTCGCTCGAGGTCACCTCGCGATTCCTGGTCCGTTGACTGGTGGGTCCTGGCGAGGGTCACCTTGATTGTTCTTGGGCTTCCCTGGTTGCTCCAGACGTGCCCTTACTCTCCATTGCTTGGAGAGTCCCCTGGACCTTGCTGGTCCACACCGTAACCTGTTTCCTCTGTCTGCGTGGATTGTCGCTGCCAAGGCCAGCCGGACACTGACCCCTCAGCTCTCGACATCCTTCGTGGGACAGCTCACCTCTGGACCCTGGTCGTCGTCGATGTCTCCTGGTCCCCGTGGCTGCAGAGACAAACACCCTTTCTCTTCACCTGAAGCACCCGACATCAGTGGGCATTCGACTACTCGAGCCCCTGGTCACCTGAAGTGACCCAGACTCTGTCCCCTCTTCTTTCAGGTTCTTCTCACCTAGAATCCAGGCTTGGATTCCACCGGACACTCTTCGCCTTCCCGGCAGCAGTACTTTCTTGCATCTCTCCATTGAAAACGATGGAGGTTTCCGACACCACTTGACCCCTATGCACCCGGCTCCTCTGGGATAGGTAACACGGGTACCTCGGTCCTCACAAGGGTGCTGGCCTTAGAGCCTCTTATGTTCCAAAGGGTTTGCTTGAAGTCCTCCTAGAAGTGTCCAACCGCGACTTTCCCATAGAGTTGCATGGAGCACGCGGTCGTGTTTCCTCACTGCACCCGTCCTCCGTGGGCGCCCTGTGTCACTGCCTTGGGTGGTTCCTTGGGGTCCCATTGATTCTACGTGCTCTAGGCCCTGTGTCTATTGAAGTCGTTGTTGTTATACCATTTTTTTAGTATATGGTTCGGTCTCCCCCTGGAGCCCGTTGTACATTTTGCTACTTATGTATGTTCTATTGATTAAGTATTGTGGGGCATATTTACGTTCCCTGGCGCATCCCTGCATATCAGCAGGGATGCGCCAGGGAAAATGCGTCACGCAAGTTTACCCTTGCGCCACGTCCGATGCGCCGCATTTACAATGCAGCGCATCGTGGCGCAAGGATAAGCAGATGCGTGACGCATCTGCCGGCGGAAGGTTGGCGCAGTGCTGAAGTTGTGTCACAAGCGCGACGCAACTCCAGCACTGTTCCAACCTTCCCTATCCCTAACATGGTGCGTCAATCCTTACGCCTGCTTGAAGCAGCCGTAAGGATTTGACGCACCAGCGTCGAGAAAAGTGACTGCGTGAAATCTTGTAGATTTCACTACGTCACTTTTCCGAGCGTTCCTGCGCCGGAACGCCCCCTGCGCCGGTACGCCCACATGAAACCTGACGCAGGTTTCATGTGGCGCAGGGGTTTACTACGTGACGCATCTCCCTAGATGCGTCACGTTGTAAATATAGCGCAACGCGGCGCATGGTTTGCGTCGCCGCTGCGTCACATGCGTGACGCAACGGCAGCGCAAAAGTGGCTCAAGGGGCATGTAAATATGCCCCGGTGTGCTTTGTGTTCTAATCTCGTGTAGAGGTTAGTAGAGAGTGTTTTAGTAATAAATACATATTTTTACATAACACTTGTGTGGTTCTCCTTTCATTTAGTCATTCAGGAGGTGATATTCTGGTAAAACAAGCTGCTTTACATTCCTTCAAGATTAAGGGGCATATTATTAAGGAGATGCGATAATTATCACAAATCGCGCTTAGCGCGATTTACTCTATCGCTGGATTACATCGCCGTCTTAGCGATGTATTATCACATTTTGCTAACAGGCGATGTAATTCCAGCGATAGAGGCCGATTCCCAGGAATAGCGCGTGAAATCCAGCGATGATTTCACAGCGCTAAGGAGAGGCTTGCTGATAGGGGAGTGTGGACCTAACCTGGCAATCCACCTCCCATTATCAGTATGCCTAAGTCACTTTTAAAGCAGGCGTAACATTCCTGCGATAACCGCGGTTAGCGTGGTTATTTTTATCGCTTCGCGGGTCTGCTGCATGGCTTGCTAATATCGCGAAGTCGTGTTAGCGAGGATTCCCATGTTGTTGTACTCGGGAGCGCCTACTTTGCATGTCATTAGCGATATTGATTGCTGACATGCAAAGTCGCAAGGAAACACGCGCTAACGCTTGTTAGCGTGTCCTTGATGATATTGAGATAAAAAAATCGCCGCTTTTTCGGCGCTTTGTGCCGAAAAAGCGGCAATATATCTCTTGATAATATGCCCCTAAGCCTGAAGGCTGCTCTCCACAGCTACCACTAGGATAGCTTTCTAAAGGTTATCTTTGACCTCATACATCATAAGGGTCGTTTGGACTGGTGCAAGGTGCCCACTTTAATTAGTGGACAGCATATACCAGGCCAACTTCTCACATTGGTGTGCAGCGGTTTGGGATTCAAGCTTGCTATTGTTTTACCAAATAAATCTCATTGAGTGAAACTGAAAACCACTGAGTATTAGGCACATATAATACATCAAGATTGAATAAGTAAGTTCTACTGAACTTGGAGTTGGATAAGTCAAGGGTCTAGCACACCCTTTCTCCAACTCAAGAGAGTTTAGTCTCCACTAGGTTAGGTAGGTGCCTACACCACATAACACTAGTATGTCTTTTAGAGGAGAAGCCAGTGACTCTCTGCCAACTAGGTATGACCATCTCTCATTCCAAGAATTGAGAAATATGTGTACATCTAGGAAGCTGAGGACAGGGAGAAGTGCAAGCACCCAACGTCTAATAGAGATGTTGCTCTTAGATGACCTCAGAAAGACCCCAGGGTCTGATGAAGTAGAAAGAGTGGGTGGGACAGGAGATGAGGAAAGGCCAGGAAGTGAAACACTTCTTTGATCTGGACTCAAACCCTGGCCAGGAGGATCAAAATGATTCTAACCTGGAAAATCCAGACTCTTCCTTCAGGTAGGGGAGAAGGCCCCAGTGGTCCTCTCTTTACTCCACCAGGAAGAGTACAGAGTTTGCCTAGAAGATCCAGAACTCCCTCTGTGGAGTCTAATAATTCAGGTACTTCTGTAGGGACTTCTGTATCAAATAAGAGGGAATCCTCTTATGATAAACAGTGCCAACTTCTGGAGCTTGAGAGAATCAAGCTTAGGCTCAAGAAGGAGCAGTTGGCCCTAGACAGGGAATCCCTAGAGCTCAAAAGAGCTACAAAAAGATTGGGACTAGAGTCCCATGGTGGCAGCAACAGTGTTCCTAGAAGTAGGGAGTATACTCATGAACATAGGAACCTGAACAAGACAGTCCCTCCCTACCAGAGTGGGGATGACATCCACAAATGGATAACTGCACTAGAGAGGGCCTGTAAGGTACAGAGGGTCCCTCATGAGCAGTGGGCAGCTATCTTGTGGCTCTCCATTGCTGACAAAGGTAAGGACAAGCTCCTCACTGTTAGAGAAGAGGATGCTGACAATTACTCAGTCTTGAAGAGTGCTCTCATTGATGGGTTTGGCTTAACCACTGAGCAATACAGGATTAAGTTCAGAGACACCCAGAAGGCACAGACTCAGGACTGGGTAGACTTTGTCGATTGTGCTACTAAGGCTCTGGAAGGCTGGTTACTTGGCAGTAAAGTGAATGATTTTAAAGAATTGTACAATTTAATTATGAGGGAGCAGATCCTTAATAATTGCCAAAATCAGTTATTGCATCAGTACCTGGTGGACTCTGATCTGACCTCTCCCCAAGAATTGGGAAAGAAGGCAGACAAATGGGTCAGAACCAGGGTGAATCAGAAAACACAGAACCAAGGTGGTGACTCTAAGAAGCCAGATGCTAAGACCTCAGATAAGGGTGGGGAGAAGGGTAAAGACCAGAAGTCTTCACAAGGGCCCCAAAAACCTGCATCTGTGGGGGAGTCACAATCAAACAAGGGTAAAGGCAAAAAGAAACCTTGGTGTCATATCTGTAAAGAGAAGACCCATTGGACAAAGGATGCCACTTGTCCAAGGGCCAAGGATTCTACTCCTACCACCACTGCCTCTAAGGCAACTGTTCCCCATAGCTCAGTTCCAAGTGGTGGTACACAGAACAAGGGTTTAGTAGGGTTAACGTTGGGATCTGAGATGGATTCTGGCCTAGTCAGAATTCCAACTCAGGCTGTGTTAGTCTGTGATGGAGGCATGGATATTGCCTCCTTATTTGTCAGTCCCAGTAACTTGGGCAAGAACAGACAACAGCCTTTGATCAATGGTAAGGAGGCCATGGCATACAGGAACACAGGTGCAAGTGTCACAATGGTGACAAAAGAACTTGTGAGCCCTGACCAGATCATACTTGATGAGATGTACCAAGTGACCAATGCAAACAATGTCAGGACAGACCATTCCTTGGCAGTTGTGAATTTCACCTGGGGAGGGGTAACTAGCCCTAAGAAGGTTGTGGTAAGTTCAAACCTCCCTGTAGAATGCTTATTGGGCAATGATTTGGAAACTTCACCTTGGGCTGAAATGTAACTCAGGACACATGCAGAAATGCTGGGCATCCCTGCAGATGTGTTTGCCATGACTAGGTCACAGGCAAAAATGTCTTCCACTGAACAGGCCCTGGATCCTGGAATAATGGACCAGGTGCCTTCCAAGAGAAGGAGCAGTAGGGGTAAGGCAGTGTCTCCCCCCCCCCCGCCTCAGAGTGAGGATCAGACTCTTGAGGGAGCTGATCATAGTCCTGAAGAAGGAACTATTCCAGAGGAACTTGAACCTGACCAGGTTGAGTTCTTGGGGACAGGGGGCCCTTACAGGGCAGATCTGAGCCAGGAGCAGCTGAACTGCCCCTCTCTTGAACCCCTCAGACAGCAAGCTGCTGCTGAGGCTGCTGGGAGTGCCAGTGGGTCCCATAGATCTACTGGGATGATGGACTTTTATACTCAGAGGGTAGAGACCCCAAGCCTGGTGCCACCAGGAGGTTGGTTATACCTCTGAAGTTCAGAGGCTTCCTATTCACACTGGCACATGATATCCCATTAGCAGGACACTTAGGCCAAAACAAGACTTGGGACAGAATTGTCCCTCACTTTCATTGGCCTCACATGTCTGAGGACACAAAGGAGTTTTGTCGCTCCTGTATCACTTGCCAAGCCAGTGGTAAGGCAGGTGGTACTACAAAGGCACCCCTGATACCACTACCTGTGGTGGGGTTCCCTTTGAGAGGGTTGGGATTGACATAGTTGGTCCCATGGATCCTCAAACTGCATCTGGGCACAGATTTATACTAGTGGTGGTGGACCATGCCACTAGGTATCCAGAAGCAATCCCCCTAAGGACTACCACAGTTCCTGTTGTGGCTAGAGCCCTGCTGGGAATCTTTTCCAGAGGGGGTTTCCCTAAGGAGGTAGTATCAGACAGAGTAGCAAACTTTATGTCTGGGTACTTGACTGCAATGTGGAAGGAGTGTGGTGTGAATTACAAATTCACCACCCCTTATCACCCACAATGCAATGGGTTAGTTGAGAGATTCAACAAAACCCTCAAGGGCATGATAAAAGGTCTCCCTGAAAAGCTTAGGCGCAGATGGGACATCCTTTTGCCCTGCCTTCTCTTTGCCTACAGAGAGGTTCCTCAGAAGGGGGTTGGTTACAGCCCTTTTGAACTTCTGTTTGGACATCCAGTTAGGGGTCCTTTATGTCTAGTGAAGGAGGGATGGGAGTTACCTCTCAAACCCCATAAACAGGATATTGTGGACTATGTACTTGGTCTCCGCTCCAGGATGGCTGAGTACATGAAGAAGGCATCCAAAAACCTTGAGGCTAGCCAGGAATTGCAAAAGGCCTGGCATGACCAAAAGGCTGTTTTGACTGTGTATCAGCCAGGACAGAAAGTATGGGTGTTGGAGCCTGTGGCCCCAGCAGCTCTCCAGGACAAGTGGAGTGGGCCCCATACTATACTTGAGCAGAAGGGAGAGGTTACCTACCTGGTGGACCTTGGAACTCCCAGGAGCCCCCACAGGGTGCTCCATGTGAACAGGCTCAAGCCATATGTGGACAGGGCAGACATGGGCTTGCTCATGGCTACTGATGAGGGACAGGAGGAAGAGAGTGATCCACTCCCTGACCTGCTCTCACAGAACCCTGATGATGGTTCAGTTGATGGTGTAGCCTTGGCAGGCAGCCTCACTGACCAGCAGCAAACAGATTGCAGGAAAGTCCTCAATCAGTACAGACACATGTTTTCACTGACTCCAAGTCAGACTACCTGGTGCACACATGAGGTGGACACAGGTGACAGTCTGCCTGTTAAAAATAAGATTTACAGGCAACCTGACCATGTCAGGGACTGTATCAGGACTTGAAGTCCAGAAAATGTTGGAACTGGGAGTAATTGAACCCTCAGATAGCCCTTGGGCTAGTCCAGTAGTCCTTGTACCAAAACCTCACACCCAGGGTGGTAAGAGAGAGATGAGGTTCTGTGTGGACTACAGGGGTCTCAATGCAGTCACTAGGACTGATGCCCATCCAATACCCAGGGCAGATGAACTTATAGATACTTTGGCCTCTGCCAAGTTTCTGAGTACATTTGACCTGACAGCTGGTTACTGGCAAATCAGATTAGCTGAGGATGCAAAACCAAAAACAGCATTTTCAACCCCTAGTGGGCACTACCAATTTGTGGTGATGCCCTTTGGCTTGAAGAATGCACCTGCCACTTTTCAAAGGTTGGTGAACAAAGTCCTTACAGGTCTGGAAGCCTATAGTGCAGCTTATCTAGATGATATTGCTGTCTTTAGCTCCACCTGGGAGGATCACCTGGTCCACCTGAGAAATGTTTTAGAGGCCCTGCAAAAGCAGGCCTCACTATCAAGGCCACCAAGTGCCAGATAGGGCAGAGTAAGGTTGTGTACCTAGGCCACCTTGTGGGTGGAGGTCAGGTTCAACCATTGCAGAGCAAAATCCAGACCATCATGGACTGGGTTGCTCTCCACCACCCAGACTCAGGTCAGAGCTTTCTTGGGCCTGACTGGGTACTACAGGAGGTTTGTCAAAGGATATGGATCCATAGTGACCCCTTTAAATGACTTAACTTCCAAAAGAATGCCTAAGAAAGTTCAGTGGACAGTTAGCTGTCAAAAGGCATTTGATGACCTGAAGCAGGCCATGTGCACTGCTCCCATTCTGCAAAGTCCTGATTATTCCAAACAATTCATTGTTCAAACTGATGCATCTGAATTGGGGGTAGGGGCTGTGTTATCACAATTGAATGAAGAGGGTCAGGATCAGCCAGTAGCTTTCATAAGCAGAAGGCTGACCTCCAGAGAGAAACGTTGGTCAGCTATTGAGAGGAAAGCCTTTGCTGTGGTTTGGGCCTTGAAGAAGCTGAGGCCATACTTGTTTGGCACTCACTTCATTGTTCAGACAGACCATAAGCCCCTCTTATGGCTAAAACAGATGAAGGGTGAAAACCCCAAACTTTTGAGGTGGTCCATTTCCCTACAGGGGATGGACTATACAGTGGAACATAGACCTGGGAGTAACCATGCCAATGCAGATGGACTCTCCAGATATTTCCACTTAGAACATGAAGACTCAACTGGTCAAGGTTAGTTTAATGTCCTTACGTTTGGGGGGGGGGTGTGTAGGAGAGGAGGATCTGCTTCTTATAGTTACCCCCACTTTTTGCTGATGCCTCACTGTTTTTGGCCTAGTCTGACTGGGATCCTGCTATTCAGGACCCCAGTCTATCTGCTTTCTCCTGTAAATTGCATACATGTACTTTAGGTACACCTCAGATTGGATACTGGGGTACCCTTATAAGTCCCTAGTATATGGTACACCATGTACCCAGGGCATAGGTACCCTAGAGGCCTCCCAAGGGCTGAAGCATGTATTGTGCCACCCCTGAGAGGCCATTCAAAATGACACAACAGGTCTGCTACTGCAGCCTGTGTAAGGTGGCGCATGCACCCCTTACTGGAGATATAGGTTCACTATATCCCTTCTAAATCACTACACATACAAACCTATCAGTCACCCCTATGGCAGGCCTTATCAATCCTGAAGGCAGGGTGCTGGGTTTTATGTGAGAGGGTGCCCCTGCATGAGTAGGGCCCATCTGCAGCCTTCGGAATCCATTTCCAGGGGTTGTCTGTGATGCAGCCAAACCATATATACTTAAGTGCATTATAACCTCGCGGTAAATACTAACTTTAAAACGGCTGCTTAGAAACATGTCGTGTTTGGTGTCAAACACCTTGGAATGATACCTCCACACCAGTAACTGGTGTGGGAGGTATTATTCCTCCCTTGTAGAACCACTACTATGGGTCACCGGTCTACCCAGTACCAGCTTTCTCGACCTGGGCAGCACAAAATGGATGCTGCCAGCCACAGACACGAGTCTGCCCTCCTGCTGCTGAGCCAAGCTCGAGCAGGGGAAGGCCTGACAATAGGTTTCCTGTCGCAGGGAGGTGTGACCACCTCCCAGACAGGGTTTGTGTATTGGGGCTGAGTGGGTGCACTCTTAGAGTGCCAGAAAGTCTGCACTGGGGGCACATTTGGTGTCCTCGTGCATAGTCCAGCTCAAACCAGTTCTGGGAGCCACTTGGCACCTGCTCTGGCGCGAAACTGGACAAAGGACATGGGTGTAGCCACCCCTCTGTCCTGCCCCTCCCCTAAGAGGGTCCCCAGAGTCAGTCCAACCCCTTGCCTGGGTATAAAGTGGGAAACCTGATCACAGGACTTTGGATTATACCTGGACAAGACTCTGCAAAGAAACCAAGTACTTCGACGGTCTACACTTCGCTGGACGACAGAAGAATCTCCCTTGGAGTAAAGGAGTTACTCCCCTGCAGCAGCAGGCACCTAAGCGCACCTGACCGGTTTGCATCTCCCAAGCTCCTGTGGACTCCGAAGATTTCTGCAACACAGGAGGTGGGTTCCCTAACGTCCCTGAGGTTGATCTGACCTCTCAGCAACTCTGAGACCAGTATCCCTCGTTGGGACCGTGCAACCCTAACCCCTGTGCACCGTGTACATTTGCAGCAGCAAATGCTTTTTGGCGATCCCTGAGGCTGTGCTTTGGACTACGTGTAGTCCCGACCCCGAGCATCAATTGCACCAAAGATCTCCAGCCTCCACTCCACGAGTGGTCTGTGGGCTGGCAGTTTGTACTTTCGCTTGAGGTCACCTCGCGATCCCTGGCCCATTGACTGGTGGGTCTTGGCGAGGGTCACCTTGATTGTTCTTGAGCTTCCCTGGTTGCTCCAGATGTGCCCTGACTCTCCATTGCTTGGAGAGTCCCCTGGTCCACACCGTAACCTGTTTCCTCTGCTGCGTGGGTTGCCGCTGCCAAGGCTTGTTGGTGCTCCAGCCGGACACTGACCCCTCAGCTCTCGACAACCTTCGTGGGACAGCTCACTTCCAGACCCTGGTCATCATCGACGTCTCCTGGTCCCCGTGGCTGCAGAGACAAACACCCTTTCTCTTCACCTGAAGCACCCGACATCGGTGGGCATTCGACTACCGAGCCCCTGGTCACCTGAAGTGACCCAGACTCTGTCACCTCTGCTTTCAGGTTCTTCTCACCTAGAATTCAGGCTTGGATTCCAGCGGACACTCTTCGCCTTCCCGGCAGCAGTACTTTCTTGCAGCTCTCCATTGAAAACGAGGGAGGTTTCCGACACCACTTGACCCCTATGCACCCGGCTCCTCTGGGATAGGTAACATGGGTACCTCGGTACTCACAAGGGTGCTGGCGTTAGAACCTCTTATATTCCAAAGGGTTTGCTTGGAGTCCTCCTAGAAGTGTCCTTAAACTGTAATTTTCCAACCGCGACTTTCCCATAGAGTTGCACGGAGCACGCGGTCAAGTTTCCTCACTGCACCCGTCCTCCGTGGGCGCCCTGTGTCACTGCCTTCGGTAGTTCCTTGGGGTCCCAGTGATTCTACGTGCTCTAGGCCCTGTGTCTATTGAAGTCGTTGTTGTTATACCATTTTTTTAATATATGGTTCGGTCTCCCCCTGGATCCCGTTGTACATTTTGCTACTTACGTATGTTCTATTGATTAAGTATTGTGTGCTTTGTGTTCTAATCTCGTGTAGAGGTTAGTAGAGAGTGTTTTAGTAATAAATACATATTTTTACATAACACTTGTGTGGTTCTCCTTTCATTTAGTCATTCAGGAGGTGATATTCTGGTAAAACAAGCTGCTTTACATTCCTTCAAGATTAAGCCTGAAGGCTGCTCTCCACAGCTACCACTAGGATAGCTTTCTAAAGGTTATCTTTGACCTCATACATCATAAGGGTCGTTTGGACTGGTGCAAGGTGCCCACTTTAATTAGTGGACAGCATATACCAGGCCAACTTCTCACAGCGCGTATGAGGGGCATAGTTCAAGTATGATCTCACACAGGCACAATCCATTTTATTTAGCAGACATGCCACACATGTCTCAGGCAGCACAGTGTATCTGCTATAATGTGACTGTCAGCACACATCAGTGCATTCCTGAGGCCAATGAGGAGCCACACAGAGCAGCAGGTGCGGGATCCTCAGCTCTATTCCAGCTTCTGATAGGCCTGTGGTTCTAGTCCTATCAGGACACTGGGGGAGGGATTGAGGTGGGTCTTCCCCTTCTCCTGCTGCTCTGTCTGGCTCCTTGTTGGGAATAATGGCTTGCTGGTTCCAATGCCCAACACAAGACTACTGCTCTGCTGTTGCCATGGAGCCTCCGAGTTGTCAGCTAAGAAAGCAAGGGAAGTAAAAAATATGTTATTCTTCTATGTATGTGCATACGTGTACGTTGTGAGAGAAAGGGTGTGTGAGTGAGTTTCAGAGTGTCAATGAGAGTGAAACTCCGAGCTTGAGTGTGTCTATGAATACGTGAAAGTGAGTACGAGGGAGTGAGTGAAGGAGTGAGAGTGTGTTTGAATGAGTGTTTGATTGGAGGTTGTGAGACGGAGTGGAAGTGAGTCAGGAGTGTAGCTGTCAATGGTGCAGTATGTGCAGTTTCACCAGGGCTTAGAGTCAGTGAGTGTGTGTAAGTGTGTTAGTGAGAGTGAGAACCACTGAGTATGAGTATGTTTGTGTGTGAGTAACAGTGAGTGGGAGTCAGTATGAGCGAGAATGAGTAAGTGAGAGAATGAGAGTTAGAGTGAGTGAGGGTGGGAGAGTAAATGTGAGAGAGAGGTGAATTTCTTAAAAACTGGGGTGAACTCCTGGACAGCGTTACACCCATCACTTTTAAAGATCACCAGCCGCCACTGAAACACACGAAAACAGAGTTCAAATGGAAGTGAAAGGCACAGGACAGAATAAAACTGGGCTCACCTGCAAGAGCTCCTGCGTAATGCACCTGTTGCTCTGCCCATGCCCTCTCGCATACACAACTAGAACCATAAGACCTATGATTATACAGATGCAGCAACACTGCGGTAATATTCACAAAAACAACAACAAATTCTCACAATCTGAACCTTTCAACGAATACCACAAACATTGAAGGGATTTCAAGTTTTTTTTCCATGAATCACATTCGCAAGAAGTCATGGTGAACCCTGAGAACTAACACACCAACAGAGCGAGAGCTCTTGGATTTTGGAACTAAACACAAACAAACACAGCTTAAATGAGGAGGCAGAACTACATGACTGGCTGTAAGACCTCATCTCTTGTCCCCACCCCCTTTTGTCTCTCAGTCTCTCTATACGTTATCGGGGATAACTGCATCTGCCTGACGTGAGACTGGTCAGTGGGTCCCCTGGACAGCCAACCCCCATCGGATGAAGCCTTTTCATCTAGACCTTTAACCAACCCATTACAGAACCAGTATCCAACCAACAACAACCTGATCTGACATGTAATAATTCCTTTAAAGGGTCCTGAACCCCTGCGATAATTTGAATATCGGTTTCTGTAATGTTACTTGAGACGATGAACTATGGATCAGCAGTACAACGCCGCCATAACTGACACCCTGATACTTTGTCAACATGCGATAGAAAATTAATTTATGTTGTTATATATTTTTCTTAATGATCTTGATATCTTAGCCACGACATCAAGATGTCCCTGAAATGAAGGCTTGATGCGTAAGAAAGATTGACGTACACAGATCACTGTGCTTCCCCTTTCTGGTGATGTAACTGATATATACAATGTGTTATATATATAAGTCAACAGTAAGACATCACACTTTATTATATATGTACTGTGTTTATATAAAACAGAAGCCTGCCTTATGGGGTCGATATTAATTCTGTGAACATGATAAGAATGTGATTACATGACTTATTCCAATGTGAAGTGCACACACTTCCTCGTGTCCTTGAATAGTTCTTGCCACCAGTGTTTACTGTTTTATTAAGTTATGTTTCTATGCAATCTTTCTGCACATGCCATTATTTAACATGTACTCTAAATGGAAACCATATTCTGCCTCTCTGTTTACCTGACAACGTGCCAAGATACACATGTGGCCTTGTAAACAATAACGCAAAACTTCTCACAATAAAAATGAGACATCCATACGTAACTTGCAGAACTCATGGCCAACATTACCTTTACCCTTCCATCCCTTCCACCTGACGCTAGGTGTGACACATCCACTCAAAATCACTATATAGACACCATTCCAATATGGCCGACACCCTGTAGGTTACGGTCAGACTCCATGATGTGTGACGTACGACACTCATGTTGATTCAGTCCCACCCCTACTTGGACCGCAGCAAACTTCTGCCTTGAACACGGACACGGACACAAGAAGCACACCAGAGACCAGACCACATGATGTCACACTTGATCAAGGAGCCCCATTCCTAATGTACCTTAGATAACTTTTACAGTAGGATTCACTAGAATCGTACTTGAACCCTTCCTTCTGCAGTAACTCTGTCCACACAGGCCTGCCTTCACAGTTTCACTCTTTTTTAGGTCTTGTTTAAGACAGTGTATGCCCTGTCACTTGCAAGATTGTGTGTTTTCTAACAGTGGGCTCAAAACCACCCATAGCTTACCATTGGTTGGCTTCATTGTCACTCTCAGCCTTAGAACCGCCCATAACTTACCATTGGTTGGCTTCATTGTCACTCTCAGGCTTAGAGACTGTCCATAGCTTACCACTGGTTGGCTTTATTGTCACTCTCATTTGGTCACTTATTTTTGGTCAGCTGCCATAGACTTACTTTCTTTTTGTGTGTTTGTCCCTCCCCAGGAGCATGGACGCATTACTTGTGTCCTTCCACTGCCCATTTTTTAGACACTGCTTTTACCTTTGTGGTTAAGCACTTTGCAAGAGTGCATGTTTTCAGCTGTCTCCCTTGTGTTCTCCTCCCTCTCCTTGTTACTTCATCATAGTGCTTTTTTTTAAACACACCCTTTATATGTGGTGCCCCGCCACACGCTCTCCATTCCGCTGTGTTGCGTGCTACTGCACATGAGCAACAACAAAAAAAGGGCTTTGACTCAGCCTGTGTTGGACGCGTTATAATGCTTTTTTAATTTTCAGCCATGCTACACAGCAGCTGCGATGCTGTACAACATAGCTAAAAACATTGACAAAGCCAGTAGTTCTTGTAAGCTAGGCCTCTTTGCTTTGCCAAAGCTTGTTCCATAAACTGCACTGACTGGTGTGATCATTTAAAGGTAGAACCCACGGCACAGTCTCTGATAGTGAACTCCCTTTAGATAAAGTTACTGTCAATCGATAACTATAAACAACCACACCAGCACCGCTAACGACAGATTCTTTCTGTTGTCTTTATAGACTTGGGTTTGCTTTAATCGACTATATTCACTTGAGCACCTTTTAACCCTGCAGAATCCATGCCTCACTTTAATCTTATAAAAGAGTGCAGAGTGACACGAGCTTGTGTGCCAAAGACTACACGTGTATATACCAAGATTATGCATTTAATGGTTATATGGTAAATGAGACATACGTAATTTGTATTGTAAATATGTGCTTTCAGCCTTGATAAACCCCATGAACCACCTGCAAAAGGGTGAAACATGTGTCAGCTGAAGTCCCTATTTAGAAAGAATGAAATCACTGTATAACAACAGCTTCCTGTGAGAAAAGAAGTACACACCAAATAAAATCAATGTTTACTCCCACTCAGTCTATGTGGGTCAATGTCTAACAACAAGAACACAAGAAAACTTCAGCAAAAACGCCTGAATGTATGACCTGCAGGACAAGTTTGTGATACAGAGGTTACTTGTACATTGTCATGCATATCATCAACGTGCTTAATTAGGTATTAACCCAGGATGCATCTTGACTCCCCTGGCACTAAGATCCCACTAAAAGAGGACATATTTAATCTAGACTAGGATAAAGGCCTACCCAGTAGACAATCCTAGTAGCACAGATTCCTAAGCTGTCCATGTATGGAAGACTTGAAGACTTGGGGGGGGAGGGGGCACCAGGCATTTAAACCATTGATCTGATCACCAGATCTTTGCTCGTGCCTGCCATCAACAAGCACCAGCTGCAGTACCAGCCACCTGCCCAGCGACTGCCAAGCCTCTAAAGGGCCGAGGTGCCCACTCACAGACATACCTACCTGGAAAGGTAGCACCAGCCCCATCAGCACCGCAGGTAGTGCGCTCCGGACAGTCCATATCCAACATTCAGGCCACAAGAAGACACGTCACCCAGATGGAGGCGCTAGGCCCTCCTTGTGGACAGGATCACAGCTCACGAGCTGTCCTGCAGGGCCACTGGCCTCAGATCACCTAACATGAACAGTGACCTGTCTGCCCATCCCCCCTGGCAGGGCTTGGACCTAAACTAGCACCCATGTTATGTTATGTTATGTTATGTTAACTAGATTTATATAGCGCGCGGCTGCCCCAGCAAAGAGGCGTCCCGGCGCTGCCAGCCACAAAGAGTAGCAGGGTAAAGGAGAAACTAGTAAGTAACAGGAAAAAAGAGCAGGCGGCCTAAGCTGGCGGAAAGAGGAAGGTTTTAATTGCTTTCCTGAAAGCCAACAAGTGATTTAAGCAGCGAATCTGAGGGGGCAGAGAATTCCATAGCTTAGCGGCCATGTAGTGGAAAGATCGACCACCAGCCCGGACACGCTTCACCCGGGGAACAGTGACAAAGTACTGCCCCGAGGATCGCAGCTCGCGCGTGGATACGTAGGGGGTTAACAAATTGGCAAGGAGGCTGGGTGAAGCTAGTTTCAAGATCTTAAAGGATAGGCAAAGGGCCTTAAATTGGATCCGTTTGGTCACCGGAAGCCAGTGAAGCCGCCGAACGGCGTCAGTGGCGGAACAGTGACGTGGGAGCCCTAAGAGGGCTCTGGCAGCCGCATTCTGCACACGCTGTAGTCGCATTACCTCAGCCTGATTGGCTCCTAAGAGGAGCGAGTTAGCGTAGTCCAGTCTGGATAGAATAGCAGACTGGACAATCAGCTGGCGTGTAGGCGGGTTGAAAAACCTCAGCAACGGCTTGAGACCCCGCAGGAGACCAAAACAAGTGCCCGCGACTTTTTTGTATGTTCTTGGAAGCTGAGGGTGGAATCCATCCAAACCCCTAAGTTCTTGACCGCCGTCTTAGGGGTGGGGGTGTCTCCAAGCACACTTGGCCACCACTGCTCATTCCAGAGGTTCCTGTCCTTCCCTACCAACAGTACCTCCGTTTTTGTGGCGTTCAACTGAAGGCAATTAGAGGTCATCCACTCTGCCACGGCGGCCAGGCCGCTCCTAAACCTGAGGGCGTCCGGAGAGGAACCATCAGATAGGGCCACCACTAGCTGCGTATCGTCAGCATATGAGATCATAGTGAGGCCCATCTTCCTGGCCACCGTAGCAAGAGGCTGGACATATAAGTTGAACAATACGGGGCTCAGAGCAGAGCCCTGGGGGACCCCTTGCCCAATGGGCCATGACCGTTCTTCTCTAATGTAGAGGTCCATCTGACATCTTTACCTGCCCCGTTCTCTGGGGACCATTTTCTGCCAAGTAAATCTTCTGAAAATCATATTTAAAGTTAAAAAAGGACCAATTGCCACTAAAATTCTCACAAGGATGATGATTAACATGATTTTCACACATATGTCCTGTGAGAAGTTGGCCTGGCATATGCTGTCCACTAATTATAGTGGGCCCCTTGCACCAGTCCAAACAACCCCTTATTGGAGATAGGTTAAAGACAACCTTTATTGAAAGCTATCCTAGTGGTAGCTATGGAGAGCAGCCTTCAGGCTAAGTCTTGAAGGAATGTAAAGCAGCTTGTTTTACCAGTCTATAATCTCTTGAGTGACCAAATGAAAGAGGACCACACCAGGAATATATATAAAATATATGTATTTAGCCTTAAACACATCCCTCTAGTCTCTTTATGAGGCTAGAGTTCGAAGTACATAAGTTACAAGTCAAATATCAGCAGTATTTAGCACAATACACGTTTGAGCCCTAGGGGCGTACCAAACCATATACTAAAAAAATGGTATAAGAACCACGACTGAGCTAGACACAAGGCCTAGAGCCTGTAGAAGTGCTTGGACCCCAAGGAACCATCCAAGGTAGTGACACAGGGGACCCACGGGGGACGCGTGCAGTGTGAGAACACAGCCGCGAGCCACCGTTGACTTCTATGGGGAAAGTCGCGGTTGGATTTTTAAAGAAAAGGGACACTTCGGAGAGGACTTCCAGTTAACCCCTTAAAATTTAAGAGTTTCTAGGGCCCACACCCACGTGAGTACCGAAATACTAGAGTTACCTCACCCAGGGAAGCCGGGTGCATACGTGTTAAAAGGTGTCGGGAATCGTCGTCGTTTTCAATGGCGACCGCTGGAAAAGTGCTGCTGCCGTGGAGAAGAAAAGTGTCCGGAGCGATCCAAGCCTGGATCGAGGGAAAGGAAGACCTGAAAGCAGAGGGGACAGAGTCTGGGTCACTAGCCAGTGGCCAGGAAGGCGATGAGCAGATGCCCACCGATGTCGGGTGCTTCAGGTAGGTTGACGGTCATCTTGACTCTTCAGCCATGAGGTCAAGGAGGCGTCGACGATGACCAGGAGCTGGATTCGAGCTGTCCCACGATGTCTGTCGATTGCTGCGGTGTCGGCGACAGGATTGGACCCAACAAGCCTTGGCAACGGCAAGTCACGTGGAAACAAAGAAAGGACGTTGATGCAGACCAGCAAGGTCTGGGGGACTCACCCAGCAAGGGTAAGTCAGGGCACGTCTGGAGCAACCAGGGAAGCCCAAGCAGAAGAAGAGTTGCCTTCGGGAGGGCCCACTAACCAACGGACTAGCGACCGCGAAGGAGCCTCGAGTGGACGCACTTGGAGCTGGCTCACAGGACACTCGTGGAGTGGAGGCCAGTGATCTTCGGTGCAGTCGGTGCTGGAGGCGGGGGCTACTCGGAGCCCAAAGCACAACTTCGTGGGAGACCAGGAAGAGGATGCACTTGCAAAAGTTCTCGGTGTCCAGGGGTCACGGTTCCACATTACCCAAGACAGCTACGGGCCTCAGCTTTGCTGGGGGCTCAGGGCAGCTCGGGGAAGTCTGGAAATCCACCTCTGGTGATGCAAAGACTTCGGCGTCCGGCGGGAGCTTCAGCGATGCAGACCGGACAGATGCTTAGTTGGTGCCTGCCAAGCAGGGGAGTCACTCCTTGACCCCAAGGGAGATTCTTCAGTCCTCTAATCTTGAAGTAGAGCGTCGAAGGTCCAGGATTCAGTTTCAGAGTTTCGTCCAGGGATATCTAAAGTCCTAAGGACTGGGGTCCCATACTTAAACTAAGTTAGGGGGTTGGACATACTCTGGGGACCCACCTTTGGGAGGGTCAGGGAAGAGGGGTGGTTACACCCATTCCCTTTGTCCAGTTTCGCGCCAGAGCAGGGGCATGTAGCCCCTGCAACCGGTTTGAACTGGGCTATGCACAGGGACACCACATGTGCCCCCAGTGCAGGACTTCAAAGCACCAGAGAGTGCTCCCGCCCAGCCCCAATACACACTATCCTGTCTGGGGAGGTGGTTACACCTCCCTTCGACAGGAAACCTGTGTCCAGGCCTCCCCTGCCGGAGTTTCGGTCAGCAGCAGGAGGCCAGACCCGTGTCTGTGGCAGCGGCATCCATTTTGTGATGCCAGGGCTCTGTAAAGTTAATACCGGGTATGCCGGTGTGTACATGTCTCTCCCTCTAGAAGGGTGGAATGCTACCCCCGCCGCCAGAACTGGCGGGGGTAGTATTCCAAGATGTTTGACACCAAACACGACATGTTTCTGTGCAGCCATCCCAAAGTTAGCATTTAACGCGAGGTTATAATGCACTTAAGAGTATATGGTCAGGCTGCACCACAAACAGCACCAGAGGATTGACTCCGAACGCTGCAGAGGGGCTCTGCTCATGCCGGGGCACCCTCTCACACAAAAACCAAGCACTTTGCCTTTAGGATTGTTAAGGCCTGCCATAGGAGTGACTTATAGGTTTATATGTGTGTGCAATGGTAGTGATATAGGTAGCCTATACCACTGTAAGGGGTGCATGCACCACCTTACCCAGGCTGCAGTACCAGTCCTGTGGTGTCATTTTGGAGGGCCTTCCAGGGGTGGCACAATACATTCTTCAGCCCCTGGTAGGCCTCAGGGATGCCTATGCCCTTGGTACATAGTATACCATATTCTAGGGACTTATAAGGGCACCCCAGAATCCAATCTGGGATGTACCTAAAGTACATGGAATCAATTTAGAGAGGAAGCAGCTAGTCTGGGGTCCTGGATAGCAGGGCAACAGCCAGACTAAAGTCGAAAAACAGTGATACACCAGCAAAAAGTGGGGGTAACCATAAGAGGCAGATCCTACTCTCCTACATGTCCCAAAGCGAGCAACTTCACAAACTACACAAGGCAGCAAAGGTTGCAAAAAACCTTCACAATTCATCACCCGAAGTGATGAGGAAATGGTAAAGTGTAGGAGAGGTCTGTGACTGGGTGGGTTATGGCAGGGGTTTAGGGCCTCGCTGACACCAGCGCTGGTATTCAATATATATGTATACAGACTGCGTGACAGCTGTGGTTGTATCAGCCCAGCTAGGCACCACCTCAGCACTGCAGCCTCAGGGAGGCCCCACTGTGGTACTACCTCAGCACTGCAGCCTCTGGGAGGACCCACTTCAGCCTCAGGGAGGCCCCACTGTGGTACCAACTCAGCACTGCAGCCTCAGGGAGGCCCCACTGTGGTACTACCTCAGCACTGCAGCCTCTGGGAGGACCCACTTCAGCCTTCGGGAGGCCCCACTGTGGTACCACCTCAGCACTGCAGCCTCAGGGAGGCCCCACTGTGGTACTACCTCAGCACTGCAGCCTCAGGGAGGCCCCACTGTGGTACTACCTCAGCACTGCAGCCTCAGGGAGGCCCCACTGTGGTACCAACTCAGCACTGCAGCCTCTGGGAGACACCACTGAGACACTACTGCAGACTCAGGGAGACCCCACTGAGGCACTACCTCAGCACTGCAGCCTTAGGGAGGCCCCACTGAGGTACCACTGCAGCCTCAGGGAGGCACCACTGAGGCACTACTGAAGCCTCAGGGAGGCCCCACTGAGGCACCACTGCAGCCTCAGGGAGGCGCCACTGAGGCACGACTGAAGCCTCAGGGAGGCCCCACTGAGGCACGACTGCAGAATCAGGGAGGCCCCACTGAGGCAGCACTGCAGCCTCAGGGAGGCACCACTGTGGTACTACCTCAGCACTGCAGCCTCTGGGAGGACCCACTTCAGCCTCAGGGAGGCCCCACTGTGGTACCAACTCAGCACTGCAGCCTCTGGGAGACCCCACTGAGACACTACTGCAGCCTCAGGGAGACCCCACTGAGGCACTACTGCAGCACTGCAGCCTTAGGGAGGCCCCACTGAGGTACCACTGCAGCCTCAGGGAGGCACTACTGAAGCCTCAGGGAGGCCCCACTGAGGCACCACTGCAGCCTCAGGGAGGCACCACTGAGGCACGACTGAAGCCTCAGGGAGGCCCCACTGAGGCACGACTGCAGCCTCAGGAGGCCCCACTGAGGCAGCACTGCAGCCTCAGGGAGGCCCCACTGAGGCACGACTGAAGCCTCAAAGAGGCCCCACTGTGGTACCACCTCAGCACTGCAGCCTCAGGGAGGCCCCACTGTGGTACTACCTCAGCACTGCAGCCTCTGGGAGGACCCACTTCAGCCTCAGGGAGGCCCCACTGTAGTACCAACTCAGCACTGCAGCCTCTGGGAGACCCCACTGAGACACTACTGCAGCCTCAGGGAGACCCCACTGAGGCACGACTGCAGCCTCAGGGAGGCCCCACTGAGGCACGACTGAAGCCTCAAGGAGGCCCCACTGTGGTACCACCTCAGCACTGCAGCCTCAGGGAGGCCCCACTGTGGTACTACCTCAGCACTGCAGCCTCTGGGAGGACCCACTTCAGCCTCAGGGAGGCCCCACTGAGGCACTACTGAAGCCTCAGGGAGGCCCCACTGAGGCACCACTGCAGCCTCAGGGAGGCACCACTGAGGCACGACTGAAGCCTCAGGGAGGCCCCACTGAGGCACGACTGCAGCCTCAGGGAGGCCCCACTGAGGCAGCACTGCAGCCTCCAGGAGGCCCCACTGAGGCACCACTGCAGCCTCAGGGAGGCACCACTGAGGTACCACCACAGCACTGCAGCCCCAGGAAGGCCCCACTGAGGCACGACTGAAGCCTCAAGGAGGCCCCACTGTGGTACCAACTCAGCACTGCAGCCTCAGGGAGGCCCCACTGTGGTACTACCTCAGCACTGCAGCCTCTGGGAGGACCCACTTCAGCCTCAGGGAGGCCCCACTGTGGTACCACCTCAGCACTGCAGCCTCTGGGAGACCCCACTGAGGCACTACTGTAGCCTCAGGGAGACCCCACTGAGGCACTACTTCAGCCTCAGGGAGGCCCCACTGAGGCACGACTGAAGCCTCAAGGAGGCCCCACTGCGGCAAAACTGCAGCCTCTGGGAGGCCCCACTGAGGCACGACTGAAGCCTCAAGGAGGCCCCACTGTGGTACTACCTCAGCACTGCAGTCTCTGGGAGGACCCACTTCAGCCTCAGGGAGGCCCCACTGTGGTACCAACTCAGCACTGCAGCCTCTGGGAGACCCCACTGAGACACTACTGCAGCCTCAGGGAGACCCCACTGAGGCACTACTGCAGCCTCAGGGAGGCCCCACTGAGGCACAACTGCAGCCTCAGGGAGGCCCCACTGAGGCACGACTGAATCCTCAAGGAGGCCCCACTGTGGTACCACCTCAGCACTGCAGCCTCAGGGAGGCCCCACTGTGGTACTACCTCAGCACTGCAGCCTCTGGGAGGACCCACTTCAGCCTCAGGGAGGCCCCACTGAGGCACTACTGAAGCCTCAGGGAGGCCCCACTGAGGCACCACTGCAGCCTCAGGGAGGCACCACTGAGGCACGACTGAAGCCTCAGGGAGGCCCCACTGAGGCACGACTGCAGCCTCAGGGAGGCCCCACTGAGGCAGCACTGCAGCCTCCAGGAGGCCCCACTGAGGCACCACTGCAGCCTCAGGGAGGCACCACTGAGGTACCACCACAGCACTGCAGCCCCAGGAAGGCCCCACTGAGGCACGACTGAAGCCTCAAGGAGGCCCCACTGTGGTACCAACTCAGCACTGCAGCCTCAGGAGGCCCCACTGTGGTACTACCTCAGCACTGCAGCCTCTG
The DNA here is from genome assembly GCA_963921515.1 of Calotriton arnoldi. Classification (NCBI taxonomy): domain Eukaryota; kingdom Metazoa; phylum Chordata; class Amphibia; order Caudata; family Salamandridae; genus Calotriton; species Calotriton arnoldi. The sequence continues at coordinate 21,271 of CAWUFW010017462.1, read as the reverse complement.
GGAGGACCCACTTCAGCCTCAGGGAGGCCCCACTGTGGTACCACCTCAGCACTGCAGCCTCTGGGAGACCCCACTGAGGCACTACTGTAGCCTCAGGGAGACCCCACTGAGGCACTACTTCAGCCTCAGGGAGGCCCCACTGAGGCACGACTGAAGCCTCAAGGAGGCCCCACTGCGGCAAAACTGCAGCCTCTGGGAGGCCCCACTGAGGCACGACTGAAGCCTCAAGGAGGCCCCACTGTGGTACTACCTCAGCACTGCAGTCTCTGGGAGGACCCACTTCAGCCTCAGGGAGGCCCCACTGTGGTACCAACTCAGCACTGCAGCCTCTGGGAGACCCCACTGAGACACTACTGCAGCCTCAGGGAGACCCCACTGAGGCACTACTGCAGCCTCAGGGAGGCCCCACTGAGGCACAACTGCAGCCTCAGGGAGGCCCCACTGAGGCACAACTGAATCCTCAAGGAGGCCCCACTGTGGTACCACCTCAGCACTGCAGCCTCAGGGAGGCCCCACTGTGGTACTACCTCAGCACTGCAGCCTCTGGGAGGACCCACTTCAGCCTCAGGGAGGCCCCACTGTGGTACCACCTCAGTACTGCAGCCTCTGGGAGGCCCCACTGAGGCACTACTGCAGCCTCAGGGAGGCCCCACTGTGGTACTACCTCAGCACTGCAGCCTTAGGGAGGCCCCACTGAGGCACAACTGCAGCATCAGGGAGGCCCCACTGAGGCAGCACTGCAGCCTCTAGGAGGCCCCACTGAGGCACCACTGCAGCCTCAGGGAGGCACCACTGAGGTACCACCACAGCACTGCAGCCCCAGGAAGGCCCCACTGAGGCACGACTGAAGCCTCAAGGAGGCCCCACTGTGGTACCACCTCAGCACTGCAGCCTCAGGGAGGCCCCACTGTGGTACTACCTCAGCACTGCAGCCTCTGGGAGGACCCACTTCAGCCGCAGGGAGGCCCCACTGTGGTACCACCTCAGCACTGCAGCCTCTGGGAGACCCCACTGAGACACTACTGCAGCCTCAGGGCGACCCCACTGAGGCACTACTTCAGCCTCAGGGAGGCCCCACTGAGGCACGACTGAAGCCTCAAGGAGGCCCCACTGCGGCAAAACTGCAGCCTCTGGGAGGCCCCACTGAGGCACGACTGAAGCCTCAAGGAGGCCCCACTGTGGTACCACCTCAGCACTGCAGCCTCAAGGAGGCCCCACTGAGAGTACCACTGCGGCCTCAGGGAGGCACCACTGAGGCACGACTGAAGCCTCAGGGAGGCCCGACTGAGGCAGCACTGCAGCCTCTAGGAGGCCCCACTGAGGCACCACTGTAGCCTCAGGGAGGCACCACTGAGGTACCACAACAGCACTGCAGCCCCAGGAAGGCCCCACTGAGGCACCACTGCAGCCTCTAGGAGGCCCCACTGAGGTACCACCACAGCACTGCAGCCCCAGGGAGGCCCCACTGTGGCACCACCACAGCACTGCAGCCCCAGGAAGGCCCCACTGTGACACCACCACAGCACTGCAGCCTCAGGGAGGCCAGACTGAGGCACTATTGCAGCCTCAGGGAGGCCCCACTGTGGCACCACAACAGCACAGCAGCCTCAGGGAGACCCACTGAGTCACCACAGCAGCCTCAGAGAGGCACCACTGAGGCACCACTGAAGCCTCAGGGAGGCCCGACTGAAGCACTATTGCAGCCTCAGGAGGCCCCACTGAGGCACCACTGCAGCCTCAGGGAGGCACCACTGAGGTACCACTGCAGCCTCAGGGAGGCACCACTGAGGCACCACTGCAGCCTCAGGGAGGCACCACTGAGGTACCACTGCAGCCTCAGGGAGGCACCACTGAGGCACCACTGCAGCCTCAGGGAGGCACCACTGAGGTACCACTGCAGCCTCAGGGAGGCACGACTGCAGCCTCAGGGAGGCCCCACTGAGGCACGACTGCAGCCTCAGAGAGGCCCCACTGAGGCACCACTGCAGCCTCAGGGAGGCCCCACTGAGGCACCACTGCAGCCTCAGGGAGGCCCCCTGAGGTACCACCACAGCACTGCAGCCCCAGGAAGGCCCCACTGAGGCACGACTGCAGCCTCAGGGAGGCCCCACTGAGGCACGACTGAAGCCTCAGGGAGGCCCCACTGAGGCACCACTGCAGCCTCAGGGAGGCACCACTGAGGTACGACTGAAGCCTCAGGGAGGCCCCACTGAGGCACGACTGCAGCCTCAGGGAGGCCCCACTGAGGCACCACTGCAGCCTCAGGAAGGCCCCACTGAGGCACGACTGCAGCCTCAGGGAGACCCCACTGAGGTACCACCACAGCACTGCAGCCCCAGGAAGGCCCCACTGAGGCACGACTGCAGCCTCAGGGAGGCCCCACTGTGGCACCACCACAGCACAGCAGCCTCAGGGAGGCCCAACTGGGGCACCACTGCAGCCTCAGGGAGGCCCCACTGAGGCAGCACTGCAGCCTCCAGGAGGCCCCACTGAGGCACCACTGCAGCCTCAGGGAGGCACCACTGAGGTACCACCACAGCACTGCAGCCCCAGGAAGGCCCCACTGAGGCACGACTGAAGCCTCAAGGAGGCCCCACTGTGGTACCAACTCAGCACTGCAGCCTCAGGGAGGCCCCACTGTGGTACTACCTCAGCACTGCAGCCTCTGGGAGGACCCACTTCAGCCTCAGGGAGGCCCCACTGTGGTACCACCTCAGCACTGCAGCCTCTGGGAGACCCCACTGAGGCACTACTGTAGCCTCAGGAGACCCCACTGAGGCACTACTTCAGCCTCAGGGAGGCCCCACTGAGGCACGACTGAAGCCTCAAGGAGGCCCCACTGCGGCAAAACTGCAGCCTCTGGGAGGCCCCACTGAGGCACGACTGAAGCCTCAAGGAGGCCCCACTGTGGTACTACCTCAGCACTGCAGTCTCTGGGAGGACCCACTTCAGCCTCAGGGAGGCCCCACTGTGGTACCAACTCAGCACTGCAGCCTCTGGGAGACCCCACTGAGACACTACTGCAGCCTCAGGAGACCCCACTGAGGCACTACTGCAGCCTCAGGGAGGCCCCACTGAGGCACAACTGCAGCCTCAGGAGGCCCCACTGAGGCACAACTGAATCCTCAAGGAGGCCCCACTGTGGTACCACCTCAGCACTGCAGCCTCAGGGAGGCCCCACTGTGGTACTACCTCAGCACTGCAGCCTCTGGGAGGACCCACTTCAGCCTCAGGGAGGCCCCACTGTGGTACCACCTCAGTACTGCAGCCTCTGGGAGGCCCCACTGAGGCACTACTGCAGCCTCAGGGAGGCCCCACTGTGGTACTACCTCAGCACTGCAGCCTTAGGGAGGCCCCACTGAGGCACAACTGCAGCATCAGGGAGGCCCCACTGAGGCAGCACTGCAGCCTCTAGGAGGCCCCACTGAGGCACCACTGCAGCCTCAGGGAGGCACCACTGAGGTACCACCACAGCACTGCAGCCCCAGGAAGGCCCCACTGAGGCACGACTGAAGCCTCAAGGAGGCCCCACTGTGGTACCACCTCAGCACTGCAGCCTCAGGAGGCCCCACTGTGGTACTACCTCAGCACTGCAGCCTCTGGGAGGACCCACTTCAGCCGCAGGGAGGCCCCACTGTGGTACCACCTCAGCACTGCAGCCTCTGGGAGACCCCACTGAGACACTACTGCAGCCTCAGGGCGACCCCACTGAGGCACTACTTCAGCCTCAGGGAGGCCCCACTGAGGCACGACTGAAGCCTCAAGGAGGCCCCACTGCGGCAAAACTGCAGCCTCTGGGAGGCCCCACTGAGGCACGACTGAAGCCTCAAGGAGGCCCCACTGTGGTACCACCTCAGCACTGCAGCCTCAAGGAGGCCCCACTGAGGTACCACTGCGGCCTCAGGGAGGCACCACTGAGGCACGACTGAAGCCTCAGGGAGGCCCGACTGAGGCAGCACTGCAGCCTCTAGGAGGCCCCACTGAGGCACCACTGTAGCCTCAGGGAGGCACCACTGAGGTACCACAACAGCACTGCAGCCCCAGGAAGGCCCCACTGAGGCACCACTGCAGCCTCTAGGAGGCCCCACTGAGGTACCACCACAGCACTGCAGCCCCAGGGAGGCCCCACTGTGGCACCACCACAGCACTGCAGCCCCAGGAAGGCCCCACTGTGACACCACCACAGCACTGCAGCCTCAGGGAGGCCAGACTGAGGCACTATTGCAGCCTCAGGGAGGCCCCACTGTGGCACCACAACAGCACAGCAGCCTCAGGGAGACCCACTGAGTCACCACAGCAGCCTCAGAGAGGCACCACTGAGGCACCACTGAAGCCTCAGGGAGGCCCGACTGAAGCACTATTGCAGCCTCAGGGAGGCCCCACTGAGGCACCACTGCAGCCTCAGGGAGGCACCACTGAGGTACCACTGCAGCCTCAGGGAGGCACCACTGAGGCACCACTGCAGCCTCAGGGAGGCACCACTGAGGTACCACTGCAGCCTCAGGGAGGCACCACTGAGGCACCACTGCAGCCTCAGGGAGGCACCACTGAGGTACCACTGCAGCCTCAGGGAGGCACGACTGCAGCCTCAGGGAGGCCCCACTGAGGCACGACTGCAGCCTCAGAGAGGCCCCACTGAGGCACCACTGCAGCCTCAGGAGGCCCCACTGAGGCACCACTGCAGCCTCAGGGAGGCCCCTGAGGTACCACCACAGCACTGCAGCCCCAGGAAGGCCCCACTGAGGCACGACTGCAGCCTCAGGAGGCCCCACTGAGGCACGACTGAAGCCTCAGGGAGGCCCCACTGAGGCACCACTGCAGCCTCAGGGAGGCACCACTGAGGTACGACTGAAGCCTCAGGGAGGCCCCACTGAGGCACGACTGCAGCCTCAGGGAGGCCCCACTGAGGCACCACTGCAGCCTCAGGAAGGCCCCACTGAGGCACGACTGCAGCCTCAGGGAGACCCCACTGAGGTACCACCACAGCACTGCAGCCCCAGGAAGGCCCCACTGAGGCACGACTGCAGCCTCAGGGAGGCCCCACTGTGGCACCACCACAGCACAGCAGCCTCAGGGAGGCCCAACTGGGGCACCACTGCAGCCTCAGGGAGGCCCCACTGAGGCACCACGGCAGCCTCAGGGAGGCACCACTGAGGCACGACTGAAGCCTTAGGCAGGCCCCACTGAGGCACCACTGCAGCCTCAGGGAGGCACCACTGAGGCACGACTGAAGCCTCAGGGAGGCCCCAGTGAGGTACCACCACAGCACTGCAACCTCAGGGAGGCCCCTCAGAGGTACCACTGCAGCCTCAGGGAGGCACCACTGCAACGGAGCAACATCTGGATGCCTCAACACAGGCACCACGCAGCACAGCAGCCTCAGGGAGGCCCCACTGGGGCACTACTGCGGCCTCAGGGAGGCACCACTGAGGTACCACCACAGCACTGCAGCCTCAGGGATGCCCCACGGAGGTACCACTGCAGCCTCTGGGAGGCACCACTGCAACGCAGCAACATCTGGAGGCTTCAACACAGGCACCACGCAGCACAGCAGCCTCAGGGAGGCCCCACTGAGGGACCACCTCAGCACAGGCGCCTCTGGAAGGCCCACCCAGGCATCGCAGCAGCTTCTGGGAGGCTACCCTCAGGTGCCACTACAGCGCAATAGTCTCAGGGAGATCCCACCCAGGCAGCACCGCAGTCTCTGAGACAGCCCACCCATGCACCACCAGAGCCCAGCAGCCTCTGTGAAGTCACACCCATGAATAAGCACAGCACAACAGCCCCTGTGACAACACCAGCACAGCAGCCTCTGGGAAGTCCCACCCATGCACCACCGCAGTATAGCAGCCCCTGGGAGACCCCTCTCATTCACTGTACTACCATCGCACAACAGCCTCAGGGAGGCCTCACTCAGACACCACCACAGCACAGGAACCTCTGGGAGGCCCTGAACCAGGCACTACCGCAGCACAGCAGCCTCGGGAGCCCCACCCAAGCACCAGCACAGCAGCCACAAGGAGGCCTCACCCAGGTATCACTTCAGCACAACATACATGCCAATAGACCCAATTCAGCAGGAGACTCCCATTTTTTAAGGCAAAGCGGCTTTATTTTGGCTGTCTGCAGCTTGAAATTGGCCCCTGCTTTAATAGAAGCCAAAGGGAAAAACACACTCTCCCGATTATGTTTTTTGAAATCTCCCATTTTCCTCTTCTAAAATGTTGGCATGTATGGCACAGCAACCTCTGGAGGCCTCAACACAAGCACCACCGCAGCACAGAAGATCCAGGGAGGCCTCGCCCAGGCACCACTGCAGCGCAGCAACATCTGGAGGCCTCAACACAAGCACCACCGCAGCACAGAAGCCCCAGGGAGGCCTCGCCCAGGCACGACTACAGCACAGCAACATCTGGAGGCCTCAACACAAGCACCACCGCAGCACAGAAGCCCCAGGGAGGCCTCGCCAGGAACCACTGCAACGCAGCAACATCTGGAGGCCTCAACACAAGCACCACCGCAGCACAGAAGCCCCAGGGAGGCCTCGCCAGGAACCACTGCAATGCAGCAACATCTGGAGGCCTCAACACAAGCACCACCACAGCACAGAAGCCCCAGGGAGGCCTCGCCCAGGCACGACTGCAGCGCAGCAACATCTGGAGGCCTCAACACAAGCACCACCGCAGCACAGAAGCCCCAGGGAGGCCTCGCCAGGAACCACTGCAACGCAGCAACATCTGGAGGCCTCAACACAAGCACCACCGCAGCACAGAAGCCCCAGGGAGGCCTCGCCCAGGCACGACTGCAGCGCAGCAACATCTGGAGGCCTCAACACAAGCACCACCGCAGCACAGAAGCCCCAGGGAGGCCTCGCCCAGGCACCACTGCAGCGCAGAAGCCCCAGGGAGGCCTCGCCAGGAACCACTGCAACGCAGAATCATCTGGAGGCCTCAACACAAGCACCACCGCAGCACAGAAGCCCCAAGGAGGCCTCGCCCAGGCATGACTGCAGCGCAGCAACATCTGGAGGCCTCAACACAAGCACCACCGCAGCACAGAAGCCCCAGGGAGGCCTCGCCAGGAACCACTGCAGCACAGCAACATCTGGAGGCCTCAACACAAGCACCCCCACAGCACAGAAGCCCCAGGGAGGCCTCACCAGGAACCACTGCAGCACAGCAACATCTGTAGGCCTCAACACAAGCACCACCGCAGCACAGAAGCCCCAGGGAGGCCTCACCCAGGCACCACTGCAGCACAGAAACATCTGGAGGCCTCAACACAAGCACCACCGCAGCATAGAAGCCCCAGGGAGGCCTCGCCAGGAACCACTGCAGTGCAGCAACATCTGTAGGCCTCAACACAAGCACCACCGCAGCACAGAAGCTCCATGGAGGCCTTGCCCAGGCACGACTGCAGCGCAGCAACATCTGTAGGCCTCAACGCAGGCACCACCACAGAACAGCAGCCCCAGGGAGGCCTCGCCAGGAACCACTGCAACGCAGCAACCTCTGTCAGCCTCAACACAAGCACCACCGCAGCACAGAAACCCCAGGGAGGCCTCAACAGGAACCACTGCAGCGCAGAATCATCTGGAGGCCTCAACAAAAGCACCACCGCAGCAAAGAAGCCCCAGGGAGGCCTTGCCCAGGCACGACTGCAGCGCAGCAACATCTGGAGTACTCAACACAAGCACCACCACAGCACAGAAGCCCCAGGGAGGCCTCGCCAGGAACCACTGCAGCGCAGAAACATCTGTAGGCCTCAACACAAGTACCACTGCAGCACAGAAGCCCCAGGGAGGCCTCGCCAAGGCACCACTGCAGCGCGGAAACATCTGGAGGCCTCAACACAAGCACCAAAGCAGCACAGAAGCCCCAGGGAGGCCTCGCCAGGAACCACTGCAGCGCAGCAACAACTGTAGGCCTCAACACAAGCACCACCGCAGCACAGAAGCCCCAGAGAGGCCTTGCCCAGGCACAACTGCAGCACAGCAACATCTGGAGGCCTCACACCACCGCAGCACAGAAGCCCCAGGGAGGCCTCGCCAGGAACCACTGCAGCGCAGCAACAACTGTAGGCCTCAACACAAGCAGCACCGCAGCACAGAAGCCCCAGGGAGGCCTCGTCCAGGCACCACTGCAGCGCAGAAACATCTGGAGCCCTCAACACAAGAACCACCACAGCACTGAAGCCCCAGGGAGGCCTCGCCAGGAACCACTGCAGCGCAGCAACATCTGGAGGCCTCAACACAAGCACCACCGCAGCACAGAAGCCCCAGGGAGGCCTTGCCCAGGCACGACTGCAGTGCAGCAACATCGGGAGGCCTCAACACAAGCACCACCGTAGCACAGAAGCCCCAGGGAGGCCTCGTCAGGAACCACTGCAGCGCAGCAACATCTGGAGGCCTCAACACAAGCACCACCGCAGCACAGAAGCCCCAGGGAGGCCTCGCCAGGAACCACTGCATCGCAGCAACATCTGTAGGCCTCAACACAAGCACCACCGCAGCACAGAAGCCCCAGGGAGGCCTCGCCAGGAACCACTGCAGCGCAGCAACATCTGGAGGCCTCAACACAAGCACCACCGCAGCACAGAAGCCCCAGGGAGGCCTCGCCAGGAACCACTGCAACGCAGCAACATCTGGAGGCCTCAACACAAGCACCACCGCAGCACAGAAGCCCCAGGGAGGCCTCGCCCAGGCACGACTGCAGCGCAGCAACATCTGGAGGCCTCAACACAAGCACCACCGCAGCACAGAAGCCCCAGGGAGGCCTCGCCCAGGCACCACTGCAGCGCAGAAGCCCCAGGGAGGCCTCGCCAGGAACCACTGCAACGCAGGAACCTCTGTAGGCCTCAACACAAGCACCACCGCAGCACAGAAGCCCCAGGGAGGCCTCGTCAGGAACCACTGCAACGCAGAATCATCTGGAGGCCTCAACACAAGCACCACCGCAGCACAGAAGCCCCAAGGAGGCCTCACCCAGGCATGACTGCAGCGCAGCAACATCTGGAGGCCTCAACACAAGCACCACCGCAGCACAGAAGCCCCAGGGAGGCCTCGCCAGGAACCACTGCAGCACAGCAACATCTGGAGGCCTCAACACAAGCACCCCCACAGCACAGAAGCCCCAGGGAGGCCTCGCCAGGAACCACTGCAGCACAGCAACATCTGTAGGCCTCAACACAAGCACCACCGCAGCACAGAAGCCCCAGGGAGGCCTCAACAGGAACCACTGCAGCGCAGAATCATCTGGAGGCCTCAACAAAAGCACCACCGCAGCAAAGAAGCCCCAGGGAGGCCTTGCCCAGGCACGACTGCAGCGCAGCAACATCTGGAGTACTCAACACAAGCACCACCACAGCACAGAAGCCCCAGGGAGGCCTCGCCAGGAACCACTGCAGCGCAGAAACATCTGTAGGCCTCAACACAAGTACCACTGCAGCACAGAAGCCCCAGGGAGGCCTCGCCAAGGCACCACTGCAGCGCGGAAACATCTGGAGGCCTCAACACAAGCACCAAAGCAGCACAGAAGCCCCAGGGAGGCCTCGCCAGGAACCACTGCAGCGCAGCAACAACTGTAGGCCTCAACACAAGCACCACCGCAGCACAGAAGCCCCAGAGAGGCCTTGCCCAGGCACAACTGCAGCGCAGCAACATCTGGAGGCCTCACACCACCGCAGCACAGAAGCCCCAGGGAGGCCTCGCCAGGAACCACTGCAGCGCAGCAACAACTGTAGGCCTCAACACAAGCAGCACCGCAGCACAGAAGCCCCAGGGAGGCCTCGTCCAGGCACCACTGCAGCGCAGAAACATCTGGAGCCCTCAACACAAGAACCACCACAGCACTGAAGCCCCAGGGAGGCCTCGCCAGGAACCACTGCAGCGCAGCAACATCTGGAGGCCTCAACACAAGCACCACCGCAGCACAGAAGCCCCAGGGAGGCCTTGCCCAGGCACGACTGCAGTGCAGCAACATCGGGAGGCCTCAACACAAGCACCACCGTAGCACAGAAGCCCCAGGAGGCCTCGTCAGGAACCACTGCAGCGCAGCAACATCTGGAGGCCTCAACACAAGCACCACCGCAGCACAGAAGCCCCAGGGAGGCCTCGCCAGGAACCACTGCATCGCAGCAACATCTGTAGGCCTCAACACAAGCACCACCGCAGCACAGAAGCCCCAGGGAGGCCTCGCCAGGAACCACTGCAGCGCAGCAACATCTGGAGGCCTCAACACAAGCACCACCGCAGCACAGAAGCCCCAGGGAGGCCTCGCCAGGAACCACTGCAACGCAGCAACATCTGGAGGCCTCAACACAAGCACCACCGCAGCACAGAAGCCCCAGGGAGGCCTCGCCCAGGCACGACTGCAGCGCAGCAACATCTGGAGGCCTCAACACAAGCACCACCGCAGCACAGAAGCCCCAGGGAGGCCTCGCCCAGGCACCACTGCAGCGCAGAAGCCCCAGGGAGGCCTCGCCAGGAACCACTGCAACGCAGGAACCTCTGTAGGCCTCAACACAAGCACCACCGCAGCACAGAAGCCCCAGGGAGGCCTCCTCAGGAACCACTGCAACGCAGAATCATCTGGAGGCCTCAACACAAGCACCACCGCAGCACAGAAGCCCCAAGGAGGCCTCGCCCAGGCATGACTGCAGCGCAGCAACATCTGGAGGCCTCAACACAAGCACCACCGCAGCACAGAAGCCCCAGGGAGGCCTCGCCAGGAACCACTGCAGCACAGCAACATCTGGAGGCCTCAACACAAGCACCCCCACAGCACAGAAGCCCCAGGGAGGCCTCGCCAGGAACCACTGCAGCACAGCAACATCTGTAGGCCTCAACACAAGCACCACCGCAGCACAGAAGCCCCAGGGAGGCCTCACCCAGGCACCACTGCAGCGCAGAAACATCTGGAGGCCTCAACACAAGCACCACCGCAGCACAGAAGCCCCAGGGAGGCCTCGCCAGGAACCACTGCAGTGCAGCAACATCTGTAGGCCTCAACACAAGCACCACCGCAGCACAGAAGCTCCATGGAGGCCTTGCCCAGGCACGACTGCAGCGCAGCAACATCTGTAGGCCTCAACGCAGGCACCACCACAGAACAGCAGCCCCAGGGAGGCCTCGCCAGGAACCACTGCAACGCAGCAACCTCTGTAGGCCTCAACACAAGCACCACCGCAGCACAGAAACCCCAGGGAGGCCTCGACAGGAACCACTGCAGCGCAGAATCATCTGGAGGCCTCAACAAAAGCACCACCGCAGCACAGAAGCCCCAGGGAGGCCTTGCCCAGGCACGACTGCAGCGCAGCAACATCTGGAGTACTCAACACAAGCACCACCACAGCACAGAAGCCCCAGGGAGGCCTCGCCAGGAACCACTGCAGCGCAGAAACATCTGTAGGCCTCAACACAAGTACCACTGCAGCACAGAAGCCCCAGGGAGGCCTCGCCAAGGCACCACTGCAGCGTGGAAACATCTGGAGGCCTCAACACAAGCACCAAAGCAGCACAGAAGCCCCAGGGAGGCCTCGCCAGGAACCACTGCAGCGCAGCAACAACTGTAGGCCTCAACACAAGCACCACCGCAGCACAGAAGCCCCAGAGAGGCCTTGCCCAGGCACAACTGCAGCGCAGCAACATCTGGAGGCCTCACACCACCGCAGCACAGAAGCCCCAGGGAGGCCTTGCCAGAAACCACTGCAGCGCAGCAACATCTGGAGGCCTCAACACAAGCACCACCGTAGCACAGAAGCCCCAGGGAGGCCTCGTCAGGAACCACTGCAGCGCAGCAACATCTGGAGGCCTCAACACAAGCACCACCGCAGCACAGAAGCCCCAGGGAGGCCTCGCCAGGAACCACTGCATCGCAGCAACATCTGTAGGCCTCAACACAAGCACCACCGCTGCACAGAAGCCCCAGGGAGGCCTCACCCAGGCACCACTGCAGCGCAGAAACATCTGGAGGCCTCAACACAAGCACCACCGCAGCACAGAAGCCCCAGGGAGGCCTCACCCAGGCACCACTGCAGCGCAGCAACATCTGGAGGCCTCAACACAAGCACCACCGCAGCACAGAAGCCCCAGGGAGGCCTCGCCCAGGTCCCACTGCAGCGCAGAAACATCTGGAGGCCTCAACACAAGCACCACCGCAGCACAGAAGCCCCAGGGAGGACTCACCAGGAACCACTGCAGCGCAGCAACATCTGGAGGCCTCAACACAAGCACCACCGCAGCACAGAAGCCCCAGGGAGGCCTTGCCCAGGCACGACTGCAGCGCAGCAACATCTGGAGGTCTCAACACAAGCACCACCGCAGCACAGAAGCCCCAGGGAGGCCTCGCCAGGAACCACTGCAACGCAGCAACATCTGGAGGCCTCAACACAAGCACCACCGCAGCACAGAAGCTCCAGGGAGGCCTCGCCAGGAACCACTGCAACGCAGCAACATCTGGAGCCCTCAACGCAGGCACCACCACAGAACCGCAGCGGGAAATAGCCGTTTCACCGCAAGCGTTACAACGCATGCCATTACCCCGCATGCCGTTGCAACACGAAAGGTGTGCAGCAGGGGGTAGAAGTTGTTGGATTTAACTCCAACACCTTCCCTACTGTTGCACACACTGGAGTTGGAATAGTAAATTAAACTATTTTAACTTCCTGCGCACCCCAGACAGCAAGTCGGGGTAAAGATTTGCATTACAATGGCATGCGGGGTAATGGCATGCGTTGTAACGTCATACAACCAACAGCAGCCCCAGGCAGGCTTCGTCCAGGTTCTACTGCAGTGCTGCAATCTCTGGAGGCCCCGACACAGGCAGTACCACAGCACAGAATCCCCAGGGAGGCCTCGCCCAGGCACCACTGCAGCGCAGAAACATCTGGAGGCCTCAACACAAGCACCACCGCAGCACAGAAGCCCCAGGGAGGCCTTGCCCAGGCACGACTGCGGCGCAGCAACATCTGGAGGCCTCAACACAAGCAACACCGCAGCACAGAAGCCCCAGGTAGGCCTTGCCAGGAACCTCTGCAACGCAGCAACATCTGGAGGCCTCAACACAAGCACCACCGCAGCACAGAAGCCCCATGGAAGCCTTGCCCAGGCACGACTGCAGCGCAGCAACATCTGGAGGCCTCAACACAAGCACCACCGCAGCACAGAAGCCCCAGGGAGGTCTCGCCAGGAACCACTGCAACGCAGCAACATCTGGAGGCCTCAACACAGGCACCACCGCAGCACAGCAGCCCTAGGGAGGCCTCGCCCATGCACCACTGCAGCTCCGCAATCTCAGGAGGCCCCACCCATGCACCATTGCAGCACAGCAAACACTGGGAGGCTTCGCCAAGGCACCACAGCACTGCAGCAACATCTGGTGGCATCGACACAGGCACCACCGCAGCAGAGCAGCCCCAGGGAGGCCCCACTCAGGTACCACCGCCGCAGCATAGCAGCCTCTCTGAGGCCTCACCCAGGCACCACCACAGCACAGCAGCCTCATGGAGACCTCACCCAGGCATCACAGCAGTGCAGCAGCCTCTGAGAGGCCTCACCCAGGCACCGCTGCAGCACCGCAGCCTATGGGAGGCCTCACCCATGCACCACAGCAGCACTGCAACCTCCGGCGGCCCCGACACAGACACCACCACAGCACGGCAGCCTCTAGGAGGCCTCACCCAGGTACCACTGTAGTGCAGCAGCCTCTGGGAGGCCTCACCCAGGCACCATCGCAGCGCAGCAGCTTCTGGGAGGCCTTGTTTAGGTACGACCGCAGTGCAGAAGCCTCTGGATGCCTCACCCAGGCACCACTGCAGCACAGCAGCCTCTGGGAGGTCTCAGCCAGGCACCACCACAGCACAGCAGCCTCTGGGAGGCCCCATCCAGCCACAACCGCAGCATAGAAGCCCCAGGGAGGACTCGCCCAGGCACCACTGCAATGCGGCAACATCTGTAGGCCTCAACATAGGCACCACCACGGAACAACAGCCCCAGGGAGGCCTCGTCCAGGTACCACTGCAGCGCAGCAACCTCTGGACGCCCCGACACAGGCACCACTGCAGCACAGCAGCCCTAGGGAGGCCTCACCCATGCACCACTGCAGCTCCGCACTCTCAGGAGGCCCCACCCATGCACCATTGCAGCACAGCAGCCACTGGGAGGCTTCACCAAGGCACCACAGCACTGCAGTAACATCTGGTGGCCTCGACACAGGCATCACCGCAACAGAGCAGCCCCAGGGAGGCCTCATTCAGGCACCACTGCAGCGCAGCAGCCTCTGGGAGGCCCCACTCAGGTACCACCGCAGCATAGCAGCCTCTCTGAGGCCTCACCCAGGCACCACCACAGCACAGCAGCTTCAGAGAGGCCCCACTCAGGCACCACCGCAGCACAGCAGCCCCTGTAAGGCCTCACCCAGGTACCACCGCAGCACAGCAGCCCCTGGGAGGCCTCTCCCAAGCACCACCACAGCGCAGCAGCCCCTGTGAGGCCTCACCCAGGTACCACCGCAGCACAGCAGCCCCTGGGAGGCCTCACCCAGGCACCACCAGAGCGCAGCAGCCCCTGGGAGGCCTCACCCAGTTACCACCGCCGGACAGCAGCCCCTGGGAGGCCTCTCCCAAGCACCACCACAGCGCAGCAGCCCCTGTGAGGCCTCACCCAGGTACCACCGCAGCACAGCAGCCCCTGGGAGGCCTCACCCAGGTACCACCGCAGCACCTGGGAGGCCTCACCCAGGTACCACCACAGCGCAGCAGCCCCTGTGAGGCCTCACCTAGGTACCACCGCAGCACAGCAGCCCCTGGGAGGCCTCACCCAGGTACCACCACAGGACAGCAGCCCCTGGGAGGCCTCACCCAGGTACCACTGCAGGACAGCAGCCCCTGGGAGGCCTCACCCAGGTACCACCGCAGCGCAGAGGCCCTGGGAGGCCTCACCTAGGCACCACCGCAGCGCAGCAGCCCCTGGAAGGCCTCACCCAGGTACCACCGCAGGACAGCAGCCGCTGGGAGGCCTCACCCAGGCACCACCGCAGCGCAGCAGCCCCTGGGAGGCCTCACCCAGGCACCACCGCAGGACAGCAGCCCCTGGGAGGCCCCACCCAGACACGACCGCAGCACAGCAGCCCCTGTGAGGCCTCACCCAGGTACCACCGCAGCACAGCAGCCCCTGGGAGGCCTTTCCCAGGCACCAGCTCAGCAGCCCCTGTGAGGCCTCACCCAGGTACCACCGCAGCACAGCAGCCCCTGGGAGGCCTCACCCAGGCACCACCAGAGCGCAGCAGCCCCTGGGAGGCCTCACCCAGGCACCACCGCAGCGCAGCAGCCCCTGGGAGGCCTCACCCAGGCACCACCGCAGGACAGCAGCCCCTGGGAGGCCCCACCCAGGCACCACCGCAGCACAGCAGCCCCTGTGAGGCCTCACCCAGGTACCACCGCAGCACAGCAGCCCCTGGGAGGCCTCTCCCAGGCACCAGCGCAGCAGCCCCTGTGAGGCCTCACCCAGGTACCACCGCAGCACAGCAGCCCCTGGGAGGCCTCACCCAGGCACCACCAGAGCGCAGCAGCCCCTGGGAGGCCTCACCCAGGCACCACCACAGCGCAGCAGCCCCTGGGAGGCCTCACCCAGGCAGCAGCCCCTGGGAGGCCTCACCCAGGCAGCACCACACGCAGCAATATCTGGAGGCCTCAAGACAGGCACCACCGCAGCACAACAGCAACTGGGAGGCTTCGCCAAGGCACAACAGCAGCGCCGCAGCCCCAGGGAAGACAAGGTTTGCATGAACTCACAGCCACCATGTTCCAGGTGTCTGTCTCCGCTGAAGGCGCCTGATGAATGGTCCCCCAGTGCTCAGACGTGCACCCCCATAAATCAATGTGTTGGAGCAGGAGCGTACTCGGAAAATAAGTACTCCCAAACGATCGATTGTATTTTCCTAAAAGCCTTGCCTGAGGAGGGATAGTGACTGAGCTCTCGCGCCCTCGTAGCCGTGGCTGGCCGAGCTGTGGAGAGCTGGGGACGGTGAAGGGCCGAGCTGTGGAGAGCTGAAGACGGTGGCAGGGCCAAGCTGTGGAGATAGGGGGACGGTGAAGGGCCGAGCTGTGGAGAGCTGGGGACGGTGAAGGGCCGAGCTGTGAAAAGCTGGGGACGGCCAAGGGCCGAGCTGTGGAGAGCTGGGGATGGTGAAGGGCCGAGCTGTGGGGGAGCTGGGGACGGTGAAGGGTCGAGCTGTGGAGAGCTGGGGACGGTGAAGGGTCGAGCTGTGGAGAGCTGGGGACGGTGAAGGGCCGAGCTGTGGAGAGCTGGGAACGGTGAAGGGCCGAGCTGTGGAGAGCTGGGGACGGTGAAGGGCCGAGCTGTGGAGAGCTAGGGACGGTCAAGGGCCGAGCTGTGGAGAGCTGGGAACGGTGAAGGGCCGAGCTGTGGAGAGCTGTGAACGGTGAAGGGCCGAGCTATGGAAAGCTGGGGACCGCGAAGGGCCGAGCTGGGGACGGTGAAGGGCCGAGCTCTGGGGGAGCTGGGGACGGTGAAGGGCCGAGCTCTGGGGGAGCTGGGGACTGTGAAGGGCCGAGCTGTGGGGGAGCTGGAGACGGTGACGGGCCAAGCTGGGGAGGGTGAAGGGCCGAGCTGTGGAGAGCTGGGGACGGTGAAGGGCCGAGCTGTGGGGGTGCTGGGGACGGTGGAGGGCCGAGCTGTGGAGAGGTGGGGACGGTGAAGAGCCGAGCTGTGGAAAGCTGGGGAGGGTGAAGGGCCGAGCTGTGGGGAGCTGGGGACGGCAAAGGGCCGAGCTGTGGGGGAGCTGGGGACGGTGGAGGGCCGAGCAGTGGAGAGCTGGGGAGGGTGAAGGGCCGAGCTGTGGAAAGCTGGGGAGGGTGAAGGGCCGAGTTGTGTGGAGCTGGGGAGGGTGAAGGGCCGAGTTGTGTGGAGCTGGGGACGGTGAATGGCCGAGCTGGGGAGAGCTGGGGATGGTGAAGGGCTGAGCTGTGGAGAGCTCGGGCGGTGAAGGGCCGAGCTGTGGAGAGCTGGGTACAGTGAAGGGCCGAGATGTGGGGGAGCTGGGGACGGTGAAGGGCCGAGCTGTGGAGAGGTAGGGACGGTCAAGAGCTGAGCTGTGGAGAGCTGGGAACGGTGAAGGGCCGAGCTGTGGAGAGCTGTGAACGGTGAAGGGCCGAGCTATGGAAAGCTGGGGACCGCGAAGGGCCGAGCTGGGGACGGTGAAGGGCCGAGCTCTGGGGGAGCTGGGGACTGTGAAGGGCCGAGCTGTGGGGGAGCTGGAGACGGTGACGGGCCAAGCTGGGGAGGGTGAAGGGCCGAGCTGTGGAGAGCTGGGGACGGTGAAGGGCCGAGCTGTGGGGGACCTGGGGACGGTGGAGGGCCGAGCAGTGGAGAGGTGGGGACGGTGAAGAGCCGAGCTGTGGAAAGCTGGGGAGGGTGAAGGGCCGAGCTGTGGGGAGCTGGGGACGGCAAAGGGCCGAGCTGTGGGGGAGCTGGGGACGGTGGAGGGCCGAGCAGTGGAGAGCTGGGGAGGGTGAAGGGCCGAGCTGTGGAAAGCTGGGGAGGGTGAAGGGCCGAGTTGTGTGGAGCTGGGGACGGTGAATGGCCGAGCTGGGGAGAGCTGGGGATGGTGAAGGGCTGAGCTGTGGAGAGCTCGGGCGGTGAAGGGCCGAGCTGTGGAGAGCTGGTGACGGTGAAGGGCCGAGCTGGGGAGAGCTCGGGTGGTGATGGGGAGAGCTCGGGGTGGTGAAGGGCCGAGCTGGGGACGGTAAAGGGCCAAGCTGTGGAGAGCTCAGGGTGGTGAAGGGCAGAGCTGTGGAGAGCTGGGGACGGTGAAGGGTCGAGCTGTGGAGAGCTGGGGACAGTGAAGGGCCGAGCTGTGGAGAGCTGGGGACGGTGAAGGGCCGAGCTGTGGGGATCTGGGGACGGCGAAGGGGCAAGCTGTGGAAAGCTGGGGACGGCCAGGTGCCGAGCTGTGGAGAGCTGGGTACAGTAAAGGGTCGAGCTGTGGAAAGCTGGGGAGGGTGAAGGGCCGAGCTGTGGGGAGCTAGAGACGGTCAAGGGCTGAGCTGTGGGGAGCTGGGGACGGTGGAGGGCCGAGCAGTGGAGAGCTGGGGACGGTGAAGGGCCGAGCTGTGGAAAGATGGGGAGGGTGAAGGGCCGAGCTGTGTGGAGCTGGGGATGGTGAATGGCCGAGCTGTGGAGAGCTGGTGACGGTGAAGGGCCAAGCTGGGGAGAGCTCGGGGTGGTGATGGGGAGAGCTCGGGGTGGTGAAGGGCCGAGCTGGGGACAGTGAAGGGCCGAGCTGTGGAGAGCTCGGGGTGGTGAAGGGCCGAGCTGGGGACAGTGAAGGGCCGAGCTGTGGAGAGCTCGGGTGGTGAAGGGCCAAGCTGTGGAGAGCTGGGGACGGTGAAGGGCCGAGCTGTGGAGAGCTCGGGGTGGTGAAGGGCCGAGCTGGGGACAGTGAAGGGCTGAGCTGTGGAGAGCTCGGGTGGTGAAGGGCCGAGCTGTGGAGAGCTCGGGACGGTGAAGGGGCGAGCTGTGGAGAGCTGGGGACGGTGAAGGGCCGAGCTGTGGAGAGCTGGGGACGGTGAAGGGCCGAGCTGTGGAGAGCTGGGGGTGGTGAAGGACATAGCTATGGAGAGCTGGGGATGGTGAAGGGCCGCGCTGTGGGGGAGCTGTGGAGAGCTGGGGACGGCGAAGGGCCGAGCTGTGGAGAGCTGGGGACGGTGAAGGGCCGGGAGGTGTTATGAGAGGGAGTTTGGATCTGGGTCGCCCAGAGAGAGCTTTTAATGTAGGTGTAAAGCGCCAGTCGTTATCTTTAGATACCTTCGGAGCGCTGCACAGCCACGGCACGTGCGCCCTGCCTCGTGGAGCAATAGGCGGCTTCCAGGAGCTATTCCAGAGGGATGGACAGAGGGCAGCGGCAGCAACAAGTCCTCAAGATGGAAAGACCTGCCTAGAAGTCTGCTTCTGAGGCCTTCTGGGCGCACCATGGTTTTCCACCAACGCAAGCGCTATCTCTTCTGATGCACTGGAGGCCGCTGTTCGTGACCTCATCCTTTACAACCTCTCCTGCCCCTGGAGCCACAAATAGAGCAAACCTTTGGGATCCAGACGAGACCATAAAACATATTTCACCATGTCCTGGCCATCTCGCACTGTCCTGGTGAAGGAACTTCATAAGTCTTCAGGCAAAGGGGCAAAACCTCCCTCACCCTGTCACAGAGGGAGTGAGTCTATGGACTCAGGAGACAAACAGCATTAAAGGATCGAATGTCTAGGCTAGCCAATAAAAACAGCCTCTTTCCCATCCTATCTATTCTTTTCAATTTCCTGCTAGTGGGACAGTATTGCAAGTGCTTGGATTGACCAGTCCAGTGGGTCAGAATGGACAGAGTGGGATTGACTTCACTCTCGGATGCCTGAACTTGAAGCTCTCAGAAGCAGGAGGCAGGGTCAGGCCTGTATATTGTAGCAATAAGGCGCCCCTGGCAGGGTTTAGCCATGTTTAGACAGGCTTCAAAGAGGACCGCAGTCGGGCTTCATTGAAGGGCAGAGAGTGCCCTGATGTCGAAGGCCCAGGCTGCAGGATCTTGGTTGGACGGTTGGCGTTAATCTCCACCGTGAGGAGTTGCAAACCTAGGGGCTTATTTACAAGCCCCTTGTGTGAGAAGGTGGCCTGGTATATGCTGTCCACTAATTAAAGTGGGCACCTTGCACCAGTCCAAACGACCCTTATGGTGATTAGGTCAAAGATAACCTTTATGAAAGCTATCCTAGTGGTAGCTGTGGAGAGCAGCCTTCAGGCTAAGTCTCGAAGGAATGTAAAGCAGCTTGTTTTACCAGATCATAACCTCCTGAGTGACCAAATGAAAGGAGAACCACACAAGTGTTATATAAAAAAAAATGTATTTATTACTAAACACTCTCTACTAATCTCTATGTGAGATTAGAACATAAAGCACACAATACTTAATCAATAGAACAGCAGTAAATAGCACAATACACAGCGGGCTCCAGGGGGAGACCGAACCATATACTAAAAAAATGGTATAACAACCACAACTTCAATAGACACAGGGCCTAGAGCACGTAGAATCGCTGGGACCCCAAGGAACCACCCAAAGGAGTGACACAGGGGACCCACGGAGGACGGGTGCAGTGTGGGAACACAGACGCGTGCTCCGTACAACTCTATGGGAAAGTCATTACTGTTTAAGGACACTTCGGAGAGGACTTCAAGCAAACCCTTTGGAACATAGAAAGTTCTAAGGCCAGCACCTTTGTGAGTACCGAGGTACCCGTGTTACCTATCCCAGAGGAGCCGGGTGCATAGGGGTCAAGTGGTGTCGGAAACCCTCGTCGTTTTCAATGGCGTGATGCGAAGAAGTGCTGCTGCCGGGAAGATGAAAAGTGTCCTGTGGAATCCAAGCCTGGATCCGAGGTGAGAAGAACCTGAAAGCAGAGGGGACAGAGTCTGGGTCACTTCAGGGTGACCAGGGGCTCGATAGACGAATGCCCACCGATGTCGGGTGCTTCAGGTGTGAAGATAGGATGCTTGACTCTGCAGCCACGGGGACCAGGAGACGTCGACGATGACCAAAGTCCGGAGGTGAGCTGTCCCACAAAGGATGCCAAGTGCTGAAGGGTCAGTGTCCGGATTGAACACAAACAAGCCTTGGCAAAGGCAACCCACGCGGGCAGAGGAAACAGGTTACGGTGTGGACCAGCAAGGTCCAGGAGACTCTCCAAGCTATGGGGAGTCAGGGCATGTCTGGAGCAACCAGGGAAGCCCAAGGAAAATCAAAGTGACCCTTGCCAGGACCCACAGGCCAACGGACCAGGGATCGCGAGGGGACCTCAAGCGAATTCACAAAGCACCAGCCCACAGAGCACTCGTGGAGTGGAGGCCAGAGATCTTCAGTGAAAATGCTACTCGCGGTTGAGACTACACGTAATCCAAAGCACAGCCTCAAGGATCGCCAAAAAGCATATGCTGCTGCAAAAGTACACGGTGCACAGGGGTTTGTGTTGCACGGTCCCCACGAGAGATGCTGGTCTCAGTGTTGCTGAGAGAGTAGATCGACCTCTGGGACACTTGAGAACCCACCTCCTGTGTTGCAGAAATCTTCGGAGTCCTCGGGAGCTCAGGAGATGCAAACCGGTCAGATGCGTCTAGGTGCCTGCTGCTGCATGGGAGTAACTCCTTTACTCCAAGGGAGATTCTTCTGTCGTCCAGCGAAGTGTAGACCGTCGAAGTACTTGTGTTGTATT